>JAYESA010000001.1:162082042-162682042 GCA_036927795.1 Iris macrosiphon
CTCAAAAATATTGCTGGCGTGTTGGTTAAACCAAACGGCATGACTAGAAACTCATAGTGCACATACTTTATCTGAAAAGTTGTCTTCGGAATATCCTTATTTCTCACCTTGATCTGATGATAGCCGAACCTGAGATCGATCTTCGAGAATACACATGCGCCACTCAGCTGTTCAAATAAATCATCGATGCGCAGCAGAGGGTACTTGTTCTTTATCGTTATAGTATTTAGTGCCATGTAATCGATAAACGTATCATCCTGTCCTTCTTTGGCACAAATAAGATGGACGCTCCCCATGGAGAAATACTAGCCCGAATAAAACCTTTGTCTAAGAGATCATCTACTGGACCTTCAACTCAATAAACTCTTTCGACGCTAGTCTGTAGATGGAGGAAGTAACTGGCTTGGCTCCGGGAGTCAACTCTATAGTAAACTCTATCTCTCTGTCAGGTGGCAGGCCTGAAAGATCCTCGAAAAACATATTCTCAAACTCTGATATAATACGGGGGTACACTGGTTCACCTTCTGTATTGTGTGATGCGAAGGTAGGTTGGACACCATGCTCTCGGGCTCCCCGAAGAAACTCAAACTCAGGGTGATCTGATGGTCTAAATATAACGCATCCACATCGACAATCTAGCGTCGCAAGGTATTGGCTCAACCAAACCATGCCTAGGACAATATCATAGTCTGACATGGAGAAGATTAGAAATTGGGCATGCATCTCTTGCCCGCAAACAACAACTGAACAAGATCTACAAGTGTCACTAACCGGTACTATTCTACCTCTCGTAAGAATCTTCTTAATCTTCGAAAGGGGTACAGTTTCTATTCTATGGGTGGCCATGAAACTAGCAGATATGAAAGAGTGTGTGGCACCAGAATCAAATAATGCTACTACTGGTAATAAAGCTAATAAAATAGTATTTATTATTACCTCTCCAGTGGTCTCTGCCTCCTCAACGGTCATTACAAAGGCCTGACCCTGTCCCGGTGCTGGTGCCCTCAACTGCTGTCGAGCCTGCTGGAAACGAACTTCCTGCGGGGCCAAGGGTGGCCTCTCCTGAATTCTACCTGGTGCTGGTGGTCGCATCGCCCTAACTCCTGCGTAGGGTAGCCTCGGTCCTGGAAAGACTGGCCCAGGAGGCTGCTGGTAGGGCCTCGGTACTGGTAAGGCTGGTCGATGAACCATCGGTATTGGAATCCTCTACTCTGGGCAATCCCAGACTGCATGTTTGTCAGATCCATATGTCATATATACTCCCAACCTCCGTCGATAATCCCTCAACATATGTCCCCTCTTGTCGCAGTAATGGCAAGTGGGAATCACTGGTCCCTACAAGGGTGCTGCTCTCTGCTGTTGTGGTACCATAGGATATTTCGTAGGTTCTCCCTGTGGGGCTCGAACTGACGATGATGATGCATATGAGCGCTTCAGACTGGCCTCCATCTTGTTGATACAATCATGGCATCGGGCTGCTAACAGAAACTCGGAGTAGGAGGTAGGGGCTATAGATCCAATAAACTTTTGTCTCAAAACTCAGGCCTTCGTATAACTTCTCGGCCTTCTTCTCCTCAGTCAGAATCAAGTACAGGGCAAAATGGCTCAAGCGGATAAACTCAGCATTATACTCCTCAATGGTCGAACTGCCCTGCCTGAGATTTTAAAACTTGTCCCAAAGTTCTACACTGACAATGGAAGGAATAAACATCTCCTTGAAGAGCCTAGAGAACTCCTCCTAAGTGACCCGATCAGGCCCTAAACGCTCCTTCTTTGAAAGCCACCAGTGATAAGAGTTGACGGTAAGCTACATCCTGACAGCGGTCATCCATCTATGTCTCGGGAGATCGGTGGCCTCCAACTGGTGTTGAATGTTGGTAAGCCATGCGTGTACCTCTGTCGACTCCTCCGTGCCAGCAAATGGAAGTGGTATCATACGACGGAAGTCTATGACAGACCCTATCGTCGACTAGCGAGCTGGTGGTGGCGCCTGTCCCAAAGCCGTCACACTCTCTCAAAAAGACTCAGCATGGCGTTGTTGGGCCTGCTATTGAGCCGTTGCTGGGCCTGCATCTAGCGTAGATCATTTGGAATATATGCGGCCCGTCCATGGGTTGCCTTGGTGACAAGGGCATGTATGGCATCTTTGGGGGAATTAGAGGTGGTGGGGGCAACTGTTGCTCCTCCTGTCCTGTGGTCCGTTGGCCCTCATGATCTGCCTGGTGCAGAGACTGGTGCCCGTCTGGAGGCACCTCTGGCTGCCCAGATGACTGTCCCTGGGGAGATGGGATCAACAGAATAACTTGCCCCAGTGTCGGTTCCCCAGATGATCTGGCGTCACGAGGGACATCGCCCGGTTGTGCGACACGTCTGCAACGGAGATTCATAACTCTGAAAAGAGGTCATGTTTAAGATCAATGTTTAGGAATTAAACAGGATTCAAATTAGCAAACTAAAATCAAAATAGAGGTATTATGTGAAGTACTCAAGCATGTAGATGAGATCCTAATATCTATTCCTAATTGCAGGCTCATTTAGCACAGTCAGGTAACGAAGACGATTTAATTTGGACCTGCATGGGCCACCACAAAAACTATGTCATGCCCCAGTTTCAAGTATAAGGAACTGAACCACATGGCATTGGCCACCGGGTACACTTTGACGGGCATCCCAATCTAATGGACCCAATGGAGTGTACCTAAGCTATAAAGTACAATGATATAACCCAACATTAAAACATAAATAATGTAATTAATCTCATCCACGGACATAAGAATATGAAATACATACAGAAAACAAGTCTGCTAATGTACAGAAAGAAAATAAGTCTGAAAATATATCATAATATAATACGGATAGAGTCACACGGGAACAAATCTGCTAATACAAGTACTGAATAAAAGGAAGCAAAAAGATAACTATGACCGATATCTGCTAACTAGATAATGATATCGGACCCAAGGTGAAGTCACTACCGGTGATCAAGCGAAGTCCTAGGGAAGAATCTCGTCCTCTACTACAAGTCCTGCTCCTGGATATACACCCGGTCCGTACTCCTCCGAGTAGTCCTCATCGCCTATGCCTGGAAGGGAACCAGGTCCTCAGAAGGACGTAACAAGGTACAAAAATAGCATGCAATAGTACAACATAAAGGAAATATATGATACGCTGGTGTAATCTAGAATAACCACCTAATTGAGACACAAATTGAAGACAATATTCGACACATGGGCTTTCCAAATATAAATTCGTAGCTCCGAGGCACAGAGACAAACGGTGCGTACCCGTAGCTCCGAGCACAGAGACACACAGTAAGTAAGTACTACGACTTCGGATGTGTACTGATGCAACACGACAAATTGATAGCTTACACATCAAGATAGATGAGGGTTCATGAGAAGAATTATCTGACACATGATCTAGAGCTACCTGCGTTGATATTTGCACTGAAGCTATAGCGGCACTACCTTTATATAGAGAGGGTTAAGTGTAACCTCCGATTTCCAAATTTCTGAAATATTTAGATTTTTATTTATTTTTAAAAATCAAGTTTATAAAATATTTTCTCCTTGAGTTTTAGTATTAGATTTTTGAGCAATATTGATTTTAGAAGGTGATTTGAAATCTTTTATAAAAATTATTTTTTTCCTACATGTCGATTTATTATAAAATAAATAGATAAATAATATGTATATATATTACTCTAGCTTCGAATATTTATTGGTTTGAAATCATGAATTATTGTTTAATAAAATTATTTGAAGGACTAGTTGTTTTCATAATAAATTTTATATCCATTTGGGATAGTAAATAAATAAATTACATACTTTCTAGGGTTTTGAAATATGGGTTTAATTAGTAGCTAATGGGGAATCAGTTAGCCTTGGAAGCCTCTTAAAATATTTTATTTAAATTATAATCTTTTCTTTTAAAAATTTTACAAGTTTGCCATCTCCCATTCACACCCTCATTCCCACATGAAGAACTCATTCATGTATAATCTGGGCCATTCATTAATTGGGCCAATCCTCACCCTTTATCCCACAACCTCTTTTCCTATTTAAAGTCTCTCACCACACCATTCCCAAGAAACCCTAGCTAGCCCTCACAAATTTCCCACAAGCCAACAAGCCATCACCATTGATTTGTGTGCTCGTGTCCGTGTGTCCAGCATTACCGTGTCAGCCGTGTTGGCCTCGAGTCTGACCCCGGGTATCCTACCGTATCCATTCATTTCATGTGTCCAGATTTACAATATTACAACCAGATTTTCGTGTCCGACACCACCTGGACACAACTTCCACACCACAGTACATTCAAACCCCTGTGTCCAACACCCGGACACGTCCACAGTACCTCGAATCCATCGTGTCCAGCCCCGGACACGATCCAACCCCGACTCGTTCACAGAACCCAAAACCCTAACCTAGATCTCGACCGCCGGTGGCCGCCGCGGATCCCCTCATCGTCGTCGAGCCGTGGCCGCCTCAGATCCGTCGAGCCGTGGCCGTCTCAGATCCGCCGAGCTTCGCCGCCGCTTTCCTCACCGGAGCCGACGCCGCCGCTCTCGAGCTTCGACCGCCGCCGCCACAAGAGATCCAGCCGTCGTCGAGCTCCGCTGCCGCCGTCGAGTTCGACCGCCGCCGCCCGAGACGATCGCTAAACCGCCGATGCCCTGCCCCGGCGAGACTCCTCCGCCGACGCCGGAAGACCCCCAACGTGAGCCCTTTTCTCTTCCCCTTTCTTCGATTCAGACACTGAACTGATTATATATAATTAGTTTAGATATATAATTAGATTAGTTTAGTTAATTATTAATCAGTAGTTAATTATTAATTAATTAGTTTAGTAATTTATATAATTAGTTTAGTAATATTTAATTTGTTTAGTTTTTATTTAGTTTAGTTATGTAAAAATTATAAGGGTTTGTGATTATGTAAAAATACAATAATTTGTTGAGGTTTATATTATTATTTAAGAAATAGTTTTAATAATAAAATTTGTTTAAAATTGGTTATTTGGACTGGTAACTGAATTTACTATAGATATAAATATATATTGGCTTTTACGTAAATTCTAAATTTGATAAATAAACTTTTAATTGTAATTATTGTTCAAAATAATTTCAAGGTGATTTTCATAAACTAAGATGTCTACCTTAATAACAAACAATCGACCATTTTCTCTTATTAGCTAACTTGTTAATCTTAATCTTAGCTAACCCCGGTAGGTTTCTCTATGTATTGAGGACTCGGTATCCTTATCTCGATTTTTGTGCCGAACTCCAATCTTGGACTTCTTTATATAGTTTCTAGCTATTTGGACTGCTCCGGACCCATTGGAACTAACTGCTACTTCATTTGGGATCACCTTGAGAAGTGTGGCATTATATACATTCTTTGATTTGTTAATATACATATATAAAAATATTTGATTGGTATAGATACAAATATGTATTTTGGTATATAAGTATATATTTATATACATCTATTTAGTGTACATACACATATACGTATTTTGTACAATTACTAATAGACACTTATATATATATATATATATATATTATATACGTTTTATTGGTATATACTCTGAGTGTAAATGTGTATTTATATACGTATCCCTACTAGATGACCCTAGTTGACTAGAGCCATGTCTGGCATAGCCATGAGGCCAGTGTATTTCTATTGTGTGTTAGTGTAGCATCTGATACAAGTGATATTATTATATGTTTATAGGACTGTCGGATTCTCCAGACGATACTCTGGGACAGGACATTGGTATTGACAGCTAAGGACCCAAGGCGAGTACATTCTCTGATTAGTTTTTAATTCATGATATCTCCTATGTTTCATTGTATCTAGTGTAAATATCTACATTTTGACACGCTGGTTACACGGATTGGTATACACGGATCTCGTCATGAGATGTTATTCCTTTTTCATGGTGTAGCTTGTACAAGACTTATTTTCTTGTTATCTTGTGCATGTACAGACACTGATTCCCGGGGAGACTTGCTACCTCCCTAGGGAATCCCGTGCCATAGCGTACCATGATTGGATCTACTATACCAGTCGGGGGTGGGGAGTATTTTAGTGTAGATATGTGATCATACCCAACTTTACATGCATCATAGCTCACCCCACATCTCACGTCGGGTGTGGCCTGACCATTTACATGCTTCATAGCTGTTACGTGTGATTAGCCTGACCTCTACATGCATCATAGCTAACCAACGGTTAGCCTGACCTTACATGAATCATAGCTAATCACATGTAACCAGCCTGATCAAGTTCCCAAGCCGATCACATGTTAAAGCTAGTACTCACACACTTAGTCATAGGTTCTTGCTCATGGACATATTATTTCTTCTCCTGCATTTACTTACAGTATTTCCAGTATTTCTTTTATTTCTCGTACCTATACATGCTTCTCGTATATTTCCATCTAGAACTGCTACATAGTTTATATCATTAATATAGAACTGCTATTTAGAGATGTACTTTGCTCCTTCCTGACTGGAAAATATTTTTTCAGACTGTGACCTTAGTAGACTGGTTTCTGACACACTTGGGGATTGGAAGTTAATGATTGCAGGTATGATTATTTTGTCGTTAGACTTGTCTTGTATTTCCTTGCTTGCCTTGATATCTCATCATGCTTAGTTTATGTGATTGAGTATTTCCAGCATTATTTTATGATATCCACGTCTCCTTATGGAGTTGGGTGTTCATGTGAGATTGATTAGATAGTTACATGACCTAGACAGCGTTCTACCACCGATGCTGCGGCGTAGGCTGGACGTACCCACGCTCTCGTACCCCTATATCGGGTGCGGGTCGTGACACGTTTTTAGTGGTGGCCCATGCAGGTCAGACTTTGCTAGTTGTGCGATGTCGTAGTAGTGCGACGTCATAGTTGTACTACTATGTACCTGCTATAGAATATAGGACATAGGATACTAGGATGAGAGAGAATACTCAATCACAAATTCTTGAGAGATTCCTGGGATGACCCCTTGAGAATCTTATTATAATTTCTAATTTTAAATCCTTCGCCTTGTTTTCGTCCGTCCTTACTCATTGATATTGAATTTGATTATTGTTGATCAATTATTAAAAACTAGAATTTTGGTTTCATTGTAGAGTTGATTTCATGCCGAGATGAATTTTACGGACTAAATTTTTACGATATCATCTGATGACATATATGGATGAGAACAGTGAGAAAGGTAAAATATCTGCTTGGGTTATGGAACCTAGAGTTACCGTAGCCGTACCGGTTAGCGAAGATTCTAGATGACATGACTGTAGGGTTGCGTACTTTAGTTAAGGAACCTGTCGTTTATCGCACCTATGCTTACTGGCATGGCGAGGATTCTCAGCGTCATGATTTCTGACCGACGTGTATGATTATCAGGTTGTGTCTTAAATTTGTTCTTAAACTATCATCTCAACACTTATATGTTTCTGTTATACAAGACTTTATTCCATCGTCCTTTTGGTTGCTAGCAGTAGAAACACCTTCAGTCCTAAATCCAGACTTTTGAGCTCCTATTCTTTGAGGATTCCTTATTAAGTATGATAATTAGTGACTTGTGATTATGTCTGTGTCTTGAGTATTAGTATGGACTGAGTGTTGCTTATGAGTTTGTAAGTGTTTCCTAGTTGGATATGTGAGCAGTAGACTTTAAACTAGAGTTAGCCCTTAGCATAGTACCTTGTAACAATGGTTCTGGGATAAGTGTCATTAGAGACTGAGAGTAGAAGGAGAGTATAGAGTATCAGTGATAGTTCTCAGAGTTAGTATCAGAGCCAATTACCCGTCCTGGATAATCATGATTATGTAATTGAGTGATCTATGTAAACAATTAGGTATAAAGGAATTGTGTTAAGGATTAATGGAGCATAACGTTCAATCTGATGATTGATATCGGGCGTGTTAAAGGTAAAGAAATTTATATGCATGAGGAGTTATAATGAGGTGTCATGAGTAGAGAAATATCGAAATTGGTAATGGAAATGGTGAAGCGTATCACGGATTAGTTTAACAGGCTATAAAAGATTACAGGGAAATACCTACACAATAATCGAGATGAGGAACCATATACTTGCCCATGAGAATAAGAAATATGAGTGTTATAAAAGGTACAGCTAATCATGAGTTCTAATAAGTTTGAGGAGATGATACAATAATGAAGCTTGCGATATCATACCAAGGGTACTAATGATTCTATATCGAGGATTAGTCGAGAATAACGTTAATAACAGTAAGCACTCTGTGGGATGATAATTAGATGATATACCAGTTGACATAAATTAAAATCATGAAAGAAAATACAGGTGATGATAACTTTGATCATTGGAGGTAATAGTGCAAGTGATTCAGGCAGTACAATTTTAGTACACAGTTATAGACACTAGATGCATTGAGTGCACCTTGAATATCAGAGACCGTAAGCACTGATATGTACATTTATGGATTTATAAATTAAAAAGTGGAAATAAAATTTTATTTTAAGAATAATTGAGGAGTTGAGATTATGTCAAAAAAAAAAAAATTTTGAGGATTTCAAATATGAATTCAATAAACATGGTTAAGGCTACAAAGATTTTAGAAGTGATTAAATTTTATTTCGATGTTGAGTATCTGACTTTGAGGAGGTATATGCATTTTATTTTAAAGTTGTTCGAGAATTTAAACCTTGATGATTATTTTTGAGGATTAAATTTATGGTAGATGAGAAATATGAATATTAACATATGAGTAGATGATATACATGTGTAAGGATCTGGTGACTTGAGCATGATTGAGATGGCACCGCAGACTGACTTGGGTGTCCATCTAAAGTTGTATTGGAAAGAGCAGTATTTAGTATGGTATTGCACTTGACGTATATTTGAGTGATAAGAACGACTAGTATGAACAATTGTAGTAGGAACGGAAACTGACAGAGGGTATGGTACTAAAGAGATAGAGGTATCAACTTGGATGCATTATTGAATCATGGTTATATTAGAGATTCTTGGCATCAGATTTTGGCATTAATAGACAGGTGTGTGCAATACAGATATATTCATGGATCTTGTGGATTAATGATTAGTTGAGATGGGTACCAGTGTACATGAATAGGAATTAGTTAGTGAATGTGCTAGAGTTAAGTGTTTGTTAGAGATAGCAGATACTACAAGTAATATGTTAGCAGGTTCTTCCTTCCCTCCTAATGTTCCTTTTTCCGTCTTTCGATTGATTGATTTTCCTAGTACTGTAGTTGTATGCATGATTTCTTGTTAGAATAAAAATTGGTAGTACACCCTGACAGAGACTGCAGTACCATGACAGAAGACACATGACCTATATATTTTCTTAGATTGCATGACTGTAGGTAGAGTTTTCTTAAACCATGATCATTAGGGTTTTGACCATAGCAAAGATCTATGACAAGGTTATGACCGACAAAAAGGGACAAGATGATTAAATTTGTGGATAAGCATTAATTTAAATAAAGAATTTAGGGGTTGTTATAACAGAGTTGATGGATCATTGATTTTGCGAAAATTAAGGTATGATTGAAATTCGAGGATAAACATTAACTTAAATGGAGAAGTAAGAAATTCACAGGGCAAAAAAAAAATTTGAGGATTTATTAATTTTAGGAAGGTCTTGATATGATTGAATTGGTTATTAAAAATTTAAGAAAATTTAAGGAATTATCATTATACCTATTTGAATGCAAGATAGAAATTTGAAATTTTATATTATGAATGTTGCATTGAAGATTCTGAAAGTATCGCATCGTTGAGTATTTGAGGAAAAAGAAATCAGGAAATAAAAAAAAATCGCTAATGGAATAGTGTCGAATTTAATTCTCGGGATGAGAATTTAGATTGAATAAGCATCAATAGAATTTGAGTTAGAGGAGTAAGATGATTGATGGATTAGTGGTTAAATTCAAATTTTGGGATACGATTTTTAAATTTTATAAATATGCATTGATTGGAATTCAATTGGAGGATTGGATATTAAAATCCTTGAGTATTTAGATACGAACTTAAAATTTTGGAGGAGATTATGATAAAATTGAATTTGATTTTTAAACTTGAAGATTTTCAGGAATATGATGTTATAGAATTTTGAAAGGTTGTGAAATAACAATATGGAATTACTTCATGATTATTTGGTTTGAAATTTAAACTTTGATAGAAATAATATAATGAGTAAATGCAATTATTGAGGATCTTAAATTTCGAGGACGAAATTTTTCTAAGGTGGATAGACTTGTAACCTCCGATTTCCAAATTTCCAAAATATTTAGATTTTTATTTATTTTTAAAAATCAAGTTTATAAAATATTTTCTCCTTGAGTTTTAGTATTAGATTTTTGAGCAATGTTGATTTTAGAAGGTGATTTGAAATCTTTTATAAAAATCATTTTTTTCCTACATGTCGATTTATTATAAAATAAATAGATAAATAATATGTATATATATTACTCTAGCTTCGAATATTTATTGGTTTGAAATCATGAATTATTGTTTAATAAAATTATTTGAAGGACTAGTTGTTTTCATAATAAATTTTATATCCATTTGGGATAGTAAATAAATAAATTACATACTTTCTAGGGTTTTGAAATATGGGTTTAATTAGTAGCTAATGGGGAATCAGTTAGCCTTGGAAGCCTCTTAAAATATTTTTCTTAAATTATAATCTTTTCTTTTAAAAATTTTACAAGTTTGCCAACTCCCATTCACACCCTCATTCCCACATGAAGAACTCATTCATGTATAATCTGGGCCATTCATTAATTGGGCCAATCCTCACCCTTTATCCCATAACCTCTCTCCCTATTTAAAGTCTCTCACCACACCATTCCCAAGAAACCCTAGCTAGCCCTCACAAATTTCCCACAAGCCAACAAGCCATCACCATTGATTTGTGTGCTCGTGTCCGTGTGTCCAGCATTACCGTGTCAGCGGTGTTGGCCTCGGGTCCGACCCCGGATGTCCTACCAGATCCATTTATTTCATGTGTCCAGATTTACAACATTACAACCAGATTTTCGTGTCCGACACCACCTGGACACAACCCCCACACCACAGTACATTCAAACCCCTGTGTCCAACACCCGGACACGTCCACAGTACCTCGAATCCATCGTGTCCAGCCCCGGACACGATCCAACCCCGACTCGTTCACAGAACCCAAAACCCTAACCTAGATCTCGACCGCCGGTGGCCGCCGCGGATCCCCTCATCGTCGTCGAGCCGTGGCCGCCTCAGATCCATCGAGCCGTGGTCGCCTCAGATCCGCCGAGCTTCGCCGCCGCTTTCCTCACCGGAGCCGACGCCGCCGCTCTCGAGCTTCGACCGCCGCCGCCACAAGAGATCCAGCCGTCGTCGAGCTCCGCTGCCGCCGCCGAGTTCGACCGCCGCCGCCCGAGACGATCGCTAGACCGCCGACGCCCTGCCCCGGCGAGACTCCTCCGCCGACGCCGGAAGACCCCCAACGTGAGCCCTTTTCTCTTCCCCTTTCTTCGATTCAAACACTGAACTGATTATATATAATTAGTTTAGATATATAATTAGATTAGTTTAGTTAATTATTAATCAGTAGTTAATTATTAATCAATTAGTTTAGTAATTTATATAATTAGTTTAGTAATATTTAATTTGTTTAGTTTTTATTTAGTTTAGTTATGTAAAAATTATAAGGGTTTGTGATTATGTAAAAATATAATAATTTGTTGAGGTTTATATTATTATTTAAGAAATAGTTTTAATATTAAAATTTGTTCAAAATTGGTTATTTGGACTGGTAACTGAATTTACTATAGATATAAATATATATTGGCTTTTACGTAAATTCTAAATTTGATAAATAAACTTTTAATTGTAATTATTGTTCAAAATAATTTCAAGATAATTTTCATAAACTAAGATGTCTACCTTAATAACAAACAATCGACCATTTTCTCTTATTAGCTAACTTGTTAATCTTAATCTTAGCTAACCCCGGTAGGTTTCTCTATGTATTGAGGACTCGGTATCCTTATCTCGATTTTCGTACCGAACTCCGATCTTGGACTTCTTTATATAGTTTCTAGCTATTTGGACTGCTCCGGACCCATTGGAACTAACTGCTACTTTATTTGGGATCACCTTGAGAAGTGTGGCATTATATACATTCTTTGATTTGTTAATATACATATATAAAAATATTTGATTGGTATAGATACAAATATGTATTTTGGTATATAAGTATATATTTATATACATCTATTTAGTGTACATACACATATACGTATTTTGTACAATTACTAATAGACACTTATATATATATTATATACGTTTTATTGGTATATACTCTGAGTGTAAATGTGTATTTATATACGTATCCCTACTAGATGACCCTAGTTGACTAGAGCCATGTCTGGCATAGCCCTGAGGCCAGTGTATTTCTATTGTGTGTTAGTGTAGCATCTGATACAAGTGATATTAATATATGTTTATAGGACTGTCGGATTCTCCAGACGATACTCTGGGACAGGACATTGGTATTCACAGCTAAGGACCCAAGGCGAGTACATTCTTTGATTAGTTTCTAATTTATGATATCTCCTATGTTTCATTGTATCTAGTGTAAATATCTATATTTCGACACGCTCGTTACACGGATTGGTATACACGGATCTCGTCATGAGATGTTATTCCTTTTTCATGGTGTAGCTTGTACAAGACTTGTTTTCTTGTTATCTTGTGCATGTACAGACACTGATTCCCGGAGAGACTTGCTACCTCCCTAGAGAATCCCGTGCCATAGCATACCATGATTGGATCTACTATACCAGTCGGGGGTGGGGAGTATTTTAGTGTAGATATGTGATCATACCCAACTTTACATGCATCATAGCTCACCCCACATCTCACGTCGGGTGCGGCCTGACCATTTACATGCTTCATAGCTGTTACGTGTGATTAGCCTGACCTCTACATGCATCATAGCTAACCAACGGTTAGCCTGACCTTACATGAATCATAGCTAATCACATGTAACCAGCCTGATCAAGTTCCCAAGCCGATCATATGTTAAAGCTAGTACTCACACACTTAGTCATAGGTTCTTGCTCATGGACATATTGTTTCTTCTCCTGCATTTACTTACAGTATTTCCAGTATTTCTTTTATTTCTTGTACCTATACATGCTTCTCGTATATTTCCATCTAGAACTGCTACATAGTTTATATCATTAATATAGAACTGCTATTTAGAGATGTACTTTGCTCCTTCCTGACTGGAAAATATTTTTCCAGACTGTGACCTTAGTAGACTGGTTTCTGACACACTTGGGGATTGGAAGTTAATGATTGCAGGTATGATTATTTTGTCGTTAGACTTGTCTTATATTTCCTTGCTTGCCTTGATATCTCATCGTGCTTAGTTTATGTGATTGAGTATTTCCAGCATTATTTTATGATATCCACGTCTCCTTATGGAGTTGGGTGTTCATGTGAGATTGATTAGATAGTTATATGACCTAGACAGTGTTCTACCGTCGATGCTGCGACGTAGGCTGGACGTACCCACGCTCTCGTACCCCTATATCGGGTGCGGGTCGTGACATTAAGATTTACACAGATCACAAAAGTCTGAAGTATGTCTACACTCAGAAGGAGCTCAATATGAGACAGAGGCGTTGGCTATAGTTGATGACAAACTATGATATTGAGTTGCAGTATCACCCTGGCAAGGCAAATGTTGTAGCAGATGCCTTATGCAGGAAGCCCATGGCATACTTTTGACGACTCAGTGACATTTGTTAGAGGATCTTCAAGAGCTCGAGATAGAGGTCATATTGCCAAGCAGGGATGGACAAATGGCCAGTCTAGAAGTTCAGTCTACATTGGTTTAGAGGATCAAGGCAGCCTTACCTGCCGATGTAAAATTTTGGCGACTGCAAGAGAGGATAGAGGCTGGCATACAGACGGGACTTCGGATTCACGAAGATGGAATATTGAGGTGTGGAGATCGCCTATATGTTCTGAGTGGAGAGATACGTCAGGAGTTGATGACTGAGGCCAATAGTTCGATTTATTCTATTCATCCCGGGGGTACTGTCACGACCCGCACCCGGATATTCGGGCACGAGTGCGTGGGCACGTCCAGCCTACGCCGCAGTGTCGGCGGTAGTACGCTGTCTAGGGCATAATCACAGGTAATATAAAGTCTATCTCATCCACAAAAGTAAATAGACAAAGAAAATAACAGGAAAAAAGAATGCTGAGATTTCATAATATTTAATCTGTGACAACCAATCCACAGTTAATACAAGCCAGAAGATAAATCGGGGACAAACCCGAGTATATGCTGAAAAGGAAAGAATAAGCAGCTACAGCTAACTGATCCACAGAAGTAGCCTCCTGGGGGAAACTGGCTCCTCATGTGTGTTACCTGCTAACTCGTAGGGATCATAATAGGTGGGGGCAAGGTTCTCATCATCGCCTAAATCAACGGATCCAGTCAGGAAAGGAGCAAAGTACACAATGCACATCAAGATTAAACTAAATATTTATGACAATTAGATTGAGCATCATATTGAGAAAATTGCATAAAAGAACCATCAATATCTCAGAGTTAATGCTATACACAGGAATATGAGAAAGCAGAAATAAATGTGACAGGAAATGAAACTACAACAGTCAACAAGAGCCATAACTAGACAAGAAGCTATGTGTGTGAACTTGTGTATTTAGAATACCTAGTTGGCATGTAGGGGTCTATAAGGTTAAACCGGCCGTCATAGACGGCTATTAATCACGAATAATCGAGATCCGGCTGATGGACAGTCGTGTACCAACAGCTATTAATCATGGCAAGAGTCAGGGTAAGCTACATGCCTTTCAGTATTCTCTCACCCGACATGAAAAACAAGACCTGAACTCCAATATTCAAGACATGAAATTCAATATTTCTAACACTAGGTGTAAACATCAAGGGTACATGTATGGCAGGGAATTAATTATCATAATATATAAAGATTAACTTGAAGTGCAGGTACTTGCCTGTTGTTTGGATCCGATTAATAGTTCTTCGGGGAATATCCAGAGATGAGTCCAAATGCTGAAATAAAAATCACCATCACGCTCAGAAGACGTCAAATAGCTAGAAATGCCTGTCCTTGGATCCAATTTGGAGACAAGGGCAAAAACGACAGTTTCGGGTCAAAACGGGGTCCGCTGTTGGGCCCGCTTTGCACCGAAAAACGTGTCCGGGTCAAAAGTCTCCAAATTCACCAAACTTAGTGTCAACAGGTCAGGAACGCTGATACGAATCCAACGGAACTTCCAGATTTGGATTCCGATGAGCCGAACACAAAATCGCCCGTCGAGCGGGGCCTGTGGGGCCCAAGACACGCGATTTTGTCAACGTTCTCAGAATCGAACCAAACTTGACCCACAGGACCGGCGTATCGCTACGAGTCCGATGGCGTAAGTTTCGTCTCGATCTGACGAGTGTGCACGAAGTTAGGGTAAATTGCAGAAAAGGCGGATACGGGGCGATGTCCGCGGATACGCGTTGATTTCGGTGTGCACGCACCCCCGAATCAGCTTCCACGAACTCTCACACGTCCGTATCGACGATGCGCACGTATCTGTGAAGACCGCACGCGACCAAGTCGTCCCGTTTGGCGGGGCGGACTCAGTTCCGGGGTAAAACAGGGTCTGGTTTTTCCTGTTTTTGGATCGCGGTGTGCGATCACCACAAGACGCGATGCCCCCGAACAGTTTATCCGGACACCGAGAGGGTCATACAGGCTTCACAACGCAATTTGCGGAATTGAAAACGGAGCTACGAGCAAAAAGTTACGCGTACCTGAAGGGGACCCAAAAACCAGGGTCGATCGAGTCCGATACGTGTCCGACACGACACTGTTACTGTGTCCACTGCACAGTAAAGGGGGCTAGGGTTTACTGTGTCCGACTCCTGTGTCGGTGGCCGGTGGTCGGCACGGCGGCGGGGAGGCCGGCCGGGGACAGCGCGGTGCGGCGCTGCCGGCGCGGGGAGGCGCGGGGCGGCCGGAGCGCTGCCGGCGCTGCTGCTGCTCGCGGGGGAGGCCGGAGCTGCGGGTGCTGTCGGGGCGCCGGAGGGCGGAGGCGGAGGAGGGAGCTGCGGCGGGGCTGCAGCAGGCGGCGCCGGGGCAGAGCGGCGCTGGGGCGGAGGAGCGGTGGCTAGGGTTCCGGTGGCTGAGGGAATCGAAGGAGGAGGAGGGAGGTGGTTATATAGGCGGGGAGGGGCTGGTGGCACCGGGCAAGGCGGAGGGAGAGGAGGTCGTGGCGAGCGAGGCGGGCGGGCGGCCGGGCGGTGCGGCGCCGGACGCGGGCACGGCCGGAGGACTCGGGGGCTGGGTGAATAGGGGAGACGGGTTAGCGGGTCCGGGCGGGTCGGGTTCAGGCGGACCTGACCCGACCCGTTAGGGTGACGGGCCGCGGGTTGGGCCGCAGGCCGGGCTGGGCCGGATGGGCCGGGTGGGAGCTGTTGGGCCGGGCCGGATTAAATCAGAAATAATAATAATAATAATAATAATAAATAAATAAATAAATAAATAAATAAATAAATAATAATTGTTTTCAGGGGTTTTAAATTAGGTCCGAGGCCCGATAAATTCCAGAAAAATTGTCCTAAGTCCAGTTTTCCATTTTACACCCAAAAATATTATTTTCATAATATTTTAATGTTATTTATTAATAATAAAAAATTATTTAATAATTCAAAACCCTGATTTTAATTACAGAAAATTCCCAGAAAATTCCAGAAAATTGTGAAAAATCCTAATTTTAATATTTTGAAAAATCAGGGGCTTACAGGTACGAAGATGTACCAAGATTTGAGACAATACTACTGGTGGCATGGGATGAATACGAAGATTACGAGATTCGTGGCAAGATGTTTGATCTGTCAGCAAGTCAAGGCCGAACATCAGAGAACTGCAGGAATATTGCAGCCGCTTCCTATTCTTGAGAGGAAGTGGGAGTATATTACCGTAGACTTTATCACGAGATTTTTGAGGACCCCTAGCAGGAAGGATGCAGTCTGGGTTGTCGTGGACTGACTCACCAAGTCGACGTATTTTTTGCCCTTCAGAGTTGGGCAGTCCACAGAGATATTGGCTAACATGTACATGAGGCATATAATACGACTACATGGAGTGACTGTCAGCATTGTATCACATCGTAATTCCAGATTCACGTCATATTTTTGGCAAAGTATGCAGGAGAGTGTAGGAACTCGTCTCAAATTCAGTACTATATATCATCCACAGACTGATGGTTAGTTAGAGCGCACGATTCAGATACTAGAGGATATGTTGAGAGCGTGCATGATCGAATTTGGAGGATCTTGGTAGGACCATCTACACTTGGTTGAATTCTCCTACAATAACAGCTACCAAGCAAGCATCCAGATGGTACCGTTTGAGGCACTGTATAGCAGGAAGTGCAGGTCTCTGGTGTGTTGGAGTGACGTAGGAGAACGCCAGATACTGGGTCTAGAGTTGGTGACTCGGACAGTAGAGAAAGTAAAGCAGATTTGGAGCCATCTCCGCTCAGCACATGACTGGCAGAAGCATTGGACAGATGTGCACTGCAAACCTTTGGAATTCAAGAAAGGTGATCATATATTTTTGAAGATATCGCCTACTCGTGGTACCATCAGATTTGGGGGCAAAAGCAAGCTGAGTCCGAGGTACATCGGACCTTTTGACATCTTGGAGCGTATTGTCGAAGTATCTTATCGTCTTATTTGTGCTGAAGATGATCTCTTAGACAAGGGTTTCATTCGGGCTAGTGTTTCTCCATAGGGAGCACCCATCTTATTTGTGCCAAAGAAGGACGGGATGGTACATTTGTGTATCGATTACAGGACGCTAAATGCTATAACGATAAAGAACAAGTACCCTCTGCCGCGCATCGACGATTTATTTGATCAACTAAGTGGTGCATGTGTATTCTTGAAGATCGATCTCAGATCCGGCTATCATCAGATCAAGGTGAGAAAGGAGGACATTCCGAAGACAGCTTTTCGGATGAAGTACGGGTACTATAAGTTTTTAATCATGTCGTTTGGTTTAACCAATGCGCCAGCTATATTTATGAGCCTGGTGAACAAGATTTTCCACCAATACTTGGATAAGTTTATGGTGGTATTTATCGACGATATCTTGGTATATTCTAAGAGCCAGGAGGAGCACGAGGAGCATCTCAGGATCGTGTTAGAGACGCTGAGGCAAGAGAGGCTATATGCCAAGCTTAGCAAGTACAAGTTCTTCTTGGATAGGGTACCTTTCCTTGGTCATATAATCACTGGAGATGGAATATCAGTTAACCCGGAGAAGATCACCGTAGTGGAGACGTGGCCTACCCCTAAATCAGTTAAGGAGGTTAGGAGTTTTCTCGAACTTGCCGGATATTATCGGAGGTTCGTGGAAAACTTCTCGAGGATTGCTGTGCCTATGACGCGATTAACACATAAAGACGAGGAGTTTATCTGGACTGAGGAGTGTCAGACGACTTTCGATGAGCTGAAGAAGCGTCTGACGACAGCACCGATCTTGTCACTTCCTTCTAGATCTGGAGGATTTGTGGTGTATAGCAATGCGTCTGGGAGCGGACTAGGATGTGTACTGATGCATCACGGCAAGGTGATAGCTTACGCATCGAGACAGTAGAGGATTCATAAGAAGAACTACCCGACACATGATCTAGATCTAGCTACGGTGATATTTACACTAAAGCTATGGCGGTACTACCTTTATGGAGAGCGGGTTGAGATTTACACAAATTACAAAATTTTGAAGTATGTCTACACTCATAAGGAGCTCAACATGAGACAGAGGTGTTGGCTAGAGTTGATGACAGACTATGAAATTGAGTTGTAGTACCACCCTGGAAGATCGAATGTTGTAGCAGATGCCTTAAGCAGGAAGCCCATGGTATACTTTTTGACGACTCAGCAATATTTGTTAGAGGAACTTCAAGAGCTTGGGATAGAGTTTGTATTGCCAGGCAGGGATAGACAGATGGCAGTCTAGAAGTTTAGTCTATATTGGTTAAGAGGATCAAGGCAGCCTTGCCTACTGATGTGAGATTCCGGCGACTGCGAGAGAGGACAGAGGCCGACATACAGAAGGGACTCCGGATTCACGAGGATGGAACGTTAAGGTGTAGAGATTGCCTACATGTTTCGAGTGGCAAGCTACACCAGGAATTGATGATCGAGACTCATAATTTAATTTATTCTATTCATTCCGGGGATACGAAGATGTACCGAGATTTAAGACAACACTACTGGTGGCATGGGATGAAGAGGAAGATTGCGAGATTCGTGGCAAGATATTTGGTCTGTCAGAAAGTCAAGGCCGAACATCAGAGGATTGCAGGACTATTGCAGCCGCTTTCCATTCCTAAGTGGAAGTGGGAGCATATTACCGTGGACTTCGTCACGGGATTTTCGATGACCCCTAGCGGGAAGGATGCAGTCTGGATTATCGTGGACCGACTCACTAAGTCGGCACATTTCTTGTGCTTCAGAGTCGGGCAGTCCACGGAGATATTGGCTGACATATACATGAGACAGATAGTACGACTATATGGAGTGCCTGTTAGCATTATATCGGATCATGATTCCAGATTCACGACATATTTCTGGTGGAGTATGTAGGAGAGTCTAGGAACTCGCCTCAAGTTCAGTACTACATATCATCCACAGACTGATGGTCAGTCAGAGCGCATGATTCAGATACTAGAGGATATATTAAGAGCATGCATGAGCGACTTTGGAGGACCTTGGGAGGACCATCTACATTTGGTGGAATTATCCTACAACAATAGTTACCAAGCAAGCATACAGATGGCACCTTTTGAGGCACTGTACGGCAGGAAGTGCAGGTCTCCGGTGTGTTAGAGTGACGTAGGAGAACGCCAGATACTGGTTCTAGAGTTTGTGACTCAGACAGTAGAGAAAGTGAAGCAAATTCAGAGCCACCTGCACACAGCATAGGACAGGCAGAAGCATTGGGAAGATGCGCACCGTAGATCTTTAGAATTCAAGGAAAGTGATTATATATTTTTGAAGATATCGCCTACTCATGGTACCATCAGATTTGGGGGCAGAGGCAAGCTGAGTCCGAGGTACATCGGATATTTTGACATCTTGGAGCGTGTTAGCGACGTAGCTTATCGTCTTGCACTCCCTCTGTCATTAGAAAATACGTACGACGTATTTCATGTATCACGGTTGAGAAGGTACGTGGCAGACCCTAGCTACGTTCTCAATCATTCAGAGATTACAATCGGGCACAGTTTATCATATGTAGAGCAGCCAGTAGGGATACTCGATCGCAGTAAGAAGGTTTTGAGGGGACAGACTATTCGACTGATCAGGGTTGCATGGAAGCATCATTCGCTGGGCGAGTCTACCTGGAGCGTGAGGATTCTGTTCGACAGTATTTCTCTCATTTATTTGAGGACCAAGGTATGAATTTATGTACTGCATTTCAATTACCTGTTAACTTTTTAATTGTCGAAACTCTTATTCATGCTTTACTTTTAATTCCGGGGACAAAATTCTTCTAAGTTGGGAAGGATGTAAACTCCCTCAAAAATTTTAGGTAGATTTGGTATGGTAAGAAACTTGATTTAGCTTCAGGTTGATTAAGGATTAGAAATTAGGGATTATGTAGACTGGTTTTTTAATTCTAAACTCTTGGTGCATCTGACCGTTGCTACAATAATTGGAGTACAACAATAGTCTTTACCTTCCAACAAATTTTGTACTCTTGACATGACGAGCCAACCTGTAAAACCTCTAATTCTGAAAACCGTATTAATTATTTAATTTAGTAATTATGAGCTAAATAGAGAGAATAGATTTTATTTAATTTTTATTTGAGGAGTTTGTGCATTTAGGGGATTTATGGAGCCATTATAAATTTTTCCTAATTTATTCCATGTAGGAGACTCTTTGGACAGTTGCTAGCTTAATGGTATGCACCAATATAATTTTTAGAATTTTTTATGAATAGATATGTGTATATATATATATATATAATTCCTATTGGATCTCTACCGGAAACCCAAACCCCTTAGCCTACCCTACCCGCTTGAACCCGGACCCGTTAGGAGAAGAAAATATTAACAACAGCAGTAGCAAAAACCAACTTCCCTTTCCCTTCTCCGCGCGTGTAAGCCATCTCATTCCACCGCTTCTTATCTCTATTATTACTAAAATCTCCCCAACCGAAACCAAAACCAATGAAAGAAAGAAACGGCAGCAGCATCCACCGCCTCTTATTCTCTATATATATACAACTCTTCCAAACCCTAATCCCACTTCTTTCACTAAACTTAACACCGGTTTGAACGCTTGCACTATACAGAATTCTTGCTCGGCAAGTATACCTTGCCATTATATTGTATTTACATTCCATATGATGCATGCATGTTTTATTTCTGCCTATTTAGTTTATTTATTTTAACTGCTATATAAATTGTGCGTCCAAGAAAACTTGGGTGCAACGACGGTGTCGTCGTATTCTATTTTTATTTATGTATTTGTATTGGACCTACATTATGAGACCACCCCATTATTATGAGATATTTTATGTTTCATTGGCCACGACACTATTCTTACACGAGTGTTAGTCACATGTAGGTCACGGACTTGCGTATTCGGCTGGCCACTGGTACGTACAGGTCGTACGACGGATAGGAATAACTGCCGATAGAAACTTTGTATGCTAGTAGACCTGGCAGTTATTTAGAGGTTTTATCGTGTCATGGATGTGGCATGCTTAGAGCATGGGGTGGGGAGAACAACAAGTAAGGTGTTTGGGCTCCTTTGCACTTTTCCCTTGTACGCCCGAATTCTCCGTCGGAGAAACGGGTGATGTCAACCACTATATATTATATTTTGCAGGCGGCCTCTGCCGTTCAAAAGACGACATGCTTATAGGCCCCTGATTTTCTGAGAGAATTATGCCAATCCCATTTATGGCCAGATAGCCCACGTGTTAGAAAGTTGTTCTCAAATTGCATTCACTTAGACGGTTAGGCGACCCATTGGATGTTTATATTTCAGTACTTATTGGCATGTTATTATGTATCTTATTACGTCCTTCTGAGGACCTGGTCCCTTTCCAGATATGGATGAGCAGGAGTATCCGCAGGAGTATGGACCTGGACCTGACACTACTTACCAGACTGAGGAGGTCTTACCTTCGGAGTATCTGTGATTTTATTACTGCTGTTTATAGATCCTTGTTACTAATTCAGTATAGTCGTTTTGTAGTGAATTTGTTTTCACCCTACTATCAGACTTGATACTCATCTTGATATATTATTCAGCTCTTTATTCTTACTTATTATTTGTGTTGTGGATGAGATATAGATTGTGTGTGACTTATTGTGACAGTATATTATCACTGATGGATTGAATATTCATGTACAGCGTACGTGTGTATATGGTTTCCATATATTGGAGTTCATATACATACGGCTGGGCATGTTACGTATTCCTAGTCCTACGTATTTTGGGACTGGGGCATGACACAACCTAGGCACTGGATATTTCCGTCACTCACAAATATACTTTCTTGTGCTCTATTTTAATTGCACAACTTTCAAGTCACAAGGTTTAATTTAAATTCTATGTCTTTTACATATGTCGTTGCCATCAATTTTTGGGACATAAACTTAACCCGTTTTGCTTAACCAATTAAAGGGCCCAAGACAAATACCAAGCCTATACCGTCCATAACATTTGTGTCACTCCCAATTGATACCCCATGTACTCCCATTTTATTTAAGAATACCTATGACACAACTTTTATTTAAATTGGTGAAACCAACTTAACCTAACCCCAACCTAACCCTCACACCCAATCATGAGGTTTATATAAAATACCCAAAACCCTCTCCATCCTACAAAATATCAAACATCAACTTTCCACATCAAATCCTCACTCTTTCTCCTTTATTTGTAAATTCTAAATTTTAAGGGACTCAAATGTAAAAAGATTGCTAGGTGTCACACTCCTATTGGTACAAATCAAATGGAGAAACCCCCATCCTCATGTGACCGGTCACCTCTCTCTCTCTCTCTCTCTCTCTCTCTCTCACCCTTGCATAGTACTATTCCCTCATGTATAATCCTAGCCCTTGATTCAAATCTTCCCCTATCACAACCATCCATTACCCCTATATTAACACACACACCCCCCCCCCCCCATCCCCATGTGGCCGGCCCTAATCCCAAGGAAACATATTTTTTCCTCACCTTACTCTCTCTCCTCCCATCCCTCACTCTCAACCTAAACCCCTATCTTCACACTCCATTCTTTTTTTTCTCCTTCTCCTCTCCATTTTTCTTCTTCTTCACTACTATTTTCTTTATCTCCTCCCTCTGGCCATCACCACCCCTTCGACTCCACTAACATCACTATTCTTACCACCACAGCCAATATCACCACTGCTGCCACTAACGTTAACACCTCCACCATGACCTCACCACCAATAGCCACCTCACGATACCACTACAACCTCATCACCATTGCTACCACCGAGCACTATCATCATCACCACCACCGAGCACTGCCATCATCACCACCGCCGAGCACTACTATCATCACCACCATCGAGCACTGTCATCACCACCACCACCACCGAGCACCACCACGGTCATCTTTCAGACGGTGCCTCCTCCCACTTGGCGACTGTCGGGACTTCTCCGGCACGACGAGCGTGGTCTCGATGAGTCTTCTTTCCTTAGTGAGCTTCTCTTTCCCTTGGGTACTTTCTTCCCTCAAATAGATGCATGTCTGTGTATGTAAATTTGGCACTAGAGTAGAACAAATTGCTAGGGTTGGAATGTAGGCTCTGGGAATATGGTGTTCTAATAGCCAAATTCTTTTTGTGTTCATAGATATGGGAGGAGCATTATGTGTGTGTTTTGTGGCTGCGTGCACTTCATTTGGGAAGTTCTTCAGTGGACATGATATACACATGGGTTAATATGGGAGTTGTGGAACCTAGCACACTTCATACTTAAAAATATACACTACAAGGCTGGGTTGAATGATGTCGTGGTAACAAGAATAGGTGTAAGCACAGTGTATTATGTCCTAGCTGACTATGGATAATAGAACTATGAAGTACAACCCTAGAATTCAACTAATGGTTTCACACCAATACAGGTTAAACTTGCTTTGTAGTAGGACCTTTATTAGAAGATTAATGAACCATCAATTGATTCTAGATAATCTGTGAAAGACATCCCTTAAGGACTATATTTTTAGATGCTACCAGTGAAGTGTTAGTGATAATAAAAATCTCTTAGCACCAATCATTGATAGTAACTTGAGTAACCTAGCCGTGTCAGGTAGGAGTAACTACCATGCAGATTAATGACACTTTTATGAACCCCCCTCCTTAACAACAAGGGTACCATACTAGTTTACAGGAGAATGTTGAACCCTATTATTTAGGCCAAGGTTATATAGTAATATTTTTCCTAGGTATTATTATAAATATAAATATTTATATCTAAAATTGGTTCTACCTCTATTCTCTAGGTACTTTGGGATCCTCGGACTTGGACGTTGTACCGGAGCCCTTCCTTCAGCATCCTGATACAGGCAAGTGTACCTTGCCATTCTGTAACTCAGTTCCATTTTTACTATTTATTTCATCTATATATTATGTGTGCTTTAGATCGAAATTGTTACTTAGCGTCCGGGTCATATCCGGGTACAGACGTTCATCGAAAACGTCTAGTATCGATTGTTAAAGGTTTTTAAATATCTTTATGTACCTACTTGGTTACATCGGAACCCTAGGACACAATCATACAATGTTATTATGCCAGACTTCTTGTATCCTGATGGTGTCAGCATGACCGAAACCTGTGATGACTATAGGATCGTGATTGGTGCTAGATACTTCAATATGACGAGACTGTTAGATAGAGGTTCAGGCTCAGCGAGCTGCGGATGCGTCTCGTTGACCGTATTGGGAGGGGAAGACAGTTACTAGACGCTTGGGCTACTTCTCATGCACTATATATATATATATATATATATATATATATATATATATATATATATATATATATATATATATATATATATCCTTATTTATGTAGAGATCTTGTATCCAGAGTTGTAGTACTTACTGTGTGACTATGTGCTCGGAGCTACGGGTATGCACCGTGTCTCTCTGTGCCTCGGAGCTACGAATTTATATTTGGAAAGTCCATATGTCGAACGTTGTCTTCAAGTTGTGTCTCACTTAGGTGGTTATTCTAGATTACACCGGCGTATCACATGTTTCCTTTCTGTTTTACTATGGCATGCTATTTTTGTAACTTATTACGTCCCTCTGAGGACCTGGTTCCCTTCCAAGCATAGGCGAGGAGGACTACCCGAAGGAGTATGGACCGGGTGTATATCTAGGAGTAGGACTTGTAGCAGAGAACGAGATCATTCCCGAGGACTTCGCTTGATCACCGGTAGTGACTTCACCTTGGGTCCGATATCATTATCTAGATTGCAGATATTAGCCCTAGTTATCCTATTTTTTTCTTTTCAATCAGTACCTGTATTAGCGGGTTTATCCTCGGGTGACTCTATCCGTATTGTATTATGATACATTTTTAGACTTATTTTCTTTCTGCACATTAGTAGAGTTGTTTTATATTCTTATGTTTGTCCCCGGGTTTCACCCCAAACAATCCTGTCTCAGAGATAATGTCAAGTGTATATTTTCGTTGGAACAAAAAATACCCTCCGTACTTAAAGCTACCTCAACACCAAGAATAAACTTCCACACCCCAAGGTCCTTCATATGAAATCATGTACTCAAATAATTCTTAAATGCAGTAAGAGCAGCAAAATTATTTCCAGAGAGAATCAAATCGTCGACATACACAAGAACATTTATCTGAACATCACCCTTATAAAGAGTAAAAATCGAGTAGTCAGAGTACGATTAACAAAATCTGTACTCCCACAAACAAGATGCCAACTTCATAAACCAACAATGAGATGCATGTTTAAGCCTATAAAGAGATTTTTGAAGCCGACATACCTATAAGGATTGTGATTTGGAAACCAGGTTGTAGTTTCATATACACTTCTTCGATAAGATCTCCATACAGGAAATCATTGTGAACATCCATCTGATGTAGTTCTCAATTCTTTGTTGCATCTACAGTAGTAACCATTTTTGCCATCGGAGCAAAAGTATCAGTATAATCAATCCCTTCAACCTGATGATTGCTGAAAACCAGCAAACGGGCTTTAAGCCGCTCAACTCTCCCATCAGAATTATACTTTATCTTATACACCCACCGGCTCCCCAGAGCACGTTTCCTAGCCGAAAGTGTCTCCACGGTACAGGTACCATTATCCTCCAAAGTCTGTATCTCCTTCTGCATAGCTTCACTACACCATTCATCTTTAACCACCTCTTTAAAGGAGACCAGTTGTGTACCTACAGTTACAGCTGCAAGAAAATTTATGTGTCCCAGAGAAAATTGATCATAATTCAAAAATGTGTTATAGGATAAGGAGTACCTGAGGAATGATTGGGCGTGGTAGAACATTGGGAGGAAGAACTGGGACTCAACTTTCGTATTGTATTTGTAACAAAATCACGGAGCTTCATGGACGGAATTTTGGCACGCATTCCATGCCCCAATATACCCGCACCATCTGGCTCCCCCACTGCCGCCTCAACCTTTGCCGGCTTATCCTCCACATCGGCCTCAGCCGCGCCACCCTCACCATCTAGAAAGCCATATTTCACAAAGCAATTGGCTTCTTCATGTCCATTGCATTTGTAAAAATTGTAAAGAAACTCAAATTTATCCCGAGCATCCAAATAAGATATCTTACTGTTAAGAAGGAGTTTTAACCGCAAGCGTCATAACCTTATCCCGTTCAGAGGAGACATGTGTGGACGTGCGCAATCGTTTCTCCTGGAGCATGGATTGATAAGCACGTGCCAAAGTGGAAAGTGGATCTTGTGCCAATAAAATGGAGCGAACATTGTCATAGAGTTCCTGATTGATTCCATAAAGAAACTGATGAAAGCGCTTTCATCAACCCGTGTCTGCAGCTTCTTCGGGATATCACACGTACATTTGCCACAACTGCACGCCGGAATAGGTTCATAAGTCCCCAACTCATCCCAAAGAGTCTGCAATTGGCCGAAGTAGTCGATCACGGACATAGATTTTATTTGGCGACACTCTGCCAACAAATATTTAATCTGTTCAATTCTAGCACCATTCTCTACGCTAAATCGGTCCTTGAGCGAATCCCACAGCGGTTTCGTCTCCTCAAAGTAGGGTATCGTCTTCTTCACCAAAGCGTCAATAGTGTGCAAACAAGCATCGATTGGACACAGTACCAATCCTCCAATTTGTCAGTCTCCGTAGGTTTATCGATAGACCCGTCAATAAACCCAAATTTATGTCGAGCCCGTAGAGAAAGTCGAATAGATCTCGACCATTCTGCATAACTTTTCCCATGAAACACCAATTTCGTAATTGTATTACCCGAATTGTCATTAGAACCAAGATTATACGGGGAGGTAGAATCGATCATTGGTGTCATCGTAGCCGTCGTAGAAAACTTGCCACCGCCGCCACCGCTCGCCATACCACCGGTCGAAGGAAGACTCGCCGCCGTCGTGGAAAAGAAAGCATCGTCGTAGCTGCCACTAAAATCATCGTCGTAGCTGCCACTAAAATCATCGTCGCCACTGAAAAAAATGTGCCCTAGCCTTCTTGCTTTGATATCATGTAAAAAAGTGGTAGGAGATAATAATTTTTCTTTCATTCATCATGATATTACATATATATACATCCACATATCTACTTGGGCCTAAGTCACATGGACCAATCACCACATATATAATTTAATCCCAATACAGCTTCTGGAAAAGCTACTACATAAGCCGGCTAAGCTAGCATATCCTCTGGATAAGTTAACCCTTTGGGATCAATCTAAAGTGAGGCTAGATTTAAAATAGTACATAACAGAGTGAACTTATTTGATGGAGCTAAAGCCAACACTAGCTCCCGCAAAGTTAAAGATGCAGTCTTCTACAAGGCTAAATGCTAGCTTATAGCGAGGCCACTACTAGAGCCAGCGACGAGGCTATAAGGAGGAAGTTTTTTTTTTTGGGTTAGGATTCTTTTTATATTTTCATAAGTCTCATACTATGAAATTCACGAAGAACTTTAGGGTCGGTTTGGATGTATTTTTTGAAATTTGATTTTGAAAGTAGTTTTATGAAAGTAATTTATAAAGTTATTTTCTGAGTATAGAGATTCTCACTTTGCGTTTGGTTACTTTCACATAAAAAATAGTTTTAAGAAACAAAAATTAAAAATTATGTTCATCGGCTATTGCACGAGAGATGCGAGTTCATCGGCTATGGCATCCACCAGCTCCGCGAGACCCAGACATTCACTGCGTTCCTCACCATCTCCTTCTGGCACCGCTCGGTTCCAAACTATGTCGAGAAGCACCACCGATTTTGAGTATGCACAGTCGCTCTGGCGCTCCTCGAGCAGCTTGGTAGTTGAGGAGTGGAGAGCTCAGTGGTTGATGGCTAGAACCGACCGGAGATCCATGAAGAGGCGGCCGTCGAGGAGGCTCTTTGCCTCCATCGGGGAAAAGAAACCCGAAGAGGCTGCCAGTGATCTCCCGTGGTGGAGGAGGGCAAGGGAGGAGAAGGGCGGAGGAAGATGAGCCATCCCTTGGAATTTCGAAGAAGGGTTTTTCCTCTCCTTGCAGTGTCATCAGTTTTAGAGGAGGTGTATGGGCTGGGGGTGGTACGTCGGGAGGGGTGGGAGGGTAGTGGAGTGAGTTTTGGTTGAGGAGAGAGAAATATTTTTTTGAAACATTGGTTTAAACGTAGTTTTTTCTTCCTCTCTGAAACGTTTGTTTAAACGTAGCTTTTTGAAAAAAAAAAATGGCTATTTCTATGCACTCCAACAATTACTTAGGACAACCCAAATTTTTATTTTTTTTATTTATAAGTTTGTCATAGAAAAAATTGCTCCAGGCTAGCCCAAAGAAGAAGAAGCAGCAGGGACGGGGTGCGGGGGCGGACGGCGGCGGGGGGTGTGGGGGGCGGGGTGCGGCTAGGGCGGGCGGCGGCGAGAGCGGACCGGCGAAGAAGGAGGATAGAAGAAGAAGAAGAAGAAGAAGATGAAGGGGCGGGGTACAGGAGCGGACGGCGGCGAGCGGCGGCAGCATCAGCGACAAAAGCAGCAGCGGGGCCGAGCGGCCTTCTCCTCTGCCTCCTTCCCCGCTTCCCGCCGCCGCCTCATCCTCCTCCTGTCGCCTCCCGCCTCCTCCTCCTCCAGCCTCCGCCTACTCCTCCTCCTCCTCCTCCAGCGGTTGAGGTTAGGGTTAGGATTAGAGTTTGGGGTGGGAGAGAGGGGGGTGGACTGTCCTAAGTAAATTTTGGACTGTACTAAGTAAAAGTTACAAAAATATGGGATGTCCTGAAGTAATGGGCTGTCTTAAGCAATTTTGGGAGTGCCTATAGGATTAGCCAAAAAAATAAAAAATAAAAATAGCAGTTTCCATTGCCAAACACAGTTTTGCTTCAATTTTTGAGTTTAAACTGAAAATATTGAGTCAAAGAGGGTATTCAAAGAGACCCTTAATTTCTTGATATTCTTAAATCATGTGAAGAATTTGTATAATTATAGAAAAAAGTTACGACATCCTCATTTAGTCCAGATGATGTGGAGCCAAAGCAAGGTATACAATATTAATTAATTACAATTACAAGATTATAAATCAACAAATGCAACAAATTAATATAACCCCTTTTGTCAACTCTGCTTCCATTTTCTTCGGCTTTGAATATATCTAAGTGTTGTGGAAGTTGATAAACCTGCTCGACGGGTCTGGATCCGACATTCATATTTTGCAGATTTTAGAAAATTGTAATTGACAAGAAGACTTTTATAATGTTCAAAGATTTTTAAAATGGATTATCAAAATTATTCTTAATTTATAAAAAAAACTATAAATTTTATTTTTAAAAATTAAGAATAATTTTGATAATTTACCTTAAAAAATTTGGACATTGTAAAAATCTTATTGACAATTGCAATTTTCAGATTTTATTAATTAAGGTTTCTACCACTATGTTAAAACTTTTGCGTTGTAGCCATGGTTAAGGGTTATATTCTAACACCTACATGTAGACTTTTTTTTTTCATGTCAGTACAGTGACGAATTTAATTTCAATAATGCTAAGTTTACAACCAAATGCCTACACCTACCTCCACCCCCCCCCCCCCCCCCCCCCCCCCCCACACACACACACACACCCCACCCCACCCCACCCCCAAGTCCCTCTATTCGCTTATATGGTGTTAAATAAAATAAATACATAACATTCAGTACCCAAGAAGTTTGGACAAAAGGCGTCAATGTCTGTGTTTGTGTCGGACATCACATGTCAAGGTGTGTATTAGACCGGATGACCGAAAACCGATCATGAATCAACTTGGTCAAATCTGATCTGGATCGACTTGGATCCGGTCAACGGGTCGACCCGTTGAGCGGATCAATCTGGTCCGGTGTAGTCCAAAAGTGGATTCGGACTGGGTTAAGTAAATTGGTCCGAAAGTCCGGTATGGCCTAGTCCTGTCACATGCACAAATGAGTCGGTCCAGTTAAGACTGAAAAAATTCGTTCGAATCGGTCCGGACCGATCCGATAGCTGACCCGGTCAAGACCATACTTTCAGTTTCTTACTATGGACAACCCTACTGGAGGAGAATGAGCTGACCAATAAAACTGGACGGAAAACGGAAAACAAAAGACTTGTAAATTTTATTAGACATTTTATGCAAATAAAATATTTATTTTTATTTTTGTAAGTTATAAAATTTTATTTTAAATACATTAAAAAAAAATCTTCGTTCCTCAAATTTTAAATTTTTTGATTTTTTTTTTTCCTAAAATCGATTTACCTTGACCTGGTCATGAACCGGTCCGGTTCGACCCGGCCCACTCTTGACTGATCTCGAATTCGGACTGGATTCATCCATCAACATTTTCGGTCCGAACCGGTCCAGCCCGACCCGATACACAAGGCAACCGAAAATATACTACTTCACACCAAAATATATAGTTATTGTGTTTGTTTCTTCTTGTCCAAAGCATGCCATGTTTGCATCCGTGTGTTCATGCAAACATGGACCAATTAAACTCTAGAGTTGGTTCCACGATCAGTTTTTTTTTCTCCCAATAATAATCTATCAGGTCTAAGGAGGCCGGATCTATGTCCTATTAGAAAAATTATCGTTTTCTTATTGAAAATTTTGTGAATAAAAATTAAAATAAATTGATGTTACAGGCCTCTGGGGAAGTCGTGCACGAAGCACTGCCCTAAGAGTTGATTCGGGTCTGTGTGAAGACATTTCTCAAAGCTCCTAGTGATAAAACTCCCGCACTACCGGTATCTCGTAGCCGCACACGACTCGGAGAGAACGACCAGGACTTCGCTCTGCCCAGAGCTTGTAGACGAGCGTAACGTCGAAGATTGGACAGAATAGAATGTTGGCAGCAATTGTTTAAAGAAAAATATTCTGATGATGTTTACAAAGAGAACCACGTATATATATATATATATATATATATATATATATATATATATATATATATATATATAAGAATCCATACACTATGTAACGGTCTGAATTAATTTTCCATTAATTCAGCCGTTACACAGTCACAGAGGAATGAATCTGGACACAAAAGAATTAACGGATCAAAATTAATTTTCCAACGTTCAGAAAATAAAATGAAAAAATGAAGAGGAGCAAAAAAAATTTTAGGGTCCCAGCCCGAACCCGAAGAGAAAATCGAATCGGCATTCGGCACCCGCAGATGTGGGCGCGTACCCGCACCCGTTACTCACGCCGAACCGAACCGAGCCGAGCCGGACGGCGGCGGCGCGCGCGTGTGGCCCAAGGGGTTCCCCACACAACAACTTTAAGAAAGCAAAGAAGAGGAACTAATATATGTACACAAGGAGGGGTTGGCCCATCCGATGTAGGACTAAAGAAAAGAAGGAAATTGAGCTTTTGCTCAAGAAAAGCTAACAATCCCCCCCCCAAAGGTCAAGTTCCGAAACAGAGATAAGTGTGAAGTATATATATATATATATATATATATATATATATATATATATATATATATATATATATATATATATATAGAGAGAGAGAGAGAGCATCTGGGCAGTAAAATACTATGCATAGATGAGATGGACTACAGCCTTGAATCTCACGTAGTGACTATTGCCTTAATCTGAAGAAGTGTTTGATGGACTATGCCTTGAATCAGACTTCTTGAACCAGATTTAGAAAAATAGCACACATAGTACGCTAGAGGTCCTTGGTCTATCGGGTGGCGCTTTTAAATGGCCATGCGCACTTTTTCACATTCATGAGAGTTGTCTGGGATCGCCATGTCCCATAGTCGCGGCCTTCACGACCTCTCATATAGGTAAGTCCTTAATGGTTGGTGATATGAATCAACCCAGCATTACAGCTTGGACCTATTAAGAGTTTAACCTCATCCTAACCATATCACACAGGAACACTGTCACCATAGGGATGGGGAGTCATTGTACACATGTACAGTCGCTTGGACTTTATTTTAATGAGACTTTAATCTCGAGTCAGTGTTCCATAAAGTCACCTAAGTTCAGCTTGTTTCTACCCATTGAACCGGCTTCTTGGGATCTCCAGTCAGACTCGGTTGGGTTGCCATGCTGGTGACTAACTTATGGGCTTAACCATATCCCCCTCGATGATTCTAGGATCAAAGTCCTAGACAGATCCTTCGTCAAGTGATCTGCAAGGTTCTTTTCTGACTTTATATAGTCAAGAACCACATATTTGCCTAGTAGGTTTTTTATTAACTTGAAGCGCAGCTGTAGGTGCCTGTTCATCTTAGCATTCACAGAATTATGCTTTAGTAGTTCAATAACAGATTTATTATCATAATTTATAAAAATTGCAGGAACAGGACTAAGAGAAACAGGTATATGCATAATAAGATTTTTAAGCCATTCAGCTTCTGTGCAAGTTGTATCTAAAGCTATCATTTCGGAGTCCATTGTACTCCTAGCTATGATAGTTTGCTTACAAGAGCCCCAGGAGATTGCAGCTCCTCCTAGAGTAAATACATATCCAGTAGTAGATTTTATATCATGTGAGTCAGTTACCCAGTTTGCATCTGAATAACCTTCTATGATATCAGGGTGCCTAGTAAAACGAAGTTTGTAATCTAGGGTGCCCTTGAGATATCTAAATACCCTATCCAAGGCAGTCCAATGTGACTGATTTGGGTTACTGGTATATCTACTTAGTCTCCCAATAGCAAATGCAATATCAGGTCTTGTCCTGTTTGTTATATACATAAGGGAGCCTATCATCTGTGAATATTTATGTTATTCTAAAGGTGATCCTTCATTCTTTTTTAGTACAATATTGTTATCATAAGGAGTAAGGATAGATTTTTTATCAAATAACTCAAACCTTTTTAGCATTTTTTCAATTGAATGTGCTAAAGATAGAGTAAAATCCTCTTTGCCTTTGGTCACTTGCATTCCTAAAATTAAGCTGGCTTCTCCTAGGTCTTTCATATCAAACTGGCTAGATAAATAGTTCTTTGTAATATTTATCAATTCCAGTGATGAACCTAGGATAAGGATGTCATCTACATACAAGCATAAAATGACACAACTTTTACATGTACCTTTAGAGTATATACATTTGTCATACTCATTTGACAAGAAACCATATTCATAAATTACTTTGTCAAATTTATTGTGCCATTGTTTGGGAGCTTGTTTCAAGCCATAGAGGGATTTACTAGTCTGCAGACTTTCTTTTCTTGACCTTTAGCAATGAAACCTTCAGGTTGGTCCATATAAAGTTATTCCTCTAGATCTCCATTCAAAAATGTTGTCTTTACATTCATTTGATGGATTAGCATATCATGAATGGATGTTAAGGCCAAGAGAGTTCTAATGGATGTGATCCTAGTTACAGGAGAGTAGGTATCAAAATAATCTAACCCTTTCTTCTGGGTAAAATCCTTAGCAACTAATCTAGCTTTGTATTTCTCTATAGTACCATCGGCTCTGAGTTTCTTCTTGAAAATCCACTTACAACCTATTGGTTTATTGCCTAAAGGTAGATCTGTTAGAAACCAAGTGTTATTCTCCATGATGGAGTTGTATTCACTGTTAATGGCTTATTTCCAGAAGGGAGCATCAGGAGACGATATTGCTTCTTCATAAGTTGAAGGATCACCCTCTATCAAAAAGGTGAAGAATCCTTCTCCTAAATTTTTTTTAATCATATTCCTTTTACTCCGTCTAGGTTCTAAGTCTTGTTCAGATTGTGAGCTAGGTATTTGGACTTGAGAACTAGTAGAGGGTATGGAGGAAAAGATTGAACTTCTATCCTTAAAAGGAAATATATTTTCAAAGTAAACTGCATCTCTTGCTTCTATAATGGTATTGTTAGAGATTTTATTTACTTCTGAGTGAGTCACTAGAAATCTATTGGCATAGCTGTCTAAGGTATATCCTATGAAAACAGCGTCTACAGTCTTGGGACCAATCTTTCTCTTTTTAGGTTCTGGAATTCCGACTTTAGCAAGGCATCCCCAAACTCTAAGGTAATTAATCCTAGGAGCTCTACCTTTCCACAGCTCATAGGGAGTCTTATCTTTTGTCTTACTAAGAATCCTATTAAGAATGTAACAGGCAGTTAAAAGGGCTTCTCCCCACAAGTTATCAGGAGCACCAGAGCTGAGAAGCATGGCATTCACCATATCTAACATAGTGCGGTTCTTGCTTTCAGCAACTCCGTTAGACTGAGGTGAATATGGAGCAGTTACCTCATAAATTATTCCATGTTCTTCACAGAAGTTAATTATTTCGTTTGAGGTATATTCTCCACCACGATCAGATCTAAGGATCTTAATCTTCCTTTCTAATTGATTCTCAGCTTCAGATTTGTAGACCTTAAATTTATCTAGAACTTCATCTTTGGTTTTGAGAAGGTAGATATAACAATACTTTGAATAATCATCTATAAAAGTAACAAAGTATTTTCTACCGCCTCTGGTCAAAATCATATTTGAGTCACATACATCACTATCGATAAGTTCTAGAAGGTCAGAATTTCTTTCTACAGATTTGAATGATAATTTAGTGTGTTTGGCTTGAACACAAATCTCACATTTGTGTTTGTCATCTATTGGAGTCTTGGGAATAAGATCTAAAGTCATCATTCTTTTAATAGAACCTAGGTTCACATGACCTAGTCTGCCATGCCAAACATTTGAAGATTCTATATTAGAGACAATGAGAGAACAATCAAAAAATTTATTCATTGTGCTTAAAATAAAAAGGCCGTCTTTTATAAAGCCTTTTCCTATAAAGGAGTCATGCTTAGAAAATACTATTTTATTTGTCTCCATTACAATTTTGTATCCTGAGGCTACAAGAAGGGATCCACTAACTAGGTTTCTCCTGACAGACGGCACATGAAGAACATCATGAAGAGTTAAGATTTTTTCTGATGTCATCTTCAGGTCAACTTTTCCTCTTCCAATAATTTGTGCCGTTGAGCCATCTCCTACGGTCACACCTCCTCTACTTGATTCCTGATAGTTTAAAAAATAGGCGCGATCAAACGAAACGTGAACATTAGCTCCAGAATCCAACCATCAATCATCAGAATGGTAAGAGAGGTTAATAAGGGGTTGAAAGCTTACAGACCTGAAGGAACTCGAAGAACCTTTGTGAAGCATGTTCGCTTCTGGTCTAACTGAGCCATTTCCTTTGTAGGAGGTCTGGACAGCTTCCTTCTTCCTATGGTAGCAGTTGGTGGCCATATGGTTTATTTTACCACACACAAAACAAAATCTCTTTTGATCCTGAGTCTGACTGAAGTTTCTAGGTTTATGATTTTGGTGATGATGGTTTTGATGGTTAGGCTGAAAGTTTTTCTTCTTCTTGAAGAAATTCTTTTTGGATTTATAATGAAAATTAGATTTGGATTTTTTTTGGCCTTCTACAAGGTTTACCTTAGCTTTAGATTCAGTCTTAGGCTTAGACCTCAATCTAATTTGTTCTTCGGTTCTAATTTTCTTTAGGACTTGATTGTAGGTAAAATCTCCTTGTGTATGGATAAGTTCCTTACAAATATCAGACCAAGAGGGAGGTAGCTTGTCTATTAGGCATGCTATTTTATGCTCATTGGAGAAAGATGTGCCTTTGGCTTGAATATGCCTAAGGTATTCTTGGAATTCATGGAGTTGGTCATTCATTGGCTTGTTATCTACCATGAAATACCTATTAAAGGTTGAAGAATTAAACCTTTCTATTCCGGCATCATCACAGCCGTATTCATCTTCCAAGGCTTTCCAAAGTTCTTTAGCGCTTTTGTATTCAAAAAATATATCATACAAGGATTCAGATAATGCGCTTAGAATTCTATGAAAGCAGTGGAAGTCTATCTCTGTAGGGGTTTTTGGTTTCAAGGAGGTGGACACTCCTATGTCAGACTCAGTTTCATCAGAATCATTTGTGATGGGTGTGGACCCATCAATGGCTGAAATAAGTCCTAAGGTCGTGAGCCAAAATTTTATTTGGCTCTGCCATCTTTTAAAGTATGAGCCATCAAACTTAACAGGTTTTGCAGTAGAGGTTTCCTCCTTACCAGTCATGTTTGCAGTCTGAAGAAATATAAATTTATTTAATAACAATGTCTAAGATAATAGTTTAGGTGGTCTTTGCTAATCAATCTTAAAATATTTAGTTGTTCAAGTGTTGATCAACTCAGGTTAGCTGTAGGGGCCGGTTCCCAGCTAGCGGCGGTCCAAAGACTCTTAAGTACCGTGTCGCTTAGGGCTATTTACACCCGGTTGACAGAATGACCCTTTCGGCTTGTGCCCGAGTTTGCCTCTACTTTAAAACTTTAGATTTGAAGATTTTATTTACAATTTTCTTTTTACTAAACTTTTTTTTTTTGGTCCTAGATTGCTTTCAAAAATACTAAGTGATTAAAAATGAATCAAATTGTATGTTACAATTGAAAAAAAAATTGTGATCAAAAAATTGCAATTGACAAAATTATCAAATGTGCTAACAATTTTTAAAACACTTTAAACAAATTGAATCAACTTAACAATATTGGTCCAGAAAATTGCAAATTTGCTTAAACAAAAAATTTATTAAACAAACAGTAACTATTAACTTGAATTTTCTAGAAAAATTTGCTTAAACAAACAGTAACTATTAACTTGAATTTTTCTGGAAAATTTTGCTTAAACAAACAGTAACTATTAACTTGAATTTTTCTGGAAAAATTTGCTTAAACAAACAGTAACTATTAACTTTTAAGCAAATTAAATTTTGTAGAAAAAAAAATAAACTACTGCAACTTAACAATATTTCTGAAGCTTTCTAGCAAGATTTAGATGAACAATTCTAACATACGACTCAACTCTTAGATTGTTAGAAAAATTGTCGTTTTCTTATTGAAAATTTTGTGAATAAAAATTAAAATAAACTGATGTTACCGGCCTCTGGAGAAGTCGTGCACGAAGCACTATCCTAAGAGTTGATTCGGGATCTGTGTGCAGACGTTTTTCAAAGCTCCTAGTGGTAAAACACCCGCACTACCGGTATCTCGTAGCCGCACACAACTCGGAGAGAACGACCAGGACTTAGCTCTGCCCAGAGCTTGTAGACGAACGTAACGTCGAAGATTGGACATAATAGAATGTTGGCAGCAATTGTTTGAAGAAAAATATTTTGATGATGTTTACAAAGAGAACCACGTATATATATATATATATATATATATATATATATATATATATATAAGAATCCATACACTATGTAACGGTCTGAATTAATTTTCTATTAATTCAGCCGTTACACAGTCACAGAGGAATGAATCTGGACAAAAAAGAATTAACGGTTCAAAATTAATTTTCCAACGTTCAGAAAATTAAATGAAAAAAATGAAGAGAGCAAAAAAAATTTTAGGGTCCCAGCCCGAACCCGAAGAGGAAATCGAATCGGCATTCGGTACTCAAGCAGAGCCGGACAGTGGCGGCGGCGTGTGCGTGTGGTCCAAGAAGTTCCCCACACAACAACTTTAAGAAAGCAAAGAAGATGAACTAATATATGTACACAAGGAAGGATTGGTCCATCCGATGTGGGACTAAAGAAAAGAAAAAAATTGAGCTTTTGTTCAATAAAAGCTAACATGTCCTCTCTTCTTACCGTCCATTGGGGGGAACTGGTTTTTGGGTCAGATCTTTTCGGACAGCTAATCTCGTCCGAGGTGTAAGACCTATACCTGATCTTTGTACGTTTGTCAGATTGGCTATTGCCAACCATAGATGAGAAATCCTAATTGACCATATTTGTTGCAGCTTGCTTTTAATGTAATATGTCTTTTCCATGTCCGAAAGATCACTGAATTAATTGCCAGGAAGGAATATTACAGGAGGATATGCTGTCCAAGGGCAAGGACCCCTTCCAGCTGTTGCCACTGATCATTGCTTTTTCCTGGGTCGAGATCATGCTACGAAGAACCACATACTCATGAGAGCTTTTGCGGTGTCTCGCGACCATAGAAAGAATGTTCAGTCAGTGAGGATATCCTTGGTATTTAACTCCCCTCATACGTAGTAATATGCCATGTACTCATTCCATCCCCCCCCCCCCCCCCCCCCCTCCCCCCCCTCTCTCTCTCTCTCTCTCTCTCTCTCTCTCTCTCTCTCTCTCTCTCTCTCTCTCTCTCTCTCTGTGTGTGTGTGTGTGTGTCAGTATAAAAAGTAGTCCGGAGTTGCACGAGGAGATCATAATTAAGCTGCAGTATGATCAGTAGAGGTCAATTTGGTTATTAAGCTGTCCAGTCTTAGGGCTCCTCTTCCTTGGCATAGAGCTGAAGAGACAGAATCGATCGAAGCAAGAGAGAGAGAGAGAGAGAGAGAGAGAGAGACTTTTGCTTCGGCAGCCTGCCAAAGGAGAGTTGCCCTATGACTGGCTCAAGCTTACAACAACAATATTATTGCAGATCTTAAACTGTGGAATATAACAATATCCATGCAAACAAATTATATAAGCGAGGTATATATATTGTATCCATATATGCCTTCTATTTCTTTTATATATATTTTGGAACATTGTTTTCACTTGTGACCGCACACGAACACGAGAATACTAATCTTTTCAGTATCGTTCTAATTTGATTGGAAATCTCTCCAGGAGAATGATCTTACTCTAGATTGTTCACCTCTCTATTTTCATGTTTGAAATAGAATCCTTTGTTCATCCTAACTCCAAAGGGATCGATCCAAACAAGTAAATATTATTAATGCTTGGCAGCCTGGATTGCATGCTGCATGCAACATCTTAATATTAGCTGGATCTACATCATATGATTACTCATTGTTAACCATTTAAATAAAAAAGAGAACTGAAAGAACTGGATTTGATTAACAAACTAAGAGAAAGTACAGAAAAGTCCTAGAAGACAATTTAAGTACAAATTTATTTTCTGGAGGTGACGATGGAGGGTTAGGAGTGTAGCAACTATCTTTACTCCGTGGACGATCCGATGCAGAAGCTATTTTCTATTGCTCGAGTGTAGATCCGCAGATAGCCAGTCAGGTCCGTTATATAGGGGTAGTACCCTGTTATTTATAGTTGTTCTGTGGCAGCATGGATTCGGACCGAATGGACGTTGGGAGTCTGTAAACACCCAGATTTTTCTAGAATTTTTAAAATAATTTTTGGAATTTTTCTGAAATTTTGAATTATTTATTATTAATGTTCTTCAAAGAAATTATATTTTTATGTATTAAATTAAGTATTAAAATATTATAAAAATTATATTTTTGGGTGTATAATTAATTATTGGTTGTTGTGTAATTTTTCTGGAATTTATTGGGCTCAAAAACTATTTTTAAATAGTTAAAAACCATTGTTTTATTTAAACCGGACTGAACCAACTCGAACTGAACCGAACCGAACCCAAACTAACCCAAACCGGACCCAACCGCCCTAGCGGGTCGGATCCGGACCTAATCCGCCGACCCGCTAGCCCGATAACCCGCTAACCCCACCCGCAGACACCCCACGAACCCCCCAATTCCGCGGCCTCCCCTTCCCGCTTCTCCTTCACATAAACCCCCACTCCCTCAATCTCTCACACAACCAACCACACCCCCTCACTCTCCTATCTCCCGCGAGCAACTCCGGCCGTCGCCCGCCGCCGCACGCCGCCGGAATTCGACCGCCAACATCGTCGCGTAATTGTCCAGTTTCGAACAGCATCAAGATACCTTTCTTCTAGCTCTCGTATCTCCTTGTGTATTGATCCGAATTTAGTTCTGTCGAATCATATGCAAGACCACTTGACCCTCTTAAAATCCCGTGCAACTAGTTCGGGGTATCGTGTCATGTGTCAGTCGCAAAATGCGACGCAAAATAGGAAAAAAAATACAGAATTTTGTACTTCAGAAACTGTCCCGGAGCCCCATGTTCATGGCCATTTTTCTCCTAAGCTGTTTAATAATTTTAGATTCTGTTTAAACAGTAAATTAGACAACATAACCGAGATTTAGACTCTGTAATTAGTTATTTTAATTTGTTGTGTGCTGTGTTTTATTCGTGGGTAAAATCGACCAAAAATTTGGTTTTTAAAACCCAAAATTTCTCGAAACGGGATGCGTTCCGCTAAACGAGGCGACTTTGTCGTGTGTGAACTTCACCGAAATGTGCGTACCGTTAATACGGACGTGTAAGATTTCGCGGAAGTTGATTTGGATGTGCGCGCACACCGGAATCAACGTGTATCCGTCGAAAACACCCCGTATCGGGCCTGTTCTGAAACTCGTTGTAACTTAGTGTGTGCTCGTCGTTTCAAAACGAAACTTGCTCCATCGGACTCGTAGAAATACGCTGGTCCTATGACCCAAGTTTGGTTCGATTCTGAGAACGTTGACAAAATTCCGTATCGTGGGCCCCACGGCTCTACTTGACGGACGAATTTGTGACCGGCTTATCGGAATCTAGTTCTGGATATTTCGTTGAGTTTGTATCATCGTTCTGGACATATAGACACTAAGTTTGACGAATTTAGAGAAATTTATCTTTGGCATATTTTTCGGTGCGAAGTGGGCCACATGTGGACCCCGCTTTGACCAGAAACTGTCAATTTTGTCCCTGTGTTCAAATTGGACTTATGGGTAGTCAATCCTAGCTATTTCATATCTTCTGAGAGTGATGGTAATGTTTATTTCAGCATCCGGAGGAGTATCGGAAGATCTTGCTGTTACCGGAGCAACTGTTGGAGTTCAAACCCCAGGCAAGTGTACCTTGCCAATCTTGCAATACTTGCTTTATATTATTTTCTTGATTTATTTATATGATGTATCTGTTCAACCTAGGACCGTGTGACATTACTTAGCGTCCGAATAAGATTCGGGTATCAACGCCATACGCGGAGTTGTGTAACGTCACCTAGAGATTGATATCGCGACCATATACATTTTCGTGCTTGCATTATCAAGTACGTCATACCACAGGACACTTGACACTGTTCATGAGACATAATCTTTCTGAGATATTCAAGGTGATTCTGTATAGGTTACAGGATTCGTGACATAGATATTACATATGCTTAGCTATCATTATGACTTGCTGCATCAGTTAGAGGTCATGATCTTGCGTGACATGGACATGAGACGTCGTGGACATGAGACGTGTGATTACATTGGATGGAGAGAGAGACACAGGCTACATGCTGATTTTATATATATATTTATTATTGTGAGGCCGTAGACTCTACATCAGAGCTAGGCACATTACGTGATATTACTGCTACCGGCTCCCCGACACAGAGCTTGTAGTGGTCTCAGCCTGAGTACTAGTGATGCTCTCACTTGCATATCACATAGCTGGTTACATAGTTGCCCTATTGATATATTTTATATACTGTATTTATTTGGCTTGAGTTATTCTTGTACCTTGCTATGTCCCCTGAGGACCTGGATCCGGATTATGTCCCCAGGTGTAGCAGAGGAGATCTATCCCGAGGTATACGGGACAAGAGCAGAAGCAGAAGCAGAAGCAGGAGCAGTACCGTTACCAGAGGACGAGGTGATGGCCGAGGATTTCACCTGAGTATATGCTTTATCTATACTCGGTCTTTGCTGTTGTTAGACTCTTTTATTTCCTGTCTATTGAACTGCTGTATCAAACACATTATCGGGTTATTCCCCGATATATTTTATTTGAGACTTGATGTTGGTTTATATGTTGTTATTTTGATATTGATTTATCTACTGTGGATGAGATTAGTTTTGTTCATTTGACATATATCGTAGACCAATGTATTATTGTTTTACAGCTTAAGTACACTTTGATGGGTCCATTAAATTGGGTTTGCCCATTGGTGTGTGCTGCTGGCCGAGGATCTACAAGAGCTCAAGATAGAGGTTATTTTGCCGAGGCAGAGTGGATTGTTGGCGAATCTTGAAGTTAAGCCATCACTAGTGGAGAGGATTAAGGCGGCGCCATTGCCCACAGATGCTAGGTTCCGGAGACTTAAAGAGAAGACAGAAGCTGGCATGCAGACGGGACTTCGCATCCATGAGGACGGGACGTTAAGGTGCGGAAATTGCCTATATGTTCCGAATGGAAAGTTGAGACATGAGTTGATGTCTGTAGCACATAGCTCCATATATTCTATTCATCCGGGAGGTACGAAGATGTACCGAGATTTGAGGCATTACTATTGGTGTCATGGGATGAAGAGAGAGAGTGCACAATTTGTGGCAGGTCTGTCAGCAAGTTAAGGCCGAGCATCAGAGAACTGCTGGTATGTTACAGCCGCTTGCCATACCCAAATGGAAGTGGGAATATATCACTATGGATTTTATTACAGGATTTCCACGGAGCCCCAGTGGGAAGGATGCAGTTTGGGTTATTGTGGATCGACTCACTAAGTCGGCACATTTTTTGCCGTTCAGAGTTGGACAGTCCACGGAGTTACTAGCTAACATGTATATGCGACAGATCGTAAGATTACATGGAGTGTCGGTTAGTATTGTGTCAGATCATGACTCAAGATTCATATCCCATTTTTGGCGAAGCATGCAGGAGAGTCTTGGCACCCGACTCAAGTTCAGCACTGCTTACCATCCACAGACAGACGGTCAGTCGGAGTGCACGATTCAGATCCTAGAGGATATGCTGAGGTCGTGTATGTTAGACTTTGGAGGGTCTTGGGAAGACCATTTGCACTTGGTGGAGTTCTCTTACAATAACAGCTACCAGGCAAGCATCCAGATGGCACCTTTCGAGGCATTGTACGACAGGAAGTGCAGATCACCGATATGTTGGAGTGACATTGGCGAGCGTCAGATACTTGGTCTGGAGTTAGTGATGCAGACAGTTGAGAAGGTGAAGCAAATTCAGAGTCGTCTTCGTGCAGCTCAGGACAGACAAAGGCATTGGGCTGACGCACACCGCCGACCTTTGGAGTTCAAGGAAAGAGAACACGTATTCTTGAGGATTTCACCTACTCGAGGTACTATTCGATTTAGGAGCAGAGGCAAGCTGAGCCCGAGGTACATTAGACCATTTGATATTCTGGAGCATATTGGTGAGGTGGCGTATCATCTTGTATTACCCCCATCTTTAGAGGGAGTGCATGATGTATTCCATGTCTCACAGCTGAGGAGGTACGTGACTGACCCAAGTCACGTAGTCGATCATTCTGAGATTTCAGTGGGACCTAGCTTGAGGTATGAAGAACAGCCGGTTGGGATACTTGACATTAGTGAGAAGATATTACGGGGTCAGACGATTAGATTGGTCCGGGTAGCTTGGAAACATCACTCCCCCGGCGAGTCTACTTGGGAACGAGAGGATATCATACGCCAGCGTTATCCTCACATATTCGAAGATTCAGGTATGACCTAAGAACTACCTATAGGTACCATGATTAATTATCATTAGTAGTTAATTCTTGATTGTGATGACGCAATCCTTTTAAGGTGGGTAGATTGTAAACACGCAGATTTTTCTAGATTTTTAAAATAATTTTTGGGATTTTTCTGAAATTTTTAATTATTTATTATTAATGTTCTTCAAAGAAATTATATTTTTATGTATTAAATTAAGTATTAAAATATTGCAAAAATTATATTTTTGGATGTACAATTAATTATTGGTTGTTGTGTAATTTTTCTGAAATTTATTGGGCTCAAAAACTATTTTTAAATAGTTAAAAACCATTGTTTTATTTAAACCGGACTGAACCAACTCGAATCGAACCGAACTGAACCCAAACTTGTAACCTCCGTATCCTAAAACTCATGCTTAAATGTTGTTATTAGGTTTATTTGGGGCTATTGGAATTTTTCAATAATTTTTAGTTAATTAAAAACTAGTAACCCTAATTTTTTATGACTTTCAAGAATTTATTTTAGGGTTAAATATAATTAAAAATATTCTAAACTTTTATTTTAGGTTCTAAATAATAAAATATATTTTCTAGAATTTTTTGGGATTTTTTTGATTATTTTTAGCATTTATTTTGAGTTAATTAGGGAAAACTGAATTAAAAACTAATTTCTGAAAAAAAAACCCAAAAAGTAATTATTTCTGTCCAGTCAGCAAACAAGGGGCCCACCTGTCAGCCTCCGGCAGCAAACAGTGCCGGGCCCGCCTCTCAGTGACTGCGAGGTGGGTGCGAGCCGAGCCGAGCTGACCTCGAGCCGAGCCGAGTCAGAGTTCGACTCGGACTCAGCTGAGCCGAGCCGTATCGAACTGTGACCATCCGATTTGGGTGGGCAGCGTTGGATGGCTGCCACGTGTCAAGATCTGAGCCGCAGCTGCTTTCTCTCTCCTCTATATATATATTAGTTTAGTTATTTATTTTTAGGGTTTTTCTTCAGCCGAATTTTGGAGAATTGCCATCTAGGGTTCCTTCATCTTCCAGAAGCCATTGCGCATAGCTCCGGACTCCAAACGAGGCCTAGTTTTTTGTGTTAGAACGATATTGAGGTTAGATTTCTGATTATATAATTTTTTTTATGAAACTATGAGTATTAAATTCTGGAAAATTCGTAGAGCACAGCATGTCCGAAAGTAGACGTGTTTCGATGTTTTCGCGATTTCGGGAGAACCAGGAATCAGAATCATGAACCGTTTAAAGTTTCGGAAAGCTAATGTCGAGATAATTGAAATATATTTTTTCCAGAATTTAATTCGATGTATTTTTATACTGTTAATTCTGTAGAACTTCTAGGTTAGAATTTAACCATCGGTGCACGATACGAAACTTGTATGTGCCATAATTCCCAAACGAATTTGAATTTGGATGAGCCGTAAATTCCAGCATGTTTTTGACGCTGAAATCTACAGGAAATCATGCATGAAAGTCGAGTTTGTGTCGGTTGACTTTTTGGTCAACAGATCGCCTCGATTTGCGTGCCATGAGTCCCGAGTCGATAAAATTCAGTTCCTTTGGACAAAATTTAGGAATTAACCTAAAAATCAGAATAATAAGATTAAAATAGGATTTTAGAGTAATTATTCTAGAATTAAATAAATTAAAATAAATTATCTTTTGACGTGATAAATTTGTAATACATAGGCTATTTGGACTGTGACTTGGACTCTGATTCATACCAGCTAAGGACCCCAGGCGAGTACATTCTCTGACAGTTTCTATTATGTTGATTATCTCTATAATTCTTGTTGTATAGTGTACATGACTCTGACACTGTTCTTTACACGAGTTGGCATCATTGCGACCTGTCACGAGGAGTCGTGATTGGGATCCATCGTGCTAGCTGGGGAAAATGGGGAAATATTAGTAGCTTATGTGATCATACCCAACTTTACATGCATCATAGCTCACCCATACCTCACGTTGGTGCAGCCTGACCATTACATGCCTCATAGCCTGTTATATGTGATTTGCCTGACTATTGCTCGCATCATAGCTATCCGGATGGTTAGCCTGACCCTACATGAATCATAGCTAATCATATGTAACAATCATGATCAGTCCCAAGCCGATCACATGATATACTAATATTTCACACACTTGGTTAGAGGATCATTGACATGCATCTCTAGTATATTGATCTAGCATCTCTACATGTTCTAGTTGTTGTTCTTGTACACATTTATATACCAGTTCATTGTTCTTGCGTGTACTTGGATTTTTATTTCATTGCTAGATGTATATTGATGATGATGTTCCAGTATTTCTTTATTCCAGCATTCCCTTATTCCAGTATTTCTCATTGCCAGTTTTCATATATGTCTTGTATTTCTTTACACTGTGTTATAGTTTTTGTCAATATATGTGGAACTGCTGTTAGAGGTGTATTTCGTTCCAATCCTGACTGGATATTTTTTCCAGACTGTGACATAGAGGACTTGTTTCCAGCATACCTGGAGATTGGATGTTATTGATTGCAGGTTAGACTATTTATTATGTTTAGACTTTTCTTGTATTTCATTGCTTGCTTCGATATCTCATCGTGCCTTAGCTTATGTGATTGAGTATATTCCATATTATATTGTGATATCTGTGTCTCCTTATGGAGTTAGATATTCGTGAGATTGATTAGATAGTTACATAACCTAGACAGCGTTCTACCGCCGATGCTGCGGCGTAGGCTGGATGTACCCACGCTCTCGTGCCCCTATACCGGGTGCGGGTCGTGACAAAACTAACCCAAACCGGACCCAACCACCCTAGCGGGTCGGATCCGGACCCAACTCGCCGACCCGCTAGACCGACTACCCGCTAACCCCACCCGTAGATACCCCACGAATCCCCCAATTCTGCGGCCTCCCCCTCCCTCTTTTCCTTCACATAAACCCCAACTCCCTCAATCTCTCACACAACCAACCACACTCCCTCACTCTCCTATCTCCCGCAAGCAACTTCGGCCGCCGACCGCCGTCGCACGCATCCGCACGCCGCCGAAATTCGTCCGCCAACATCGCCGCATAATTGTCCAATTTCGAACAGCATCAAGGTACCCTTCTTCTAGCTCTCGTATCTCCTTGTGTATTGATCCGAATTTAGTTCTGTTGAATCCTATGCGAAGACCACTTGACCCTCTCGAAATCCTGGGCAACTAGTTCTGGGTATCGTATCCTGTGTCAGTCGCAAAACGCGATACAAAAGAGGAAAAAATACAGAATTCTGTACTTCAAAAACTGTCCCGGAGCCCCATGTTCACGGCCATTTTTCTCCCAACCTGTTTAATAATTTTAGATTCTGTTTGAAAAGTAAATTAGACAACATAACCGCGATATTTAGACTATGTAATTAATTTATTTTAATTTGTTGTGTGCTATATTTTATTCGCGGGTGAAATCGACCAAAAACTTAGTTTTTAAAACCCAAAATTTCTCGAAACATGATGTGTCCCGCTAAATAAGACGACTTCGTCGTGTGCGAACTTCACCGAAAGGTGCGCACCGTTAATACGGACGTGTGAGATTTTACGGAAGTTGATTTGGATGTGCGTGCACACCGGAATCAACGCGTATCAGTCGAAAATACCCCGTATCGGGCCTATTCTAAAACTCGTTGTAACTTCGTGCGTGCTCGTCATTTCAAAACGAAACTTATGCCATCGGACTCGTAGCAATACGCTGGTCCTGTGAACCAAGTTTGGTTTGATTCTGAGAACGTTGAAAAAATTTCGTATCGTAGGCCCCACGGCTCCACTTGACGGGCGAATTTATGACCGGCTCATCGGAATCCAGTTCTGGACATTTCGTTGGGTTCGTATCATCGTTCTGGACATATAGACACTAAGTTTGACAAATTTGAAGAACTTTGTCTTTGGCATATTTTTTGCGAAGTGGGCCACATGTGGACCCCGCTTTGACCAGAAATTGTCAATTTTGTCCCTGTGTTCAAATTGGACTTATGGGTAGTCAATCCTAGCTATTTCATATCTTCTGAGAGTGGTGGTAATGTTTATTTCAGCATCCGGAGGAGTACCGAAAGATCTTGCTGTTACCGGAGCAACTGTTGGAGTTCAAACCCCAGGCAAGTGTACCTTGCCAATCTTGTAGTACTTGCTTTATATTATTCCCTTAATTTATTTATATGATGTATCTGTTCAACCTAGGACCGTGTGACATTACTTAGCGTCCGAATAAGATTCGGGTGTCAATGCCGTACGCGGAGTTGTGTAACGTCACCTAGAGATTGATATCGCGACCCTGTACATTTTTGTGCTTGCATTATCAAGTACGTCATACCACAGGACACCTGACACTTTTCATGAGACAAAATCTTCCTGAGATATTCAAGGTGATTCTGTATAGGTTACAGGATTCGTGACATAGATATTACATATGCTTAGCTATCATTATGACTTGCTGCATCAGTTAGAGGTCATGATCTTGCATGACATGGACATGAGACGTCGTGGACATGAGACATATGATTACATTGGGTGAGAAGAGACACACAGGCTATAGGCTGATTTTATATATATATTTATTATTGTGAGGCCGTAGACTCTACATCAGAGCTAGGCACATTACGTGATATTAGTGCTACCCGGCTCCCCGACACAGAGCTTGTAGTGGTCTCAACCTGAGTACTAGTGATGCTCTCACTTGCATATCACATATGTCATGCCCCAGTCCCAAAAATATATGTAGGACTAGGACACGTAAGCATGCCAGCCGCATGGATATGGCAACTCCAATATATGGAAACCAAATCCATACGTACGTTGTATTATGAATATCAATCCACAAGTGGTATAAAATTATAATACAAGTCACATGGTAAAATCTAAATCTCATCCACCAAAATCATATAGAAATAAATAACCAGTATTTATGAAACTAGATCTCAATAGGAAGTATCTAAGGAGGATAGTTGGATGGAAACAAATCCACTACCAACTCGAATATAAGAGCAATTACAATATGAGTACAACAAAAAAAATACTATATAAGTATACCAGCTAGCAATCACTGCTCGGAGAGAAGACATCCACGAAGCATCTATAACCATCCAAATCTGCGCTCCTGCAAATACTCAAGAACAGGTACACCTGGCAGGGGACCAGGTCCTCAGAGGGACATAACAAGATACTTAAACACATGCCAATAAAGTACTGAAATAAATATTCAATGGGTCGCCTAACCGTCTAAAAGTGAATGCAGTTTAAGAACAACTTTCCCAACGCGTGGGCTATCTGGCTAAAATGGGATTGGCATAGTTCTCTTGGAGATCCAGGGGCCTACAAAGGCACGGCGTCTTTCGAACACCGGAGGCCCGCCTGATAATAATATAATATATAGTGGTCATCATGACCGCGCATATCCGGCGGAGCGTACGGGTTACACAAGGAAAGTACAACGGAGCCCACACGCCTTACTTGTTGTTCTTCCCACCCCATGCTCTAAGCATGTCACATCCATGATACGATAATTCCTCTAATAACTGCCCAGTCTGCTAGCATGCAAAGTTTCTAACAGCAGTTATTCCTAACGCACGGCCCACACGTACAGGAGGTCAGACCTGTCACGCAGTCCGTGATCTATATGAGACTCACACTCGTGTAACCACTGTGTCACGGCCAATGAACCTAATGGTGCTATATGATAATGGGGTAGTCTCATGAACAAGGTGTAAACCCCCTGAATTTCCAAATTATTAAATCTTGGATTTTTTCCAATTTTCTGGAATTTTCTGGAATTTTCTGTAATTAAAATCAAGGTTTTTGATTAATAAATGATTTTTAAATGGCAATAAATAATATTAAAATATCATGAAAATAATATTTTTGGGTGTAAAATAGAAAACTGGACTTAGGGCAATTTTTCTGGAATTTATCGGACCCCGGACCTATTTTTAAATACCTAAAAACTATTTATTTAATTATTATTTATTTATTAATTAATTTACTGATTATTTAATTATTTATTTATTATTACTATTTATTTTATTTTAATTTTTATTTGCTTTTGGGCCCGGCCCGGCCCAGTGGGCCGAGCCCGTTAACCCAGCCCAACCCTCAAACCCTAGCGGGTCGGGCGGGTCGGCCGGACCCGGATCCGCGCCCGACCCGGAACCCTCACCCCTGTACCCAGTCCCCCGACGACCCGAGAAACGCGCCGCCCGCCGCGTTCTCCGGCGACGTGGCCGGAGAACCCCCCCCACGTCCGCCTCCCCTCCGTTTCTCCCGCCCACGACCTCCCCGCAGTCCCCGGCACCTCCTCCCCCGACCGGCCCTATAAATCCCCCTCCCTTTCATCTCCGCCTCATCCTCCCCTTCCCGTAACCCTAACCCTAGCTTCCGGCGACCTAATTCCGGCTACCCCCGACCTCGCCGACCTCGGCTCCGGCCGCCCCTGCACCGTCCTCCTCCCCGCCGAGACCTCCAGCGCAGCCCAGCTCCTCCAGCGCTGCCGGCTGCCTTCTCCCCGTCCTCTTCTTTCTCCGCCTCTCTCAGCCGCTGCTGCCGCCCCTTCGCCTGGGCCGCCGCAGCCCCGAGGCCCGACGCCGCCGGCCGCTTGCACTGAACCGCGCCGCCCTCTCCGGCAAGGACTCGACACAGCAGGACACAGCAGGACACGGAAACCCTAAAACCTAGGGTGGACACGAGGACACAAGACTCGACTCAGGACACGAGGACACAGAACTTCTCGGGTTTTCAGACCCACTTCAGGTAACTGTATCTTTTGATTCGTAGCTCCGTTTTCGATTCCGCAAATTGCGTTGCGAAGCCTGTACGACCCTCTCGGTGTCCGGACAAACTGTTCGTGGCACCGCGTCCTGTGGTGATCGCACACCGCGATCCAAAAACAGGAAAAACCAGACCCTGTTTCACCCCGGAACTGAGTCCGCCCCGCCAAACGGGATGACTTGGTCGCGCACGGTCTTCACAGATACGTGCGCAGTGTCGATACGAACGTGTGAGTTTTCGCGAAAGCTGATTCGGGTGTGCGTGCACACCGGAATCAACGCGTATCCGCGGACATCGCTCCGTATCCGCCTTTTCGGCAATTCGCCCTAACTTCGTGCACACTCGTCAGATCGAGACGAAACTTGCTCCATCGGACTTGTAGCGATACGCTGGTCCTGTGGGTCAAGTTTGGTTTGATTCTGAGAACGTTGACGAAATCACGTGTCGTGGGCCCCACAGGCCCCGCTCGACGGGCGATTTTGTGTTCGGCTCATCGGAATCCAAATCTGGAAGTCCCGTTGGGTTCGTATCAGCGTTCCTGACCTGTTGGCACTAAGTTTGGTGAATTTGGAGACCGTTGACCTGGACACGTTTTTCGGTGCAAAGCGGGCCCACCGGCGGACCCCGTCTTGGCCCGAAATTACCGTTTTTTTTCCTTGTCTCCAAATTGGACCCAAGGACAGGCGTTTCTAGCTATTTGACATCTTCTGAGCATGATGGTAATGTCTGTTTCAGCTTTTGGACTCACCTCTGGACATTTCTCCCAAGAACCTAATTAAACAGATCCAAACAACAGGCAAGTACCTGCACTTCAAGTTAATCTTTATATTGTGATAATTAAATTCCCTGCTCTACTAGTACTCTTGCTGATTAAACGTAGTGTTAGAATACTATATTTCATGTCTTGAATATTTGGAATTCATGTCTTGTTTCTCATGTCGGGTGGGAGAATACTGAAAGGCATGTAGTTTACCCTTCCCCTTGTCGTGAATAATAGCTGTTGGTACACGACTGTCCATCAGCCGGATCTCGATTATTCGTGAATAATAGCCGTTTATGACGGCCGGATTAGCCTTATAAACCCCTACATGCCAACTAAGTATTCTAAAAACAAACACAAGTTTTATACAGATAGTTCTAGTCATGTTATGTTTCTTGCTGATTGTAGTAGTTTTATTTCCTGCTCATTTACTTCTATTTTCTCATATTCCTGTTTATAGTGTTGACTCTGAGATATTAACTTTCCTTTATGCAATTCCCTTAACATGATATTCAATGTTTAATTGTCATAATATTTAGTTTAACATTGTTGTGCACTGGGTACTTTGCTCCTTTCCTGACTGGATCTGTTGATTTAGGCGATGATGAGGACCTTGCCCCTACCTATTATGGTCCTTATGAGGGTACAGATGATACTTATGAGGAGCCAGAACCCACCCAGGAGACCCCTGCTGCTGAGTAGCTTTTAGTAGCTATCTTTTATTTCTGTTCTTATCTTATTTATCGGGTTTGTCCCCGATTTCATTTGAAATTCCTGTATTAAACATTTGAATTGTTGTCACATTCATTCCAGTTACATAATTTAAGTTTCTATTCTCATTATTAACTTGCCTATGTTAAATTGTGAATGAGTTAGACTAGTTAGATGGATTGACCTAGACAGCGTACTACCGCCGACTCTGCGGCGTAGGCTGGACGTACCCACGCACTCGTGCCCGAACTTCCGGGTGCGGGTCGTGACACATTTTTATGGTGGCCCATGCAGGTCTATCCTTAAATAGGGTAATACCCTAGGACAGGGTATGGAATAAAATTGAGAATTCTAGGAAAAGCTCATTCACAGTATAGCGTCCTTATTTCAATTCTTGATATCATTGCTGCTCAATTTTTCTATCGCCTTTGATTTCCAAGTATTCTATTCTGATCTTCCTATCCCTTAATCTTTCAGAATGGTCCAGACCAGGAACACAGTAGGAGGCACATCAGAACCAGCTGAGCCGAATGTGCCCGAGACTCTTGCACTCCCGCCGCCCCCATCTGTTCCGGCAGTTACCTTAGATGGGGCACAGCTAATAGGAGTATTCCAGGGATTAGTGGAATCCCAGAAGGAACAGACGGCACTTCTGCGGACCAGCCTCTCAGAAGCTCTTAAACCCCAGGAGTCGTCACTCAAGAGGCCAGGGAGTGCTAAAGACTTCAAGAACCTTAGGCCTCTGGAATTTTATGGAACTGAGGGCATTCTCTACGCTGATGAGTGGATAGAGAATGTCGAGAGACTCCTGAAGACTGCTCGGGTTCCCGATGATCTCAAAGTGGAATCCGCTAGCCTGCAACTGTTCGATATTGCTCGAACCTGGTTCAGAGATGAACCCCAACTATCTGCTCCCGACGTCACCTGGGAGGACTTCAAGAGGCTATTCAAGGAGAAATTTTATCCCGAAGTGGCTCGGGAAGCTCTCGAAAGCCAATTCGAGAGACTGGAATAAGGTAACATGACTGTTGATGAATATACTGCTGAATTTAGCAGGTTAAGCCACTTTGCGGAGTACATGGTTCGTACCCCGGAGGACAGAGCCCGAAGATTCAAGAAGGGGCTATCTTCGGATATCCGCCTTGCTGTCACCACCAGCCGAGCTCGCACCTATGAAGAAATCCTGAGCGTGGCACAAGGAGTCGAGAGAGACATGGGGCACAAACTTAAGCGAGAAAGAGATACCGGAAATGCGGGACCCAACAAACGCCCTTTTCAACAACAACAACAGCAGAGGGCTCCGCAGCAAAATCAGCGTCCTCCCCCTCGAGCTCCAGCACCCCAGGCTCAAGGACAGAACCAACGAGCTCCCCCTTGCAACTATTGCCAAAAACCAGGCCACACTTGGCAAGACTGCAGAAAGAGGCTAGGTGCTTGCCTCTATTGTGGTTCCCCAGCACATCAATTGAGGGACTGTCCTGTTGCTCAAGGACGTCCAGCTGCACCAAAGGCTCCAGTCCAGGCCAGGCCCCCAGCAGCACCACAAAGGGGACCCCCGCTTCCAACTCAACAACAACGCTTTGCTCAGCACCAGCAGCAACAGAGGGGTGCACCGCAGCAAGGCCGTGCTTATGCAATGACTCTGGAAGAAGCTGAGGCCACAGCGGGCGTGATCACAGGTTCCGTGCTTATAAATTCAATACCAGCTATTACTTTATTTGACTCTGGAGCTTCACATTCATTCATGTCAGTAGAATTTCTTATGAAGCATAGTTTAACCACTAAACCCCTTAGGAATTGTTATAAGATCATTACCGGTGGAGGAATCATTCCGGTTAGTGATGCTTGTAACAATTGTCCTATCACATTATGTGGAAGAGAACTGTATGCTAGACTACTTGTAATGCCAGTGCCCAGTTTTGACATTATACTGGGTATGGATTGGTTAAGTCAACATCATGCCACAATAGACTGTCACAGAGGCAGTGTAATCTTCAGACCCCCTGGCCAGCCAGAATTTGAATTTGCTAGAGGTTCTAGAGAAATGGGTAATAACAAAATTTGTGGAGCCCTAGTAACAGAAGAACTGCCACCTATCATATCTGAATACCTTGATGTCTTCCCTGAGGACCTCCCAGGCTTACCCCCAGACCGAGAAGTTGAATTCTCCATTGACTTAGTGCCAGGAGCAGCACCAGTATCTCAGAATCCCTACAGAATCAACAAGAATGAGATAATAGAACTTAATGAACAAATCAAGGAGCTAGAAGACAAAGGGTTCATTAGGTCTAGTGTCTCACCCTGGGGAGCCCCAATACTTTTTGTGCCCAAGAAGGACGGAACATCCAGAATGTGTATTGACTATAGGGCCTTAAATGCCTTAACAATTAAGAATAAGTATCCCCTGCCCAGGATAGATGACTTATTTGATCAGATGAGTGGAGCTCGGGTGTTTTCAAAGATTGATTTGAGGTCTGGTTACCACCAAGTAAGGGTGAGAAAGGAAGACATTCCTAAAACTGCTTTCAATACCCGGAACGGACATTACGAATTCTTAGTGATGCCGTTCGGGTTGACGAATGCTCCAGCAGTTTTTATGAACTTAATGAACAGAGTTTTCCAGCCATACCTAGACAAATTTGTAGTGGTCTTCATTGATGATATTTTGATCTACTCCAAGACCCCCGAAGAACATGAAGAACATTTGAGGCTGGCATTAGAGACTTTGAGGAAGGAAAAACTTTATGGAAAATTATCCAAATGTGCTTTCTTCCTAGACAAAATAGAATTCTTGGGACATGTTGTGACTGGAGATGGAATGGCAGTAGACCCTAAGAAGATAGCTGCAGTAGAATCCTGGCCCACTCCAGACTCTGTAGCTGAGATTAGAAGTTTCCTGGGACTAGCTGGTTACTATCGGAAGTTTGTGAAGGACTTTGCTAGGATTGCTGAACCCATGACAAAGTTAACAAGGAAGGATGAAGAGTTCACCTGGACTGAAGAATGTCAGCATGCTTTTGAGGAATTGAAGAAAAGGCTGACTACTGCTCCTATCCTGACCTTACCCTCTGGAACCGGAGGTTTCGCTATTTATAGTGATGCTTCTGGAAAAGGTCTAGGTTGTGTACTGGAGCAGAATAAGAAAGTAATAGCATATGCCTCTAGACAGCTTCGACCACATGAAAAGAATTATCCAACCCATGATTTAGAATTGGCAGCTGTCATTTTTGCTCTTAAACTTTGGAAGCATTACCTTTATGGAGAAAGGGTGGAAATATTTACAGATCATAAAAGCCTAAAATATATCTTCACCCAGAAAGAGCTAAACATGAGGCAAAGAAGGTGGCTGGAACTAATGAAAGACTTTGATATCACTCTTCAATATCACCCTGGGAAGGCAAATGTAGTTGCTGATGCTCTAAGCAGGTATCCTATGGCGATGTACTTGACTATGGACAGACACCTGCTGGAGGACTTGGAAAGTCTGGGTATTGAAGTAATTATCCCAGGAAAAGAAGGCCAAATGATGAACTTGCAGATTCAGTCTACTCTAATGGACAAGATCAAGGAGACTCAGTTTCAAGACGAAGGCCTGCGAAGCCTTCGAGGTCAAGTACAAGCTGGATTAGTAGAAGAGTTCAGAATTCATGAAGATGGATCGCTGAGGCATGGCGATAGATTATGTGTACCTCAAGGAGACATAAGAGAAGAAGTTATGCAAGAGGCGCACAGATCGCAGTACTCTATACATCCAGGAGCCAACAAGATGTACAAGGACCTGAGGACGCATGTTTGGTGGCATGGCATGAAAAGAGAAGTAGCCAGGTTCGTATCTCGTTGTTTAGTGTGCCAGCAAGTTAAGGCTGAAAGACAACGACCTGGAGGATTGCTTCAACCACTACCCATTCCGGAGTGGAAGTGGGAACATATCACAATGGATTTTGTTTCCGGTCTTCCAAGAACACCTAGTGGTAAGGATGCAATCTGGGTGATAGTAGATCGACTGACCAAGTCTGCACATTTTCTACCTTTCAAAGTAGGGCTATCTACAGAGAAGCTGGCAGAGTTATATATCAGACATATTGTTAGGCTGCATGGAGTTCCAGTAAGCATTGTCTCCGACAGAGATTCAAGGTTCACCTCTCACTTCTGGAAGAGCTTACAGGCCAGCTTGGGGACTCAACTCAAATTCAGCACAGCTTATCATCCCCAAACCGATGGACAATCGGAACGTACCATCCAGACACTTGAAGATATGCTCCGTACATGTGTTCTGGATTTTGGAGGATCCTGGGAAGACTATTTACATCTGGTAGAATTCTCTTATAATAACAGCTACCAAGCCAGTATCGAGATGACTCCATTTGAAGCCCTGTATGGCCGAAGATGTCGTACCCCGCTATCATGGGACGACGTTGGAGAAAGAGCCCTACTGGGACCAGAGATGGTGATCGATTCAGCTGAGAAGGTAAAACAGATAAGGGATAGACTTCGAGTGGCTCAAGACAGGCAACGACATTGGGCAAATAGCCACCGAAGGCCCTTAGAATTTGAGGTTGGAGAGCTGGTGTTCTTAAAGATTTCCCCGACACGTGGCACCATTAGGTTCGGAAGGAGTGGAAAACTCAGCCCAAGATTCATCGGACCTTTTGGCATACAGGAGAAAATCGGAGAAGTGGCATACCGACTGGCATTGCCACCCTCTCTGGATGGAGTCCATAACGTCTTCCACGTGTCGCAGCTGAGGAAGTATGTGTCAGACCCCAGCCACATTTTGGATCACTCAGAGCTCGAAGTAGGCCCAAGTTTGACTTACCAAGAGCAACCCGTGGAGATCCTGGATCGCTCGGAGAAAGTCCTACGGAACCAAGTTATCTCCCTGGTTCGCGTAGCTTGGAAGCACCATTCCCCCGGCGAATCCACCTGGGAGCGAGAAGACGAGATTAGAGAACGATACCCCTATCTTTTTGAACCCTGAGGTGTATTTTATTCCTCGGCCTTTTCTTTTCGTGCCTTGTTATTCTTAAATTTCGAGGACGAAATTTTTGTAAGTTGGGTAGGTTGTAAACCCCCTGAATTTCCAAATTATTAAATCTTGGATTTTTTCCAATTTTCTGGAATTTTCTGGAATTTTCTGTAATTAAAATCAAGATTTTTGATTAATAAATGATTTTTAAATGGCAATAAATAATATTAAAATATTATGAAAATAATATTTTTGGGTGTAAAATAGAAAACTGGACTTAGGGCAATTTTTCTGGAATTTATCGGACCCCGGACCTATTTTTAAATACCTAAAAACTATTTATTTAATTATTATTTATTTATTAATTAATTTACTGATTATTTAATTATTTATTTATTATTACTATTTATTTTATTTTAATTTTTATTTGCTTTTGGGCCCGGCCCGGCCCAGTGGGCCGAGCCCGTTAACCCAGCCCAACCCTCAAACCCTAGCGGGTCGGGCGGGTCGGCCGGACCCGGATCCGCGCCCGACCCGGAACCCTCACCCCTGTACCCAGTCCCCCGACGACCCGAGAAACGCGCCGCCCGCCGCGTTCTCCGGCGACGTGGCCGGAGAACCCCCCCCACGTCCGCCTCCCCTCCGTTTCTCCCGCCCACGACCTCCCCGCAGTCCCCGGCACCTCCTCCCCCGACCGGCCCTATAAATCCCCCTCCCTTTCATCTCCGCCTCATCCTCCCCTTCCCGTAACCCTAACCCTAGCTTCCGGCGACCTAATTCCGGCTACCCCCGACCTCGCCGACCTCGGCTCCGGCCGCCCCTGCACCGTCCTCCTCCCCGCCGAGACCTCCAGCGCAGCCCAGCTCCTCCAGCGCTGCCGGCTGCCTTCTCCCCGTCCTCTTCTTTCTCCGCCTCTCTCAGCCGCTGCTGCCGCCCCTTCGCCTGGGCCGCCGCAGCCCCGAGGCCCGACGCCGCCGGCCGCCTGCACTGAACCGCGCCGCCCTCTCCGGCAAGGACTCGACACAGCAGGACACAGCAGGACACAGAAACCCTAAAACCTAGGGTGGACACGAGGACACAAGACTCGACTCAGGACACGAGGACACAGAACTTCTCGGGTTTTCAGACCCACTTCAGGTAACTGTATCTTTTGATTCGTAGCTCCGTTTTCGATTCCGCAAATTGCGTTGCGAAGCCTGTACGACCCTCTCGGTGTCCGGACAAACTGTTCGTGGCACCGCGTCCTGTGGTGATCGCACACCGCGATCCAAAAACAGGAAAAACCAGACCCTGTTTCACCCCGGAACTGAGTCCGCCCCGCCAAACGGGACGACTTGGTCGCGCACGGTCTTCACAGATACGTGCGCAGCGTCGATACGGACGTGTGAGTTTTCGCGGAAGCTGATTCGGGTGTGCGTGCACACCGGAATCAACGCGTATCCGCGGACATCGCTCCGTATCCGCCTTTTCGGCAATTCGCCCTAACTTCGTGCACACTCGTCAGATCGAGACGAAACTTGCTCCATCGGACTCGTAGCGATACGCTGGTCCTGTGGGTCAAGTTTGGTTTGATTCTGAGAACGTTGACGAAATCGCGTGTCGTGGGCCCCACAGGCCCCGCTCGACGGGCGATTTTGTGTTCGGCTCATCAGAATCCAAATCTGGAAGTCCCGTTGGGTTCGTATCAGCGTTCCTGACCTGTTGGCACTAAGTTTGGTGAATTTGGAGACCGTTGACCTGGACACGTTTTTCGGTGCAAAGCGGGCCCACCGGCGGACCCCGTCTTGGCCCGAAATTACCGTTTTTTTTCTTTGTCTCCAAATTGGACCCAAGGACAGGCGTTTCTAGCTATTTGACATCTTCTGAGCATGATGGTAATGTCTGTTTCAGCTTTTGGACTCACCTCTGGACATTTCTCCCAAGAACCTAATTAAACAGATCCAAACAACAGGCAAGTACCTGCACTTCAAGTTAATCTTTATATTGTGATAATTAAATTCCCTGCTCTACTAGTACTCTTGCTGATTAAACGTAATGTTAGAATACTATATTTCATGTCTTGAATATTTGGAATTCATGTCTTGTTTCTCATGTCGGGTGGGAGAATACTGAAAGGCATGTAGTTTACCCTTCCCCTTGTCGTGAATAATAGCTGTTGGTACACGACTGTCCATCAGCCGGATCTCGATTATTCGTGAATAATAGCCGTTTATGACGGCCGGATTAGCCTTATAAACCCCTACATGCCAACTAAGTATTCTAAAAACAAACACAAGTTTTATACAGATAGTTCTAGTCATGTTATGTTTCTTGCTGATTGTAGTAGTTTCATTTCCTGCTCATTTACTTCTATTTTCTCATATTCCTGTTTATAGTGTTGACTCTGAGATATTAACTTTCCTTTATACAATTCCCTTAACATGATATTCAATGTTTAATTGTCATAATATTTAGTTTAACATTGTTGTGCACTGGGTACTTTGCTCCTTTCCTGACTGGATCTGTTGATTTAGGCGATGATGAGGACCTTGCCCCTACCTATTATGGTCCTTATGAGGGTACAGATGATACTTATGAGGAGCCAGAACCCACCCAGGAGACCCCTGCTGCTGAGTAGCTTTTAATAGCTATCTTTTATTTCTGTTTTTATCTTATTTATCGGGTTTGTCCCCGATTTCATTTGAAATTCCTGTATTAAACATTTGAATTGTTGTCACATTCATTCCAGTTACATAATTTAAGTTTCTATTCTCATTATTAACTTGCCTATGTTAAATTGTGAATGAGTTAGACTAGTTAGATGGATTGACCTAGACAGCGTACTACCGCCGACTCTGCGGCGTAGGCTGGACGTACCCACGCACTCGTGCCCGAACTTCCGGGTGCGGGTCGTGACACAAGGTCAATGCAATACATAAATAAAAACATTCGCGACGTCACCGTCGCGCGCATTTTATATAACAATTAAAATATATGAACTAAAGACAGAAAATAAAGATGCATGCAACATATGGAATATGAATAACAGTACAATGGCAAGGTATACTTGCCTGGCAAGGAAGCTGCAATGTACCAATAACCTGCTCCAGAAATTGCGCAGAACAAATCCAACATCCTATGCACATATAATATAATACAAATATAATCATTACTCATTTTACTAGTGCACACACAACAATATTTACACTGGACTCAAGGGGTGTACTAGGGGTAAAATGAGTCATCTAACATGGTCAATCATGCGTTGAATTACGCGGGTGTCCTAAATTAAATATTGTAGCGCAGTCAGTCGTCAAAATAACATGTGTCTAGGCCAGTACATAATTGTACACCAGACAGTCATCTAGCATGTTCTTAGGATCAACATGGTCAAGGTAATACGGGATGGTCCATGGTGTCCTAGGGTCGTATAATCCAATTATGTATAGTCAGCATAGTATTTAATTATTTACAATTTATGTACATATCATGTATATATATATTTCTATATAACACCCAATTATTCCTACCACTTGAATACATGTACTAAGTATCTATATAAATATATATACCAATGAGTAATATACGCGTATGCGTACATATACGTACACGCATCTGGGTTCACCGACTCAGGGCCTGATGTCAACTAACAGTCAATAAGCAATACTAATATCCTACTGGCACACACACAACTCACATAACAAGGAAAAGACGGGACAGGTTCTTACCTCGGAGTACGAGCACGAAATCGGCTGGACGACGACGAAGAGAGGTTGACGATGATAACGACGATGATGGTGAGGACGACAGTGCTGATGATGATAATGAATGGTGAGGAGTTATGGTGATGAGATGACGACGAGGGTGATGATGATGATGTTGGTAATGGTGTTAATAGCAATGGTGGTGGTGATGACAATGTATGGTAGTGATGTTTATGATGATGATGGGTGATAAATCGAGATGATGGGACGACGACAACGACGATGATGGTGATGATGACGATGCGACGATGATAAAGATTATTGATGATGATGATCAGGTGGTGGCTGCTGACCTCCGGCCAGCGAGGGGGTGGTCCGGCCAGCTAGGGAAGGAGAGGTCCAGGAGAGGGAAGGCTATGGCATGGTGGAGGAAGGAAGTGCAGAGAAGTGGCAGTGGTGAAGATGATGATAATGGTAGCTGGGAGCAGGAGGAGAAGAGGTGGTAGGGGTGCTGATGACTCCGGCGGCGGGGAGTCGTTCAGTCGAGGGTGCTCGACGGCTCGGCGAGGCGGAGGAAGGATAGGGAAGAGGAGGAGAGCGGAGGAGAGAACGAAATGAGGAGGAGCTCGGGTAATGTCGACGAGAGGTGGTCGTGTTGGTGGTTGTCCACGGCGAAGGGGGGTGAACGGCTCCGGCGAGGGCTGACCCGGGGGTGGCTCGGCTGCTCTGTGCAGTCGGGTCGACGAGGTCGGAGAGGAGGAGACGACAATGGTGGTGAGGATCCGGTCGAGTCGTAGAGGAAGTCGGCCATGGAGGACGGCCGGAGTTGGCTGCGGGAAAGTCGGGAAGGGGAGATGGTTTGTCGAGTTTGTTTGCTGAGGAGCGGCGCACCGACGATCTCGCGGTGACCGGAGGAAGGGAAGATGAGGAGGAAGAAGCCGACAATGGTAGACTCGGGTGATGTCCGGCGAGGCTCCGGCGGAGTTCTGTGGGATATGGGCTCCGACAGACTGCTCCGGGCTCGATGAGAAGAAGAACAGGGAGAGGAGGAAGAGATGATGCCGGTGGTGTCGGCCTGGGTGGCGTAGGGTGGTGTTGATGGTAGGGGTGAGCAGTAGGGCTCGAGGAGGATCCGCTCCGGCGATGTTCATGGCGGATCTCCGGCCAAGGGGATGTGGAAGATGATGAATAGGGGGGAAGAGGTCGGCTGGGTATATTTGTATTGTGTTTTTGGTTTGGGTGAAAAGAATTCAAGGTGTATTTATATGTAAAGGAGTAGAAATTTGAGGTTGACCTAGATTTTGGTGTTTGACCTAGGTTTTGGACTTGGTCAACATTCCTTGGGAGGGGCCTAGGGCTCACATGAGGGTGTTGGGCTAGAATTTACATGGTTTAAAATACGAGGATGGGTTTAAAATAAATGGGGGCGATGTGCGCGTTGCACATGCTGAAATTTACGGAAAAATCTACGTGAAGGGAAAAATAGATTTCTTCATGAATTGTCCAATGGTGGGGTCACCTCAGTGCATTTTTGCATAAAAGCCCCCCAACAATTGGAAAATTGCACAAAGGCGAAAATTAGATTTAATTAATTAAATTGAACCGCGCACGATATTCTAGAATTAATTAGGAGTACATGGATTAAATTTAGGCTGGCCACAAGTGTCAGGGGCGTAGAGGATGCAGTGTAGAATATTAATAAAATTTGGGTTGTACAAAACGGTCAAGATGGTGTCTCCAATTTCGATTGGGCGCACAAGGGTACAAAATTAGAATTTATTTATAATTAATAAATAACGTCCGTGACGTTTATTGTGCGACTAAAATGTAGCACAAGAAAGCAATATTATGAGTTGCACAAGGGCTAGAAAGGTAGGCGGGCACGTCTAGGACAATGTTGTAAAATTTGTTGGAAGGCAATGGCTAGTGAGGTGCTCCAATTATAGAAGCAACGACAATGTGCGCTACGCGATATAAATTAATGCATAATTAAATAAATGCCGTGTTCTAATTCAAATTGGTTCAAACTAGCCCTAATCTCACTATCTAAGCCAAGTAGCCCTAATTTTGGGTGAGGGGGTTTACAATCTACCCAACTTAAAATAATTTTGTCCTCGAAATTAAGACTAGGGTAGGGTTTCTCTATCTAACCTTACTTGATTACAGTGTAAAGAATTCTCCTTAAGTTAACATGGTAGTTTCTACCCAACTTAGAATTTATCCATCTATCATCTAAGGTTATACATCTAAGAAGGCTATGTCCCAATTTATTTAATCATGTTATTGAATCCTCAAAGTCTTTTAACACCAAATATATCCTCTATGATATGCCCTTAATCATTTATAAAAGATAGTCACCAAACAATGTGATTGGCCTATGGGGGATATCTAGTACTATCTATATATCAAACTTATACCAAGCAAGATGTTTCATCTTTTCAAAATAAGGAAAGACGTAGATCAATAAATAAGGGTTCAAGGGAGAAGTAATAGAATACAAGTATAGGGATCAAGGCGTTTCAAGAAATCCAATAGGAATTGTCAAGGCAGTTGTGGACTGAAATCCTATTTGGTAAATCCGTATTCGCATGCTCGTATTAGTACAGTTATGTAGCCGATACGATACGCTTAGACATGTCTAGGGCAAGTATATTCGTCTACTAATCATTACATATCTCAATCCACGTAAGGTTGTTATGCGAAGGGCGAACCAAGCGCACTAAGGTTAGCTAGACCCTAATACACTGATTCTGAAATATATTATTGTGGGCCCCCAATAATACGTATGTCATGAACAAGCTCGATAAAGAATAAGCTTGCAAAAACTAGGCTATAATAGCAGCATAAGTCAAGGTAGTACAGCAAATATGAATACGCTAGATTATGATGAAAGAAGGTTCATAACAATTCAAGTTCACAAAAACAAAAGCAAAATAAGCAATAATAATGAAAGACTACACAATCTCTACAGTTGTCATACCAATTCCTTGTCTAAGTCGCTAGTCGACCAAATAGGGACATGGACCTCTAAATTCTATCGTCTGAATAAACACTGTCGTCTTTGCTAGCATACAATTAATGTCATTCAGTTACACTTCATCAATGGATCACAAGGGCTACGTGATACTAGGTGGTGAGGTATACTATCCAACTTAAAATAATTTAACTACTATTGTATTATCTTAAGGATACCTACAAAAATAACCTTGCGCGTGTACATAGAACAGAAACTCTTATTAGGGTCTCCTATTGCATTATATAGGTAAGGGTCAAGTGCTCATAGAACAGGTGTCAATCGCAGGGATAGGAGAGTTACTAGCCGTTAAGGGGAAAGGATTTTAACTCGTATCGAGCTATGGGTACAAATTTCGTGATTTAAAGCTAAGGGGTAATCATTAGGTCACAACCTAAGGGAACTACACAAACTATTAAATCCTAACTATCACGCACAAAATTCAAAGTTCGAATTACCAAGCTATACCCTAGCAAACTACATATCCTAACATAGAATAAGATCACTTGGCCTTCAATCATACGAGTTATATGGCACGAGTTAAATGATGAAGAAAGAAGAATCATCATTTAGTCGTCACACAATTAGCGAACGCAAAGGTTGCAGGGGGACAAGATATGAAATCAAAAATAGAGGGCTCTAGATAGCATCATGGTTCTTTGAGGGGGTGGCATGCTAGTTGCCATGTTCGGGGTATGATCAAGGGAAAGTGTTGATTACATTCCTCTAGGCTTCCTAGGGTGATATCTACTAATAACAAGACAATGACATAAGTTTTATAGTTCTCTAATACTATCCAATTATGAGGGTTAGGTTCAGTCCTAATATTCAATATTGGTTCTCCATTGGTTCCTCAATACTAGGGTCAAACATTATGGTAAAACTTCTAACTAACTCTAGTAGTGTCTATACTACTCTCAAGTCTTCATAATACATCAGGGGTAATGGTAAACCAATTCTAAGATAAGGAATTCTAGGGTTAACTAGATATTCTAAACTTAGTGGTGTGTCTATATTCTCGTTGTATTCTTAATAGGTGTGCTACTCTAATTATCATCCTAATAACAGGGGTTCCTATATTCTAGCAGAAGGCCATATGTACTCAAGGAACTTATTAGGGAAGTACAGGAATCAAGCAGGATACAATTGTTCAAATAGAACGGATAGGAGGAAGATGAATCATAGTCAATTGTGGATGAGATCCTATACTCTAGTCCTAGGTGCAGGCTTGTTCGGTACAGTAACGTAACCGAGACAATATGCTCTCGACCTACATGGGCCACCACTAAAATATGTCATGCCCCAATCCCAAAAATATATGTAGGACTAGGACACGTAAGCATGCCAGCCGCATGGATATGGCAACTCCAATATATGGAAACTAAATTCATACGTACGCTGTATTATGAATATCAATCCACAAGTGGTATAAAATTGTAATACAAGTCACATGGTAAAATCTAAATCTCATCCACCAAAATCATATAGAAATAAATAACCAGTATTTATGAAATTAGATCTCAATAGGAAGTATCTAAGGAGGATAGTTGGATGGAAACAAATCCACTACCAACTCGAATATAAGAGCAATTACAATATGAGTACAAAAAAAAACACTATATAAGTATACCAGCTAGCAATCACTGCTCGGAGAGAAGACATCCACGAAGCATCTATAACCATCCAAATCTGCGCTCCTGTAAATACTCAAGAACAAGTACACCTGGCAGGGGACCAGGTCCTCAAAGGGACATAACAAGATACTTAAACACATGCCAATAAAGTACTGAAATAAATATTCAATGGGTCGCCTAACCGTCTAAAAGTGAATGCAGTTTAAGAACAACTTTCCCAACGCGTGGGCTATCTGGCTAAAATGGGATTGGCATAGTTCTCTTGGAGATCCAGGGGCCTACAAAGGCACGGCGTCTTTCGAACACCGGAGGCCCGCCTGATAATAATATAATATATAGTGGTCATCATGACCGCGCATCTTCGGCGGAGCGTACGGGTTACACAAGGAAAGTGCAATGGAGCCCACACGCCTTACTTGTTGTTCTCCCTACCCCATGCTCTAAGCATGTCACATCCATGACACGATAATTCCTCTAATAACTGCCCAGTCTGCTAGCATACAAAGTTTCTAACAGCAGTTATTCCTAACGCACGGTCCACACGTAAATGAGGCCAGACCTGTCACGCAGTCCGTGATCTATATGAGACTCACACTCGTGTAACCACTGTGTCACGGCCAATGAACCTAATGGTGCTACATGATAATGGGGTAGTCTCATGAACAAGGTCAATGCAATACATAAATAAAAACATTCGCGACGTCACCGTCGCGTGCATTTTATATAACAATTAAAATATATAAACTAAAGACAAAAAATAAAGATGTATGCAACATATGGAATATGAATAACAGTACAATGGCAAGGTATACTTGTCTGGCAAGGAAGCTGCAATGTACCAATAACCTGCTCCAGAAATTGTGCAGAACAAATCCAATATCCTATGCACATATAATATAATGCAAATATAATTATTAGTTATTTCACTAGTGCACACACAACAATATTTACACTGGACTCAAGGGTATACTAGGGGTAAAATGAGTCATCTAACATGGTCAATCAGGCGTTGAATTACGCGAGTGTCCTAAATTAAATATTGTAGCGCAGTCAGTCGTCAAAATAACATATGTCTAGGCCAGTACATAATTGTACACCAGACAGTCATCTAGCAGGTTCTTAGGATCAACATGTGGTGCCCCGTTCCCCCTATTCGGGGAGCGCGGCTAAGAAATATAAGACGGTATCGTTCGATCGGGATAGATTGAATTAAGAACTCGTCCTCGTTATGGATTTGTTTCTTCGGAATCGATTCCCATATTCAGTGGACCGTGCCCCCGGGATAGACTTAGCGGCAGAGTCAGGAGGGACCTCTCCGCTGCATTCTTTTGTTGCCTAGTTTTTACTGTCGCTTGTTGCTTTCGTGCCTTGAGTTGGTTTTCGGATTTGCTTGGGTTTTCTTGAACAGTTTCGATGGATTTCATTGCTTTCGTTCTTAGGACTGCACTTCAATTTCGATAATGGAAAGAGAGGAAGAAGTACTGATCAGCTGTTCGTGTCAATATAGGTGATCCAACAGTAGGCGTCGCTCAAGCGGACTCCTAAATCACTTCCTTCCTTCCTCCTTCCAACCACTAAAGTGAGTGGCTACCAACCTGATTAGCTAGCCCTTCTTGCTAGTCTTCACATATAATTCTTGTGTTCGTGCCTGCCCCGATCAAACGATACCAAGTAATAACTAAAAGACTACAATATAACAAGGGAATAGACTTGAGTTATATTATGCTTGTCAAATGAAACTTGGGAACGGTTATTTACTTACATGCTTGCTCGTTTGGAACATTCTTCACATGCATAAATACAAGTTAGAATACATATTTCTTCTTAAATTTGTGCTATGGATAGAACTCTTCTTGAATGCCATAAACTGAACAAGTAGGCTATGCAAAAGTAAATCTTGCCCTGTTACTGCCCTGCTCCTGATATATCCTGTTTTGTCTCGATTGCTAACTTAGTGTACTGCGTTGATCACGGACAACTTGTGCACAAGGTCTTAGCTCCTGCGGACGGTCGCTGGGGCACTGGCACCGATCCGATCCGGACGGAACTCATGATAGTCGCCTGCTATAGGACGGAATGCCTTGGGACGTCCTGATCTATGCGTCGCACGGCACTCCGTACCGAGACTAGCCCGTCCATTATGGCAACGTGCCAGTGATCCCTCTCGTATATTTAAACCTGTTGCTACTAACTTGTGTCTTCTTGACAGGGAAGGTGAGGTAAGTATATACAGGTGGTTCAGACGAACAGGTAAATGTCACCGAACGGTGACGGGATTATTTCAGTAATTCTATATCTATGTCTTATTGTAAAATGAACTAAGGCAAGATAGAAACCCACAATAAATATGCATGCTTCATTAAAACAATGTGTTGATTGGTAAAGTTGGGTTAGCTTGCCTTCACCAGTACGTTTCGATGTACTGACCCTCGTTGAAACAAGTTCTCCGCGCTAGGAAGAACCAAGCGAGGAGCAGGAGACAAACCCCCAATCCAGTCCAGCTGTAGGCACGCCTTGACCGTGCCACCTTTGACGCATTTTGAAGAAGAAGCATTTTGAAGAAGAAGCTAGCCACCAAGCCACCATGCAGCTTCGTGGCAAGGCAGTCGTTCCGACCCAAGGTCTTATATTTTGAGTTGTAGTAAAGGATGTAATGTACAGGACTGCTATCTCATTTTGTGTCAACACTTTTGTAAGCCCACAGAGGCAATCCTTATGACTCAGCTCAAGGAGTTTGTAATAGATGTTAATATTATCAATAAAAGAGGACTTTTCCATGTTCAAATCTGTGTTTCAATTATCTGCGTACTCTGAATATGTGCTCGCTATGCAAAACAAAAATACTTAGCCTTGTGCGGTGCGCAACCTAGGCCCACACGGTGGTCACGCCCGGGGGACGACTATCGATTCCTCGGAATCGGGGCGTGACATATTGGTATCAGAGCACAGCTTCAAAGTTCCTTTGATTCATGAACTGGAAAAGTTTCCTTAGCGATAACTCGCCTATGCGAACTCCTGAACTCGTTAAGGCCAAAATGAGATACGTTCATGCAATAAGTCCATAATACATTATGATCCTGATCTAAATTATCTCTTTTCAAGGAATGACGCAAGCGCAACCATCAGCGCTAGCGCCAGGCGAGCCACGGACTCAGGAGAGCAGCTCCGGAACATCAGGAAGCTCTCGGAGCCAACGGGGCATGTCTCAAACAGATTCGATTCAACAAGTGGTGCAAATATTAACCGAGCATAGACAGAGGGATGATGCCTGCCAAGCCAAGTTCGAGAGCAATCTAGAGGCTCGGATCTCAGTCCAACAAAAGTAGGTAGATACCCTGTAGCAGCTTGTTCAGACCCTGGCCTCCAACCATTCTGCCGCGACCACAGCTACGCCAGTGGAGCAGCCAGTACTTGAAGTCGAGACACCGCTAGTGCCAAGGACGAGGGAAGTGACTACCTTCTCCTTTGGCAACTTCAAAAAGGTCTGCAACACGCCATTTAATGGGACTGAGGACCCGATCGTGGCCCTAGATTGGCTTGCCGAGCTTGAAGATCATTTTTCTCTCCTGGAGGTGCCGGAAGACAAGCGCGTCACCTGTGCCCAACTACTGCTTCGCCTCAATGCGCACGACTGGTGGGACGTGCATCGACGATCTCTTCAACTTGGCCATGGAGAGGAGGCGATCGCGTGGACGACTTTTTGTGCCGCGTTTGAGGAGGAGTTTGTACCCCCGTCTCTACGACGTCAACGGGAAAATGAGTTCGTTCAGCTCCGGCAGGGCAGTATGACGGTAAAGCAATACTCGGCAGAATTCAACAAACTGGCCAAATTTGCTACCGCTTACCTACCGGATGCAGCGAGTCATGCCAGACGATTCGAGGGAGGGCTACGTCCTGGCATCCACGGGCACGTATCCGTTCCACAGAATCAGACGATGAGGGAAGTATTAAACCATGCCCTTTCGCTCGAACCGCAGTATCCTCACGTTGCTGCCGGCGCTGTGCAAACTTCTAATCACAAACGCCAAGGCAACGATAGAGGAAACAACGCTGCAAAGCGTCTAAATAACGGCGGTAAACAGCGTGGAGACACCAACAAGACCTGCAACTTTTGCAGGAAGCCAGGGCATATCGAAAAAGATTGTCGCCGCAAGCTAGGGACTTGCCTCCGTTGCGGCGATCCAACCCATCAAATTAGCAGCTGTCCGCTCTCCCCACCAAAACAGCAGAATCAGACACCGACGACTCAGGGAAATAGAGCGGCGCCTCAGCAAGGGCGTAATCAAGCTCAAGGCCGGGTCTATACCATGACACGGGAAGAAGCTCTAGCTTCGGATACCGTCGTGTCAGGTACTTTGCTTTTCAATAATATACCTGCTCGTGTTCTATTTGATTCAGGTGCAACGCATAGTTTTATTTCCATAAATTTTGCTGTGGAGAACAATGTAAAAATGACTCCGTTGCACTTAGATCTAAATGTTAGCACCCCCTCTGGTACGAAAATCCCTGTTCGTTCAGTATGCCTAGGTGGTTACATTTGTATTGGGGAGAAGAAGCTGTCGCTCGATGTCTTAGTTCTAGATGTTAGGGACTATGATATCATCTTGGGAATGGACTGGCTAGGCGCATGCGCGGCAACTATTGAGTGTGCAGAGAAGCGAGTCGTTTTCCGTCTGCCCGGAGAAGCCGTGTTCTGTTACACCAGTAGTCCAGCGAACGATGCGACCAAGGCCTGCATGGTGATTTCAGCAAAATCTGCTTGGCGAATGCTCTACACAGGCTGCGAGGGATTTTTAGCATCAGTTCGGGACACGCGGCAGGACTACGCAAATGTCGAGCCTAATTCCGTTGAGGCGGAGTTCCCCGACGTGTTTTCGAGCGAACTACCCGACATGCCGTCCGATCGAGAGATTGAATTCACTGTTGACACATTTCCGAACACGCAGCCGATCTCCAAACCTCCATACAGAATGGCCCTTGCAGAGCTGAAGGAATTAAAGTGCCAACTCCAAGGATTACTAGACCGTGGGTTCATCCGACCGAGCGTATCTCCTTGGGGTGCGTCCGTGCTCTTCGTGAAGAAGAAAGACGGAACTCTACGCCTCTGCATCGACTACAGAGAATTGAACAAGGTCACAATCAGAAATAAGTATCCTCTGCCACGGATTGATGACTTGTTCGATCAACTACAGGGAGCAGCAGTATTTTCAAAAATAGATCTTCGCTCGGGTTATCACCAGCTGAAGATTAGGCCGGAGGACACCCCCAAAACTGCTTTCCGAACCCGGTACGGTCATTACGAGTTTTCCGTGATGCCGTTCGGACTGATGAATGCTCCTGCGGCATTCATGGACGTTATGAATCGGGTATTTAGACCTTTCATCGATAAATTTGTGGTGATTTTTATCGATGACATTTTGGTGTACTCGAAGACTAGGGATGAGCACGCAGGACACCTGCGGATGGTGTTGCAAACCCTTCGAGACAATAAGTTGTACGCCAAACTGAGTAAATGTGAGTTTTGGCTAGACAGTATATCCTTTTTGGGCCATGTTATCTCGTCTCAAGGCATCTCAGTTGACCCGAAGAAGGTGGAAGCCATTACACAGTGGAAACATCCGAAATCAGCTAGCGATATCCGAAGTTTTCTTGGACTGGCAGGGTACTACCGTAGGTTCATACAAAACTTTGCTAGAATTGCTTCGCCCTTGACGCAGCTCACACGGAAGGGTGCAAAGTTTACTTGGACGGACGACTGTGAAGCTTCGTTTACGGAGTTAAAGCAGCGCCTCGTCTCCGCCCTGGTCCTTACTTTGCCAAACGGACCAGATGACTTCAAAATATATAGCGATGCATCAGGAAGGGGACTAGGATGTGTCCTGATGCAACGGGACAAAGTGATAGCCTATGCGTCTAGACAGCTAAAGCCTCACGAGCAGAACTACCCAACGCATGACCTCGAGCTTGCCGCGGTAGTGTTTGCATTAAAGCTGTGGCGCCACTATCTTTATGGCGTGCCATGTGAAATCTATACGGACCATAAAAGTTTGAAATATTTGTACACTCAAAAAGATTTGAATCTTCGGCAACGGCGATGGCTTGAACTCCTTAGCGACTTCGATCTCATGATCAGATACACGCCTGGTAAAGGAAACGTAGTAGCTGACGCACTGAGTCGAGTATTTGTAGGAAGTTTGGCTATTGATGATAGGCTGCGCCGAGATCTTGAATCACTGGGCATTACTTTGAAAATTAGATACACAAAGTGGGCGCAAGTATCACAACTGTGCCTCGAACCTGACTTGTTACATAGAGTGAAGACCGCTCAGAAGGACGACCCATACCTGCAAAAGATTCATGCACTTATCTCAGCAGGGAAGGCGTCCGACTTTGCAGTAAGCACGGATGGGATGCTTCGAGTGAAGAGAAGACTGTGCGTTCCAAACGACGCGGCCCTCAGGGAAGAGATACTCACGGAAGCTCACTATGCTAGCTATACTTCTCATCCGGGTAGCACGAAGATGTATCGGGATCTTCGTACGACGTTTTGGTGGCACGGCTTGAAACGGGATGTGGCGCAGTTTGTGTCGCATTGCATGGCTTGTCAACGAGTAAAGGCCGAGCACCAGAAACCAGGCGGAGAATTACAAAGCCTTGCTATTCCGGAGTAGAAATGGGATGATATAACGATGGATTTTATTGTTGGCTTGCCGAGGACGCAACGAGGACATGATGCAGTCTGGGTTATCGTCGATCGACTCACCAAGTCAGCTCACTTCCTGCCTATCAAGTCTACTTGGAGTGCCGACCGCCTGGCTCAGATATATCTCAACGAAATTGTTCGACTCTATGGCGTGCCCGTAACCATAGTCTCCGATCGAGATGGTCGATTCATATCACGTTTCTGGGGAAGCCTGCAGTCAGCAATGGGGACGAAGTTGAAGTTTAGCTCCGCCTACCATCCACAGACCGATGGCCAAACCGAACGTGTCAACCAGATCCTCGAAGATATGTTGCGACTCTGCGCCTTGGACTTGAAGACGAGTTGGGACCTTCATCTACCTTTAGCTGAATTTGCTTACAACAATAGTTATCAATCAAGCATTCAAATGGCGCCGTATGAGGCATTATACGGGCGGAAGTATAGATCTCCTATCTGCTGGGACGAAGTTGGGGAACGGCAAGTACTTGGCCCTGAGCTCGTGGAGCAGACCGTCCAGAAAGTCTGGCTGATTCGGGATAGATTAAAGGTAGCTCAAAGCCGTCAAAAGAGCTACGCGGACACACATCGAAGACCGCTAGAGTTCCAAGTAGGCGACCGAGTATTCCTCAAGGTCTCGCCCATGCGAGGAGTCAGCAGGTTCGGGGCAAGAGGAAAGCTAAGTCCGAGATTTGTCGGCCCGTTCGAAATACTAAAGCGGGTTGCCTCAGTTGCGTATCAGATTGCTCTACCACCATCCCTATCCGACGTACACGATATATTCCATGTTTTACAGCTTAGGAAATATGTGTACGACCCGAGCCATGTGGTAGACCTGGACCAACTGAACCTTCAAGCCGACTTGACGTATGTAGAACAGCCTGTGCAAATTTTGGATAGAAAAGAAAAGCTGCTTCGGACTCGTTCGGTTCCTCTCGTGCGCATGCTTTGGCGGAATCACTCTGTCGAAGAATCTACTTGGGAGCTTGAATCCGAAATGAGGGAAAGGTTCCCCTCATTATTTCCTAGTGGTAGGTTCTATTCCTTAAGTTTTGAGACAAAACTTCCAATTAGTTGGATAGGATGTGGTGCCCCGTTCCCCCTATTCGGGGAGCGCGGCTAAGAAATACAAGACGGTATCGTTCGATCGGGATAGATTGAATTAAGAACTCGTCCTCGTTATGGATTTGTTTCTTCGGAATCGATTCCCATATTCAGTGGACCGTGCCCCCGGGATCGACTTAGCGACAGAGTCAGGAGGGACCTCTCCGCTGCATTCTTTTGTTACCTAGTTTTCGCTGTCGCTTGTTGCTTTCGTGCCTTGAGTTGGTTTTCGGATTTGCTTGGGTTTTCTTGAACGGTTTCGATGGATTTTATTGCTTTCGTTCTTAGGACTGCACTTCAATTCCGATAATGGAAAGAGATGAAGAAGTACTGATCAGCTGTTCGTGTCAATACAGGTGATCCAACAGTAGGCGTCGCTCAAGCGGACTCCTAAATCACTTCCTTCCTTCCTCCTTCCAACCACTAAAGTGAGTGGCTACCAACCCGATTAGCTAGCCCTTCTTGCTAGTCTTCACATATAATTCTTGTGTTCGTGCCTGCCCCGATCAAACGATACCAAGTAATAACTAAAAGACTACAATATAATAAGGGAATAGACTTGAGTTATATTATGCTTGTCAAATGAAACTTGGGAACGGTTATTTACTTACATGCTTGCTCGTTTGGAACATTCTTCACATGCATAAATACAAGTTAGAATACATATTTCTTCTTAAATTTGTGCTATGGATAGAACTCTTCTTGAATGCCATAAACTGAACAAGTAGGCTATGCAAAAGTAAATCTTGCCCTGTTACTGCCCTGCTCCTGATATATCCTGTTTTGCCTCGATTGCTAACTTAGTGTACTGCGTTGATCACGGACAACTTGTGCACAAGGTCTTAGTTCCTACGGACGGTCGCTGGGACACTGGCACCGATCCGATCCGGACGGAACTCATGATAGTCGCCTGCTATAGGACGGAATGCCTTGGGACGTCCTGATCTATGCGTCGCACGGCACTCCGTACCGAGACTAGCCCGTCCATTATGGCAACGTGCCAGTGATCCCTCTCGTATATTTAAACCTGTTGCTACTAACTTGTGTCTTCTTGACAGGGAAGGCGAGGTAAGTATATACAGGTGGTTCAGACGAACAGGTAAATGTCACCGAACGGTGACGGGATTATTTCAGTAATTCTATATCTATGTCTTGTTGTAAAATAAACTAAGGCAAGATAGAAACCCACAATAAATATGCATGCTTCATTAAAACAACGTGTTGATTGGTAAAGTTGGGTTAGCTTGCCTTCACCAGTACGTTTCGATGTACTGACCCTCGTTGAAACAGGTTCCCCGCGCTAGGAAGAACCAAGCGAGGAGCAGGAGACAAACCCCCAATCCAGTCCAGCTGTAGGCACGCCTTGACCGTGCCACCTTTGACGCATTTTGAAGAAGAAGCATTTTGAAGAAGAAGCTAGCCACCAAGCCACCATGCAGCTTCGTGGCAAGGCAGTCGTTCCGACCCAAGGTCTTATATTTTGAGTTGTAGTAAAGGATGTAATGTACAGGACTGCTATCTCATTTTGTGTCAACACTTTTGTAAGCCCACAGAGGCAATCCTTATGACTCAGTTCAAGGAGTTTGTAATAGATGTTAATATTATCAATAAAAGAGGACTTTTTCATGTTCAAATCTGTGTTTCAATTATCTGCGTACTCTGAATATGTGCTCGCTATGCAAAACAAAAATACTTAGCCTTGTGCGGTGCGCAACCTAGGCCCACACGGCGGTCACGCCCGGGGGACGACTATCGATTCCTCGGAATCGGGGCATGACACAACATGGTCAAGGTAATACGGGATGGTCCATGGTGTCCTAGGGTCGTATAATCCAATTATGTATAGTCAGCATAGTATTTAATTATTTATAATTTATGTACATATCATGTATATATATATATTTCTATATAACACCCAATTATTCCTACCACTTGAATACATGTACTAAGTATCTATATAAATATATATACCAATGAGTAATATACGCGTATGCGTACATATACGTACACGCATCTGGGTTCACCGACTCAGGGCCTGATGTCAACTAACAGTCAATAAGCAATACTAATATCCTACTGGCACACACACAACTCACATAACAAGGAGAAGACGGGACAGGTTCTTACCTTGGAGTACGGGCACGGAATCGGCTGGACGACGACGAAGAGAGGTTAACGATGATAACGACGATGATGGTGAGGACGACAGTGCTGATGATGATAATGAATGGTGAGGAGTTATGGTGATGAGATGACGACGAGGGTGATGATGACGATGTTGGTAATAGTGTTAATAGCAATGGTGGTGGTGATGACAATGTATGGTGGTGATGTTTATGATGATGATGGGTGATGAATCGAGATGATGGGACGACGACAACGACGATGATGGTGATAATGACGATACGACGATGATGAAGATTATTGATGATGATGATCAGGTGGTGGCTGCTGACCTCCGGCCAGCGAGGGGGTGGTCCGGCCAGCAAGGGGAGGAGAGGTCCAGGAGAGGGAAGGCTGTGGCATGGTGGAGGGAGGAAGTGCAGGGAAGTGGCAGTGGTGAAGATGATGATAATGGTAGCTGGGAGCAGGAGGAGAAGAGGTGGTAGGGGTGCTGATGACTCCGGCGGCGGGGAGTCATTCAGTCGAGGGTGCTCGACGGCTCGGCGAGGCGGAGGAAGGATAGGGAAGAGGAGGAGAGCGGAGGAGAGAACGAAAGGAGGAGGAGCTCGGGTAATGTCGACGAGAGGTGGTCGTGTTGGTGGTTGTCCACGGCGAAGGGGGGTGAACGGCTCCGGCGAGGGCTGACCCGGGGGTGGCTCGGCTGCTCTGTGCAGTCGGGTCGACGAGGTCGGAGAGGAGGAGACGACAATGGTGGTGAGGATCCGGTCGAGTCGTAGAGGAAGTCGGCCATGGAGGACGGCCAGAGTTGGCTGCGGGGAAGTCGGGAAGGGGAGATGGTTTGTCGAGTTTGTTTGCTGAGGAGCGGCGCACCGACGATCTCGCGGTGACCGGAGGAAGGGAAGAGGAGGAGGAAGAAGCCGACAATGGTGGGCTCGGGTGATGTCCGGCGAGGCTCCGGCGGAGTTCTGTGGGATGTGGGCTCCGGCAGACTGCTCCAGGCTCGATGAGAAGAAGAACAGGGAGAGGAGGAAGAGATGATGCCGGTGGTGTCGGCCTGGGTGGCATAGGGTGGTGTTGATGGTAGGGGTGAGCAGTAGGGCTCGAGGAGGATCCGCTCCGGCGATGTTCATGGCGGATCTCCGGCCAAGGGGATGTGGAAGATGATGAATAGGGGGGAAGAGGTCGGCTGGGTATATTTGTATTGTGTTTTTGGTTTGGGTGAAAAGAATTCAAGGTGTATTTATATGTAAAGGAGTAGAAATTTGAGGTTGACCTAAATTTTGGTGTTTGACCTAGGTTTTGGACTTGGTCAACATTCCTTGGGAGGGGCCTAGGGCTCACATGAGGGTGTTGGGCTAGAATTTACATGGTTTAAAATGCGAGGATGGGTTTAAAATAAATGGGGGCGATGTGCGCGTTGCACATGCTGAAATTTACGAAAAAATCTACGTGAAGGGAAAAATAGATTTCTTCATGAATTGTCCAATGGTGGGGTCACCTCAGTGCATTTTTGCATAAAAGCCCCCCAACAATTAGAAAATTACACAAAGGCGGAAATTAGATTTAATTAATTAAATTGAACCGCGCACGATATTCTAGAATTAATTAGGAGTACATGGATTAAATTTAGGCTGGCCACAAGTGTCAGGGGAGTAGAGGATGCAGTGTAGAATATTAATAAAATCTGGGTTGTACAAAACGGTCAAGATGGTGTCTCCAATTTCGATTGGGCGCACAAGGGTACAAAATTAGAATTTATTTATAATTAATAAATAACGTCCGCGATGTTTATTGTGCGACTAAAATGTAGCACAAGAAAGCAATATTATGAGTTGCACAAGGGCCAGAAAGGTAGGCGGGCACGTCTAGGACAATGTTGTGAAATTTGTTGGAAGGCAATGGCTAGTGAGGTACTCCAATTATAGAAGCAACGGCAATGTGCGCTACGCGATATAAATTAATGCATAATTAAATAAATGCCGTGTTCTAATTCAAATTGGTTAAACTAGCCCTAATCTCACTATCTAAGCCAAGTAGCCCTAATTTTGGGTGAGGGGGTTTACAACATAGCTGGTTACATAGTTGCCCTATTGATATATTTTATATACTGTATTTATTTGGCTTGAGTTATTCTTTTACCTTGCTATATCCCATGAGGACCTGGATCCGGATTATGTCCCCAGGTGTAGCAGAGGAGATCTATCCCGAGGTATACGGGACATGAGTAAAAGCAGAAGCAGGAGAAGTACCGTTACCAAAGGACGAGGTAATGGCCGAGGATTTCACCTGAGTATCTGCTTTATCTATACTCGGTCTTTGTAAACTCCCTCGACCAGATTTCAGTATTTTAAAATTATTTTTAGCCAATTAGAATTATTGGAACTTTTTTAAATTTATTTTTGCTTGCATATCCTATTGATTGTACACATGTCCATTACCCAATTTTATTTAGAACATTACACTAGCTGTTATTCCCAAACAAGTTCACATACCTGCCCTAGACATGTTAGACTATTTTTATGAATTTTGTGCAACTCCCAGATACTTCGTTTTATGCTTCGTTTTAGTCGCACAAATATCGTTACAAACGTACGTATTTATTCCCTATTTAATTTTCTGCTCTTTACCCATCTCTGTACCCCTAGAGATTTGAGGACCAGTAGGCACCTGTTTTGCCCAAACAAAAATACGATAATATTCTACACTGAATATACTATAATTAGTATATTGACACCGTAGAAAAATTATGACCCTAACTGCCTCTAAATAATTAGTGAACACCGTGCGCAGTATTTATTAAATAATAAATACGGTGACCCGTATCACCCAAAGAATCTGACCCTGCCCCTGCCCAGACTCACCCCCACACATTCCAAAGCACTCCCCCAGCTTTCCTCCTCATTTCTGTGCAATTTGGTATTTTTTTAGGAATTAGTGTTTTAATTAGACAAATTGCGTAATTGCACAATTTTCTAATTTTTAGGATTTTTCTACAATTTACAGAATTACAGGGGTTTTTTGTAAAATTACAGCGCGAGGTGGCACTTTCCTATTTGCCAGTGAACGTGCACTGGACACGTGGCATGGGGCCCACCTTAAAATATCAGATTAATACCCTAAAATATCTGAATTAGATATTTATTGACTTATTTACTAAATTACCCTTAAACATCTGAACTATTTACAAAAATACCCAACCCTAAATTCCTATATATACTTCCCTCCCCCTTCACCCGAACACCCCACAACCCTCCCTCAGGCCACCGCCCTCCGTCGGACCTCCGCCGGACGCGTCGCCACCCTCTGGCCTCCTCCCCAGCCACCGGACCACCGCCCTAGCCTCCGCCACCCGCCGCCAGCTTCGGCTACACCACCATCACCAACAACAGCAGCATCACCACCCCACCACCCGAACGCCTCGACCGCCACCAACCGCCGCCGTAGTCCACCGCCACTACCCCCATCTACTCCGCCACCCTCCCCTCTATCGAACCACCATCGCCACACCCCCCCACGACACCCTCCGCCGCCGGCAGCTCCCCCGCAACCCTCCATCGCCTCACCCTGCCCATCTCTCCCGAGCCACCCCGAACGTCCCCCACCGCCACTCCGGCCACTCCCGACCTCCGCCACCACCACCAGGGCCTTCGCCTCCCTCCCCTCTGTCCACCCATCCGCCTGCACCGCCCCCTCCGCCACCCCGCTGGCCGCAGTAGCCCCCGCAGCTGCTGCTGCTGACTGTTGCAGCTACTGCTGCTGCCGCCGCCGTAGCTCGCCGGAGCTCCGCCTGACCTCTACCGGCGACGACGCGGGTCCCCCCTGTCAGTGAGGTATACCCCCTACTCAAAATACGTATATACGTATACTATTATATATAGGTATATATGTATATATATGTATATATATGTATATAATTATATATATATTAATATATATGTTATTATATATATTTATTTATTAAATATTGAAATACAATATATAGTAAATAAATATATATGTAATTATATTACTGTAATTTTCATTTTTCTTTTTATTTATTATGTATTTGTATATATATATATATATATATATATATATATCTATATATATATATATATATATATATATATATATATATATATATATATATGTAATTATATAATTATACATATATATTATTATATATATGTAATATTATACTTAAATATTGTATTATATACAGTAAATATATATATAAATATATTATGCATCTTTTTATTTTCTATATATATATGTACTATTATATCTATTATTATTATTTTATATATATTTATGTATATATGTATATTACCATATATATATGTATATATATTTATATATATGGTATTATATATATTATTATATATAATATATATTATAAATACATATGTATATATAATATTATACTATATGGTATAAATATATATATATATCTATGTACTTTTGTATTTTTCTTTTCTACATTTTATTTATATATATAAATATATATATGTATATATTTATATATATATATATATATATCTATATATATTACTCTATATAATTATATATGTATTATATAATTATATATATTATATATAATAGTACTGGATAATACAGTACATATGTATTTATACATGTATTTATATTTTCTGCACTGTCTCTTCATTTTATTATTATATATATATATCAATATATATATATTATCTATATAATATAGTACTGTATAATACAGTACATATATATATATATATATATTTAATTTTTTGCACTGTCTTTCAATTTATTATATATATATCAGTGGTTACACCCTGATAATATTATATTACTATATATATCAGTGGATACACCCTGATAATATTATATTACTATATATATCAGTGGATACACCCTGATAATACTATACTACTATATATACTATATCTATATTTATATATACATATTATATATATACCTCTTTATTATACCATGATATTCACGAACCCTGTCTGTTTTAACAGAAACCATCTCCAGCACAGCCAGTGACCCCCTGTCACAAACACCTTCAAACCTGACTGTGAAATCAAGGTTTCAATACTATCAGGGAGTAGGCAAGTATACATTGCCAAGTTTTATTGTTTAAATTATTAACTGTTGAATGTTCTTTTTTTAGTAAATTTACATATAACAGTATGTATCTGAGACTGCCTCGGGTACCGTCAACAAGTACGTTGACACGTAGTATAATTAACTAGTTTATACAGACTTACCACCAACTGTGAGAGTATCCTAATATCCTCTTAGACCCTATCACGGGTACACGCAACAAGGTTGCACTTCATTTTGGGATGCAAGTTTACGTAGTTGATTAGCTACCAGTACGTATGACGTGCATCACGGCTTAGAACAAAATCAGGAAGGTTACGACTAGCATTAGTTACATTGGGCGGGAAGAACGACTGAAAAACGTATGGGACACCCACCTCTTTATCCTGTGGCCGCACTCGACGGAGTGAAACGGTTGTTATATATATATTCATGTGACCATACTCATCGTAGATGGAAAATTGTATAGTGCCCTTGAACGGGGGCATATGTGGCATATACTAGCCAGTCACTACGGATTGGTGAATTACGTCAGCATATGTCTAGCCACACTTTCCCATACGTACTAGGTTGTCTCAAATTGCATTCACTTAGTTGGTTAGCACCCTGTATTTATTTATTCAGTATTTACATACATGGCATGTTATTTTTCTGTATCTTGTTACGTCCCTCTGAGGACCTGGTTCTCTGCCAGGTTTAGCTGAGACATTCCACCCCACAGTACCTGGACCTGGACAGGAATCTGGACATGCCCTTGAGATGGAGTTAGAGGAGATGCCATCAGAGTCTGCCTGAGTACATCTGGAGTTGGAGCTATATATATTTTGAGGACGATGCGCTAGTTTATCTTATTTCACTTTCTGCTTATCTTTTTGTAGTGGGTTTGTTCCCACCTGACTTTATCTGATTTGTATATGACATTTCAGATTTAGCATCTATATATTCAGCACTTTTTCTGATATTTTTTTGTGGATGAGATAGATTTACCTGTATTTAGACTTATAGTATTTAGGACAGCGTAGCACATCACTTTGGGTCCATTAAATTGGGTAATCCCTTAGTGATGTGTCAGCTGGCCAATGCCACGTGGCCTAGTTCCGTATATTTTTGGGACTGGGGCGTGACACGATTTTAGTGGTGGCCCATGCAGGTCTAGTTTTCATTGCTAGTAGCATGATGTCATGCTCAGCAAGCCTGCTATAGGATAGGAATACTAGGTCTCATCCACACTGACTCTATCCTTAAAAAAAAAATTATTGCATCCTGTTTGATAATCATTTATTATTTCCTTCGTACTTTTCTAAATTATTCTATCTTCATCAGAAATATGGACATACCCAGCGGACACGCGATTGATGGGGTTGACCAAGCAACAGACCTCTCGCCAGATGTCCAAAGATCCCCAATCCCTCCGAAAGACCAATCCCCGAGAAGGATGCTAGTCAATCCGACAACCCCGTACCTTCACCAGGATCCTGCCCAGGGAGCAACACCAGCCCAGCAAGAAGGGCAAACTTCCCAGGCACCAACACCGCAGGCGGAGACACCTTTGTCTTTACCTCCAGCCCTTGCAGCCCTGATGCCACAATTTGAGGGACAGCCTCAAATATTTCAGTTTCTTCAAGCCATGTTACAACAAACTGAAGCTCTGAGACAGGCTCAGTGGCAACAAACAGAAGCCCTGAGACAGAGCTTGATGACAGCTCTGGAGAGGACAGTTGCCCCAGCACCAGCACCTGCCCAACCAGCTGGCACTGTCCAAGGCTTTCACCGGATGAACCCAAGAACCTTTAAGGGCAGCGAAACTCTGGAAGAGATCTCAGACTGGATCTCCAACACGGAAATGCTGCTAGAAGGTTCACAGCTTCACCCCGACCTATGGATGACTGCAGTAAGGGCCCAACTAAAAGGCAACGCCCATCACTGGTGGAACTCCATCGAGCGCAGCATCGGCAGAAACCATACTTGGGAACAATTTCTGGAATACTTCAATGCAAAATACTTTCCAGCCACGGTCAGAGATGATCTGTACTCCCAGTTCCTACATTTGGAACAAGGAAATATGACCGTCGACGCCTACGACGCAGAGTTCAATCGACTAAGTCAATTCGGTGCCATCCTAATACCTAACGAGCTGGAGAAGGCCCTGAAATTTCATCACGGCCTTACCCTCGAGCTCCAAGGGCATACTACGGCACAGTCGAGGATTTCCTGTGAGGAAGTTCTTTCAGAGGCAAGGATACAAGAAGCCATTGGCCGAGAAGCAAGATGCTCAAATCCAACCATATCAGCCAGAGACCAGACCGGAGCAGGAAGACCAATTTGTCACCCGGGAAATCAGGCACAACACAAGACGGGGCCATATCAATACAAGGAACTTCCGACTTGTCACTATTGTGGCAGGAAAGGACATTATGCCAAAAACTGCCGAAGAAAGTATAGGCTATGCCTGATATGTGGAGACAATCAACATAGGGCCAGAGACTGCCCACAACACAGAGAAGCAGCACTCCAGAACGGGCAAGGACCAGCAGCACCAGCCCAGAGAATGTAACCCCCTACTAGAGGTCAGCATCTTCTAGCATCTGGAAGATTTCAGAGGGGACCACCCTTGGCCACTCAGGGAACGCAGTACTACCTAGCCAGACAACAAACCGAAAGACAAAGGCACGAGCAGGCCTTTGCACTAGCTGCAGTTGCAGAAGAACCGAAATGTGAAACCATTTCAGGTACCCTTATAATTGCAATAATACCTGTAAACCGTATTATTTGATTCTAGCACTACAATGTCATCACATCTAGTAGTTTCGTAGCCATGCAAATAGCCACATTTACCGGAGAAAGCCTTGTTCCAGTTACCAACATTACTAAAGCATGCTAGTAGTCATGTATAGTAGAGTAATGAGGACGCGATTCTTAGTACTTCCAATACCAAACTTCGACGTTGTCTTAGACATGGACTGATTAAGCCCAGTACAAATGCTATACTAGACTACGGGAAGAGAAGCATCATCCTTAGACCACCAAGTTACCCATTCAGATATAGATAGTACCTAGGATAGCAAATCATAGTAGATCACCCCAGTTACCTGAAGACTTATAGTATCTAACCTAAATTATTTTTCCACCCTTAGAGAATAATCAGGACTAAACTACAACAGATAGGTAGACTGCTAGACATCAATTGCTAGGCTCAATCATATGAAGGTAGTAGTAGCTGAGTACTACAGGTAGTTTCCAAATTAGATTTAACTTATTAGGGTAGTCAGTAACTTCTAGTCTCATGTGTTCACCATCGATAAATAGATTAGTTATAGCTACTATTGGGAATAGAGCAATTAGATTGAAGGAGAGAGGGTAGACAGATGTTAGCCTTGAGAAAAATATCATGAACTGCCAATAATATACGACCTGTTAAACCTGGTGATACCCATAAAATTTTGGATAAAGGGTACACATAAGGTAAATAGGAGGGCATGTGTTTTGAAGAACTCACCTACCTGGGGAACTATCAGACTTGGAAGAAGAGGAAAACTAAGCTCGAGGTACATCGGATCCTTCGATGTGTTGGAACGCATCAGAGAAATTGCATACAAATTAACAAGTACCTCAGACATTGGAAAGTATATGACGTCTTCTACGTATCCCAATTAAGGAGATACACTCCGGATACAAGTCATGTGCTGGACCTTTGAGATTATTGTCAGAGCCCGTAGAAATCCTAGATCGAAGCGAGAAGATGTTGCAAGGCCAGACTATCCTTTAATTCGTATTGCATGAAAACAGCATGCACCAGGCAAATCAACCTGGGAACGAGAAGAGGATATTCGATAATGCTTCCCCTATCTATTTCCAGACCAGGGTATGTCCAAAATATTTCGAATAAATCTTCAGCTATGTCTATGTCCTAATATTTCAATTCAATCAATCTTTCGTTCTCATTATATGTCTGTTTTTATTTTGAGGACGAAATATTCTAAGGAGGGTAGATTGTAAACTCCCTCGACCAGATTTCAGTATTTTAAAATTATTTTTAGCCAATTAGAATTATTGGAACTTTTTTTAAATTTACTTTTGCTTGCATATCCTATTGATTGTACACCTGTCCATTACCCAATTTTATTTAGAACATTACACTAGCTGTTATTCCCAAACAAGTTCACATACCTGCCCTAGATATGTTAGACTATTTTTATGAATTTTGTGCAACTCCCAGATACTTCGTTTTGTGCTTCATTTTAGTCGCACAAATATCGTTACAAACGTACGTATTTATTCCCTATTTAATTTTCTGCTCTTTATCCATCTCTGTACCCCTAGAGATTTGAGGACCAGTAGGCACCTGTTTTGCCCAAACAAAAATACGATAATATTCTACACTGAATATACTACAATTAGTATATTGACACCGTAGAAAAATTATGACCCTAACTGCCTCTAAATAATTAGTGAACACCGTACGCAGTATTTATTAAATAATAAATACGGTGACCCGTATCACCCAAAGAATCTGACCCTGCCCCTGCCCAGACTCACCCCCACACATTCCAAAGCACTCCCCCAGCTTTCCCCCTCATTTCTGTGCAATTTGGTATTTTTTTAGGAATCAGTGTTTTAATTAGAAAAATTGCGTAATTGCACAATTTTCCAATTTTTAGGACTTTTCTACAATTTACAGAATTATAGGGGTTTTTCTGTAAAATTACAGCGTGAGGTGGCACTTTCCTATTGGCCGGTGAACGTGCACTGGACACGTGGCATGGGGACCACCTCAAAATATCATATTAATACCCTAAAATATCTGAATTAGATATTTATTGACTTATTTACTAAATTACCCTTAAACATTTGAACTATTTACAAAAATACCCAACCCTAAATTCCTATATATACTTCCCTCCCCCTTCACCCGAACACCCCACAACCCTCCCTCAGGCCACCGCCCTCCGCCGGACCTCCGCCGGACGCGTCGCCACCCTCTGGCCTCCTCCCCAGCCACCGGACCACCGCCCTAGCCTCCGCCACCCGCCGCCAGCTTCGGCTACACCATCATCACCAACAACAGCAGCATCACCACCCCACCACCCGAACGCCTCGACCGCCACCACCCGCCGCCGTAGTCCACCGCCACCACCCCCATCTACTCCGCCACCCTCCCCTCTATCGAACCACCATCGCCACACCCCCCCACGACACCCTCCGTCGCCGGCAGCTCCCCCGCAACCCTCCACCGCCTCACCCTGCCCATCTCTTCCGAGCCACTCCGACCGTCCCCCACCGCCACTCCGGCCACTCCCGACCTCCGCCACCACCACCAGGGCCTTCGCCTCCCTCCCCTCCGTCCACCCATCCGCCTGCACCGCCCCCTCCGCCACCCCGCTGACCGCAGTAGCCCCCGCAGCTGCTGCTGCTGCTGCTGACTGTTGCAGCTGCTGCTGCTGCTGCAGCCGCCGCCGTAGCTCGCCGGAGCTCTGCCTGACCTCCGCCGGCGATGACGCGGGCCCCCCCTATCAGTGAGGTATACCCCCTACTCAAAATACGTATATACGTATACTATTATATATAGGTATATATGTATATATATATATATGTATATATATGTATATAATTATATATATATATTAATATATATGTTATTATATATATTTATTTATTAAATATTGAAATACAATATACAGTAAATAAATATATATGTAATTATATTACTGTAATTTTCATTTTTCTTTTTATTTATTATGTATTTGTATATATATATATATATATATATATATATATATATCTATATATATATATATATATATATATATATATATATATATATATATATATATATATATATATATATATATATATATATATATATATATATGTAATTATATAATTATACATATATATTATTATATATATGTAATATTATACTTAAATATTGTATTATATACAGTAAATATATATATAAATATATTATGCATCTTTTTATTTTCTATATATATATGTATTATTATATCTATTATTATTATTTTATATATATTTATGTATATATGTATATTACCATATATATATATGTATATATATTTATATATATGTAATTGTATATATGGTATTATATATATTATTATATATAATATATATTATAAATACATATGTATATATAATATTATACTATATGGTATAAATATATATATATATCTATGTACTTTTGTATTTTTCTTTTCTACATTTTATTTATATATATATAAATATATATATGTATATATTTATATATATATATCTATATATATTACTCTATATAATTATATATGTATTATATAATTATATATATTATATATAATAGTACTGGATAATACAGTACATATGTATTTATACATGTATTTACATTTCCTGCACTGTCTCTTCATTTTATTATATATATATATCTATATATATATATTATCTATATAATATAGTACTGTATAATACAGTACATATATATATATATATTTAATTTCTTGCACTGTCTTTCAATTTATTATATATATATCAGTGGTTACACCCTGATAATATTATATTACTATATATATCAGTGGATACACCCTGATAATATTATATTACTATATATATCAGTGGATACACCCTGATAATACTATACTACTATATATACTATATCTATATTTATATATACATATTATATATATACCTCTTTATTATACCATGATATTCACGAACCCTGTCTGTTTTAACAGAAACCATCTCCAGCACAGCCAGTGACCCCCTGTCACAAGCACCTTCAAACCTGACTGTGAAATCAGGGTTTCCATACTATCAGGGAGTAGGCAAGTATACCTTGCCAAGTTTTATTGTTTAAATTATTAACTGTTGAATGTTCATTTTTTTAGTAAATTTACATATAACAGTATGTATCTGAGACTGCCTCGGGTACCGTCAACAAGTACGTTGACACGTAGTATAATTAACTAGTTTATACAGACTTACCACCAACTGTGAGAGTATCCTAATATCCTCTTAGACCCTATCACGGGTACACGCAACAAGGTTGTACTTCATTTTGGGATACAAGTTTACGTAGTTGATTAGCTACCAGTACGTATGACGTGCATCACGGCTTAGAACAAAATCAGGAAGGTTACGACTAGCATTAGTTACATTGGGCGGGGAGAACGACTGAAAAACGTATGGGACACCCACCTCTTTATCCTGTGGCCGCACTCGACGGAGTGATACGGTTGTTATATATATATTCATGTGACCATACTCATCGTAGATGGAAAATTGTATAGTGCCCTTGAACGGGGGCATATGTGGCATATACTAGCCAGTCACTACGGATTGGTGAATTACGTCAGCATATGTCTAGCCACACTTTCCCATACGTACTAGGTTGTCTCAAATTGCATTCACTTAGTTGGTTAGCACCCTGTATTTATTTATTCAGTATTTACATACATGGCATGTTATTTTTCTGTATCTTGTTACGTCCCTCTGAGGACCTGGTTCCCTGCCAGGTTTAGCTGAGACATTCTACCCCACAGTACCTGGACCTGGACAGGAATCTGGACATGTCCTTGAGATGGAGTTAGAGGAGATGCCATCAGAGTCTTCCTGAGTACATCTGGAGTTGGAGCTATATATATTTTGAGGACGATGCGCTAGTTTATCTTATTTCACTTTCTGCTTATCTTTTTGTAGTGGGTTTGTTCCCACCTGACTTTATCTGATTTGTATATGACATTTCAGATTTAGCATCTATATATTCAGCACTTTTCTTGATATTTTTTGTGGATGAGATAGATTTATCTGTATTTAGACTTGTAGTATTTAGGACAGCGTAGCACATCACTTTGGGTCCATTAAATTGGGTAATCCCTTAGTGATGTGTCAGCTGGCCAATGCCACGTGGCCTAGTTCCATATATTTTTGGGACTGGGGCGTGACAGTCTTTGCTATTGTTAGACTCTTTTATTTTCTGTCTATTGAACTGCTGTATCAAACACATTATCGGGTTGTTCCCCGATATATTTTATTTGATACTTGATGTTGGTTTATATGTTGTTATTTTGATATTAATTTATCTGCTGTGGATGAGATTAGTTTTATTCATTTGACATATATCATAGACCACTGTATTGTTGTTTTACAGCTTAAGTATACTTTGATGGGTCCATTAAATTGGGTTTGCCCATTGGTGTGTGTTGCTGGCCAATGCTACGTGGCTAGTCCCTCGGTATTTTGGGACTGGGCGTGACAGAGTCGCCGCGTGTCTTCCCCTAACAGTAAGAAGTTACAACTGTGTACAAGAATTCGGGCTTCAACTGTCACATGGACATTTGTTAATATTTTTTTGTTGCTGAATATCTGGATGGTTTCTCGTCCTTTGTGGGCGCGACTTGGTCAATTGGACACGTGGTATGCCACTTGGTTAGAGAGGATCACCTTATTACAACAACATGATTTGGTTTGTTGGGATATCTGGGATATACAAAGCCAAGTATCCAGAGACCGCATGGGGTCTGGAACACATGGGCCAAAGCCGCATGGGACGCATGGACTAGTTTTCCTTAGCCTTAAACCTAGTACTTTGAACTTGTTAGTGATTGATAACCTAGTTTTCCTAAGCTGTAGTTTTTCTTGCTCTAACCATTTCTTTACTCTTAAATTACCTAACTTTCATTGTTTAGGAAAATACTTTAGGTATTTTGCTTAACCCTCATCTTTCGATTTCTCCATGATCATGATTCTTTGTTTGTGTCGTGCTTCGAACATGTCTTGCAATCGTGTCATCTCTTCTGACCGGTTATGCTTTCTTAATTGCGAGGACGCAATTCTTTTAAGGTGGGTAGATTGTAACACCCTATTTTTTTTAAAAAAATTAAAAAATAAATTTTCTGGATTTTCGGTAATTTTTAATTAATTATTAAAGATGTCCTTCAGGGATTAATATTTTTATGTATTAAATTAAGTATTAAAATATTACAAAAATAATTTTTTTGGGTGTATTATTAATTATTGGATGTTGTGTAATTTTTCTGAAATTTATTGGGCTCAAAAACTATTTTTAAATAGCTAAAAACCAGGGTTTTAATTGAACCAGCTTGAACCGGGCTAAACCGGGTTGAACCGGACTGAACCGGACTGAACCGAACGAATCCAACCCAACCCAAACCGACCCAAATCCTAAACCTAACGGGTCGGATCGGATCCGGACCCGACCCGACCAGACCCGACTCTACCCAACCCGATATCCAACCCCTCACCCCACTCCCCTCTCCCCCGATTCCCCCGTCCCCTCCACCGGCACGACAACCCTCGACCCCGATTTCCCCCGCCTCCGGTGCCCCATGACTCCTTCCCCCGCTCCGGCCTCCCCGCTCCACCGCTCCCCCTCTCCCCTTCACTTTATAAAGACCCCGAGCCGAAGCCTACCGCCATCACCACGTTCAACCACAGCCACCGCCACCCTCTCCACCCGATCTCCGCCGCCCCCGAGCAGAAATTCGCCGCCGCCGAGTTCCCCTGCCACCGCAAACACCGACGACCAGTAGCCGCCGCAGCACAGCAACCCCGCCGCCATACCACTCCGCGCCACCCTGTAGCAAAAAATCAACGAAGTACCCCTCTTCAAGCTCTCGTAACTCCCTGTACGTTGTTCCAATTTCTGTTCTGTCGAATCCTACATGTAGACAACATGACCCCCTCGAAATTCGTGTAACTCGTTTGGGGTATCGCATCCTGTGTCGGTCGCAAATCGCGACGCAAACTCAGAAAAAAAACCTTATTTCTGAAAATTCAGAAATTGGTCCCGAACTCGCAAGTTCACGACCGTTTTGCGTGCAACCTGCTAACTGTTTTCAAAATCCACTTGAACAGTAATTTAGACTTTATGACCAAGTTTTAAAACCCTATTTTAGTTTAATTTATTGAGCTGTAATTTGCATGTTATTCGCGGGTAAAAATGGCCAAAAATTTGGTCTTTTAAAACCTTTTTTTTTTGGAACTGGGTGCGTCCCGCTAAACTAGGCGACTTGGTCGTGTACGAACTTCACCGAAAGGTGCACGCCATTAATACGGACATGTGAGATTTCACAGAAGTGGATTTGGATGTACGTGCACACCGGAATCAACGCGTATCCGTCGGTAATATTCTGAAACTCATTGTAACTTCGTGTGTGCTCGTCGTTTCGAAACGAAACTTGTGCCATCAGACTCATAGCATTTTTCTGGTACTGTGACCCAAGTTTGGTTCAATTCTGAGAACGTTGACAAAATCCCGTATCGTGGGCCCTACGGCTCCACTTGATGGACGATTTTGTGATTGGCTCATCGGAATCCAGTTCTGGATATTCCGTTGGATTCATATCGTCGTTCTGGACTTACAGACACTAAGTTTGACGAATTTGGAGAATATTGTCTCTGGCACATTTTTCGGTGCGAAGTGGACCATATGTGGACCCCACTTTTGACCAGAAATTATCACTTTTGTCCCTGTGTCCAAATTGGACTTATGGACAGGCAATTCTAGCTATTTTATATCTTCTGAGCATGATGGTAATGCTTATTTCAGCAACCGGAGGAGTACCTGCAGATCCCACTGATACCAGAGCAACAGTTGGAAACCAAACACCAGACAAGTGTACCTTGCCAACTTGCAGTGATTCCTGTTACAGTATTTGTTTGAGTTCTTTGTACAAATATATATACTCTTGATATATCTGTTCAACCTAGGACCGCGTGACATCGCTTAGCGTCCGAAGAATATTCGGGTGCCAACGCCGTACGCGGAGTTGTGTAACATCACCTAGAGATTGATATCACGACCCTATATATCTTCGTGCTTGCATTATCAAGTACGTCATACCATAGGACACCTGACACTGTTCATGAGACAGAATCTTCTGAGTTATTCCTGGTGATTCTGTATATTTTACAGGATTTGTGACATAGACTTTATTGCATATATTATGACTCGCTGCATCAGTTAAAGGTCATGATCTTGCGTGACATGGACATGAGACATCGTGGACATGAGACGTGTGATTACATTGGGTGGGGAGAGACTTACCATACTAAAGGCTGATTATATATATATATATATATATATATATATATATATATATATATATATATATATATATATATTACATTACTGGAGGTGTCTTAGACTCTGACACAGAGCTTTGGCACATTTACTGGCCCTTCGAGAAAATGCTGCTATGGGTTTCCCCGACACAGAGCCTATAGTAGTCTCAGCCTGAGTATGATTAATGATCTCATTTGCATATCACATAGCTGGTTACATAGTTTACCCTATTAATTTATTTATTTCTGCACTGCATTATTTGGCTTGAGTTATTCTTGTACCTTGCTATGTCCCCTGAGGACCTGGATCCAGATTATGTCCCAGGTTTAGCAGAGGAGATCTATCCCGAGGTGTACAGGACAGGAGCATACATTGGAGCAGTACCAGAACCCGAGGATGAGGTCGTGCCAGAGGATTTCTCCTGAGTATTGGCTTTATATACTCAATTATTTCTGTTTTTAGTTACTTTATTTCCTGTCTATTGAATTGATGTATCAAACTTATTCTCGGGTTGTTCCCCGAGATACTTTTTATTGAGACTTGTTATATTATATTTTATTTCGATTATTCTGGCATTTGATCTGTGTTTACCTTCTGTGGATGAGATTAGAATTAGACTGTGACTTGTATCGTAGACCTATTTATTGTTGTTTTATAGCTTAAGTACACCCTAATGGGTCCATTAAATTAGGTTTACCCACTGGTGTGTGCTGCTGGTCATTGCCACGTGGCTAGTCCCTCGGTATTTTGGGACTGGGACGTGACATAATATTAGAGAAATTTTTTTCCTATCTATTTTTTTTAATAAGCATATATATATATATATAACAAATTTTATTCACAAATATTTAAATTATTTTTAACAATACTGATAACGTGCACGTGCATTACACGTGCGTAAAAAAATTGTTAAAAAAATTAAATATGAAATTATTATAAATACTATCGTTCATAGGAATTAAACTTAGACAACTAAGAAAAATACCTCTCATCTTAACCACTTGAGTTAGAACTATTTAAATAATATTAGATAGTTAAATAAGTAGTTATTTTAAAAAAGAAGAAGTTAGTGGAGTATTTACATACGGCTTAGACGGTCCAATTTTGAGCCGTTTTTAAGTCTTATTATAAGAGTATAGATAGAGATAAAGATTAGAAGGAAAACAAAATTTACGTGGTGAATTTACAAGTTATTGATAACTAGTTACTTTCATGTAAAAAAAGAGAAAAAAAAATCGACGATATTAGTAAAATATATAAATTTAAATTATATTAGAATATTTTAAATATAATTTTAATATATTTTACTTATGATTTATTATAAGTATGTTTTTAAAATTTTGAATATGTATTGAGTAGATAATATCATTTAGTTAGTTTAAATATAATTTAAATTTTACGATATTTTAGAATTTACGTATATTCAGCTAGTCAAGAAGATTTTAGATATTTTTTTCAACTACTTGAAAAAACAAACAGACTTAATTGGTTGATATACATTCTACTAAACGGTTTAATTTCAAGTCGGTTCTAAGCCGTACTATAATCCTAGAGGGGGACATTCAACAATTTTATTATACCCTTCCGAAGGAGGAGTTGCTAAGGACTCAAGGGAATTTTATGAAAAAATAAAAATAAATAAAATTCCTTCCACTTCCTCACTTCCATTCCCATTTCCCCGCGGATTCCTATGGAACCCACCTTTTCCCTCTCCTCCGTCTTCCCGACCACCGGCTCCGCCGCCGCCGTCTGGACATGGATCGTCGAATCCCTAGCTGACTCCGGACGAGCCGACTCCTCTCTCCTCCATGGTTAGTAAACTCCCAAACCTCCAAAAAACCCTAATTTACTCATTCCTCTCGACTTAGTATCCAGTTCTTTCTTTCTCTCGTTCAAATTGGTTAGGTATTATTTCGACATTTCCCGGTTTGATCAGCAAGAGCTCGACACCGGCGCGTGAACGGATCGCGCTCAAGTACCTGGAGGAGTGGCTGGAGCCGGGTGGCGGGGCCCACCGTTACCATGCGGTACCGGAGGGATCGACGTGCATGGTCCGGCCGAGGATGCTCTGTCGAATCTTCTCGGCAAGGTACTCTCTTGAGTCTTGACTGAATTTTAAGTTGAAATCTTGTAACTGGAACAAAAGAACCAAATTTGGGATTATTTGGTAAGAAATATCATTGTTTTGAAAAAGTAGAGAAAGAATTATGAGAATTTGTTACTGCAATGAACACGGCAATGGGCGACAGAAGCAATTAGAATTGAAGCTGGTATGAAAACTTGAAAAGTGGCATATTTTCTCATTTAGGAAATCAATTTACGTTTAGCAGATATCAAGTTTATGGCATACATCTTTTAGTAAAGTTTCAATGCTTTATCACCTTTTATATAAACATGACTCTAATGTTTCATAAGTAAGGAGTAAAGAGCATTAGAATATAGGTGTTTTTTCGATATACAATCACCCCCCTTTCACAATCTTATTATTTGAATTCACATCCCTATAATTGGATATGGTATTATACATACCCCTCCCCCCCCCCCCCCCCCCCCCCCCCCCCCTCCCCCTTTCCTTCACAATCTTATTATTTGAATTCACATCCCTATAATCGGATATGGTATTATACATAAACCCTTAGGTTGTTAGTGGACATTAAAGTTGACGTTTTTGACATCATGGACCGTCAATCCAAGCTGTTGCTTCTCCATTTCTCCTCCTCCAAACCCAAAGACTCTTCTCATCTCTCTATTTATGGACCTTCAAATCCCGCTCTTCTCCTCTCTCCACTTCTCCTCCATTTCAGTTTCTTTTCCTTTTCCCACATCCAAATCCATCTTCTATAACACGTCAAATTCCTCTCTAAGTGGCCTCCAATTCCAATAGTTATCCTAATGTTGATTTTTTGCCATGCAGAAGAAGTGCCTCCAAGTAAAGCAAAACCCTAGCAAAAGATACAAATTTGTGGAAGTTGAAAGTGAATATGTATGAACGTATGCTTAATTGCATAACATAACCTAAGCCTCCGATACCCATTTCATGAAAATTTTGTTCTTGGCATCAAAATAACCATATGCAAATGAAAATCATAACAAAACCCTAGAAAAATTTAATAGGATTATACATATCAAAACTGAGCTGAGGCCCAAACTTTGTTTTAATTTGTATGAACATTGTTTGGGATTTGATTATAGTTTGGTTTTGGCAACAAAAAAATTTCTCGTCTTGGGAATAGAAGAAAAAGCTCAGTTCACCAATAACCTTGTTGTATTGGACGCTAGGCGGGGCGACATGCCACCTGCCTCGCTTAGGCGTCCGCCCAGAATCTGCTGCTCTTGAATAAAAAAATTCTACAATTACACATACAACAAATATGTAGTATAACTAATAAGCAATAAGCATTAGGCAATAAACATAAAAGTAATATAAGAAGCAACAAACATGAAATAACAAATATTCAACATCAAGTAAGGATAGTAAGCATAATTGGGCGACCCTAGGCGGGTGTCTAGGCAAGCAAAATCTCACCCAAGAAAAAAAATTCCGGGTCGAGGCGAGACCTCTCCAACCTGCACGCTTAGGCCGCCTAGGCGTCGTCTGTGACAACATAGACCAAAACTGAACTACAAACTAATAAAATTGGATAAAATTACCCCTTTTCTTTGGTATGCGAAGTCCCGAATTTGTTTTGGTTTCTTTTGGGACTTCATCGGTGTTCGAACCTTGACTTCTTTTGCTTTTTTTTAAGGAACTTTGGTATACGAATCCCAAACTTTCCCTTTTCTTTGGGATTTATTCAATATTCGAACTCTCGTATTCCTTTGGTTTCTTCTAGAATTTCTTCGGTATCTCGATCATTTTTTTATTTCTTTGGGGTTTCAAAACCCAGGCTTTTTTTGGGATTCTTTCGGTTTCAAAGTCCGGCTTTTGTCGATCTCTTCCTGAATTTCTTCGGCTTCGAACCTCGGTTTTTTGGATGATTTTCTTTCTTTTAGAAACTTTCCAGTTCCTTTGGTTTGTTTGTGATTCCATGTCTCTCTTTCTCACTCGTGATTCCATGTCTCTCTTTCTCACTCGCGAAGCTGGACTTGCTTATCGCTAAGTTCTAGGTTTCATAGGCGTGTTGAAGACTCTCTTTAAACTGGACTTGCTCGTCAATAAGTTCCTATTTGTGGAGGCGTGTTGAAGAGTAGATTAATTATCTTATTTTTCTGTATTATTACTTTATGTATGTCCAATTCTAGGTAGGTTAGTAACGTCATTAGTAATATCACATTCCGTGGATGATTAATATATTGTAAGGCCTTAAACGGTAATATATATATATTTTTTCATTTAGTACCAATCTAGCCTCTTTTCTACAAGTGTTATGGGATAAACTACGGAAACACAGTTTCTCTTGTGGCCAAGTTGAACATTGTCTCTTCTTGACTATCTGGCAGATGGTCACTTCATCATAGAATGTCTTTCTCAAATAGAGATCTTTCTAAGACAATCTACATGCAACAATATCCCGGTTATAAGGGTGCATGGAGCACCTCATTGTCATCTCTACAATTCTATAGGTGGCCTTGAGTAGTAGTCTCTTCGGGCATAGTTTGGCAAGTTCAGCCATATTGTTTAGAAACTTGGTTTATTCAGGAGTGATGTTGACTCTTTTCTCTCTTCTCTTCTCTTCTTCCATCGTCGACCCCAGGACATAATCATTCTTCTTGTCTATGTAGATGACATCGTCATCATTGGCTATAACTCTTCTGGAATATCCAAAATTGAAGCCTCTCTCTCCCCCACCAAGGACCTGGATCGTCTTTGGTACTTTGGCATTGAGGTTGCTCATCAGAAAGAATCTATCTGAACGTAAGTATTCCTTGGATCTCTTGGAGGAGTCTGATTTTCTTCATTGTCATCTTGGTGGCACTCTTATGGATTAAAATATTCACCTCTCCAATATTAGCTCCTTTCATGATCCACTTCTCCTTACCCCCAACATGTATACGTCAACTCGTAGGCAAATTCATCTACCTTCTTGTTACTCGTGCATACATTTCCTTCATCATTAATACAATAAGCCAATACAAGCAGTCTCTTATGGTCTCAAGCCTTCATGTCGTTGAACACATTCTCTGGTATGAAGTCGTTAGTTCAGGGACTTACCTGCGACTATGACGACTATATCAGGTCCCATTGATGATCGCCTCTCAATAAATGGCTATTGTACTTTCTTTGACGGCAATCTTATCATGTTGTCGTAATTGCATGCACTCTGCGGAAGCTGAGTATCGCTGAATGTCTCACAGTTTCCGGGTCACCTGATTCAAGAGCCTTATGAATGATCTTATTGTTTTGCTTACTTCTCCGGTCTCACTCTATTGTTGACAAACAAAACACTATCATATTGCTGAGAATTTCCTTTTCCATGAGTGCACTAAGCATATTGAAGTTGACTTTTGTTATGCTACTTCATTAGGGACAAAGTCAATCTCCAAGACTGCATATTTTTGCTACTTCGTCAAGGTCCTCACCAAACCTTTTCCATGACCTTTTTCCTACAATCTCTCTCCAACTTGCGCTAGATTGACATCTACTCTCCAACTTGCGGGGTAGTGTATAAGAGTCTTAATGCATAATCCTTGTCTTTGTTTATTATATGTTTTATCTTAGTTCTCTTGTTTATCCCGCTTTGGATGAGTGTTACGGGTCGGTTCGGGCGAACCTATACCCATTACTCACATGGACCGACCAAAGGGAAAGACACATAAGATCCGGCTAGGGTTGTCCATACCTAGCCGGCGGCATTACTTGGCAATATTGTTAGTAATATTAGCAATAGTTAGTTTCCTTTCAAGGAAGATATTATTAGCAATATTGCTAATAATGTCTTTCCTTGAAAGGAAAGATATTACTTGACAATATTATTAGTAATATTAATTGCAATAATTAGTTTCCTTTCAAGGAAGATATTATTAGCAATATTGCTAATAATATCTTTTCTTTCATGGAAAGAAATTACTAGTAATATTATTAGCAATAATTAGTATGATTTAGTTTCCTTTCCAACAAATTATGGTTAACAATTGTAGCCATCCTTTATCTATATATAGAGGTGGGAATTTTCTTGAGAAGATTATCAAAGAAAAGTTTAGTAAAAAACATAGGCGGTACTTCTCCCGATCTGAGAAGCGCCCGCGCCTGCGACAAGGCGCATCGGTCACAAGACCAGACGGTTTCTTCATCGTCTTCGTCCCATTGTCCAGTTACGCGTGCCTTCGCTAAGCAAGACGAAGTGCGTAACAAGTTGGTATCAGAGTAGTTTGATCCTCCCGACCTCATGGCGCCTACACAACCATCCAACGACGAACGCCACCTTCGACACGAGGCCACCGTCGACGACATCCGCAAGCGTCTCAATGCCCATGCCGAGAGTACTACCGCGACCCGCCTCGCCATGACCCCCCTCGCGGTGACTACCGCGACCCCTTCCGCGAGAACGACAGATACCGTCGTCCGTCCGACCCTGGCCACTTCTACGAGGGGGCCGAACGTCGTGGAGGCCGAGGCGACGTCGGCGAGGAACGCTGGCTACCGTGCTTTCCACATCTCGACTTGCAACCTTACGACGGCACCGACGATTCTTTACTTTGGGTGCGTCATTGCGAGCAGTTCTACGAACTCCACCGCATTCCAGAGGAGGAGCGAGTCCAGATGGTGGGACTCAAACTTGAAGGCGAGGCTCAGCCTTGGCTCCACGGGTGGCAACGACGGGTAGGCTGGATCGACTTGAGGCACTTCTATGACGAGCTTCTCATCTGATTCAGCATTCCTACGCCATCGCGGGGCGTTGGAGGATCTCATATCCCTCAAGCAGACGGGCACGGTCGCGGACTTCAACCGAGAATTTTAATTTCTGTTGTCTCGAGTTCCGCGCCTGTCCAACGATGAGGAGATCGACATCTACATCTCCGGCTTGACGACAACCATGGGCCAGGATGTGCACCGCGACCGGCTATTGACCCTCGCACAGGCCATGCGGTGCGCGCGCGAGGCGGAGCATAGGTGGACGGACGACGACACCACAGCCGTTTCTGGAAGCCTCAATCGCGGTAGGCGATTCCCGTCCGCGCGCTACGCGGCACCCAACCAGAGACCGGCCATCCCGGGCCCCTCTTTCAGCAAACTGGTCTCTGGCGGCGGGTTCCACGCTCCGGGGCTCTCCGCGGCAGGACCGGCCGGCACCTTAGGTACGGCCGTCGAGGCCACTTCCGCTGGCTCGTTGGCGTCCAGACCTGCTCCCCGTCGACTCAACGCAGCTGAGATGGCCGAGCGCAAAGCAAAGGGCCTCTGCTTCAACTGCGACGAGACCTACTCCCCCGGGCACCGCTGTAAGTACCTCTTTTATCTAGAGGTACCGGAAGACGAAGAGGCCGATTTCTTAGGGGAAGAGTTCGACGAGGACGACCGACCGTCAATCTCCGCCTTAGCCATCCATGGCCATATAGGGGGGACAATGCTGCTTCTCATTCAGATCCACGGGGTGCTACTTCTTTGCTTAGTTGATTCGGGGAGCACACACAACTTTGCTAGTTGCTATGCTGCGCAACAACTCGGATTGCGTACGACACCAGGAGCAACAAGAACGGTCCGGGTTGCAAACTGAAAGGAGCTGCCTTGCTTCGGGGAGCTCGGCATATTAACCTTTACAATGGCGGACCATACCTTTGCAGCCCCTTTCATCGTCATCTCTCTCGATCGTTTTGACGTCGTTTTAGGCGTTGAATGGCTCGAAACACTGGACGAGATCGGGTGGGACTTCCGGCACCTCACCATGCGCTTCACCTTCCAAGGCCGCGACATCCTACTCTCGGGCCTCTCCCGTCACGATGATCAGCCCCTCTCGGTCGCGGCTATCCATGCCAGCGACGAACCACCTCTCCAGATTCTCATCCACAACTTTGCCTTCATCTTCGAGCTGTCCTCCACACAACTGTCTCATTGTTCCTGTGATCACCATATCCGCCTCAGGGAAGGCACTGAGCCGGTCGTGGTTCGGCCATACCGTTACCCGTTCCTCCAGAAGGACAAATGGTAAGTTGGTAAGTCTCGCCGTGTTTCCTCTTATGTCACACGGCGCATTGCCACACGAGTTAGGCCTTTCATATATGCCATGAAACTGATCCTAAGGCAAAACTAGAAAGATAACTTAAAAGATGGTACACGGAACCTATTGAACGTGTTTGGATTTGTCGAGCGGGCGAGTAGCCTCCCCACCAGTGCATTCATTTACTGATAACCCACCAGATTGCTTGCAGGGTGCGGGAGAAGCTCGTTCGCTGCGGATGCCTCCTTCGTGCGTGCTAAGGCGTGGAGTTCACTCTGGAGCCTTGGAGCGTTGCGTTCGGAACTGAAGCACATATACAAGACATAATGTTGGAACATCGCCTATGTATCATTCCACAAATGTAGCCACTTGGCACGCTTTTACTGTTTCAGAGAGAGGGGCTTGAATGATTTGTAATCTCGGCTAAGCGTCGCCTGTAACACTTATTAATATCAATAAAAAGTTTGCTTTACTTCTATACTTGTGTTAATCAATGCTTCCGCTATTGACGACTCTGTGAACTTGTTACCAATCGCTTATGCGTTTATATTCCGCTGCACTCGAACAATCTGTGCGACTCTGTAGCTTAGACCTCTTACCGCCAGCATGAACCACGGCCTTGCACGGACGCGACTTACGCTCGTGCGACATCACGTCCAGACGGGTCAAGCGATCGTCCCGCGGGAGCACTGGATCGGTGATTCAATTTCCAGCGGGGACGGCCGATTATCTTGCTGGAGATCGGGACGTGACACATTTCATGGTGATGAGTCATCCTTTTTCGGCATCATCAGTCGCACATGTTTTCTTTGATACGGTGGTGTGTCTACATGGTATTTCCGAGACCATCGTCAGCGATCGCGACCCCATGTTTACCAGCGCCTTCTGGCATGACACTTTTCGACGGTGCGATACTAAGTTGCTCTTGTCCTCAGCATACCACCCCCAGTCAGATGGCACGGAAGTGGTCAATCGGACAATGGAGATGTACCTCCGCTGTTTCGTAGCTGACAAACCCAAAACGTGGACTTACTGGCTTCCGTGGACTGAGTTCTGCTACAACACCTCCTTTCACTCGGCTCACCGCACCACCCCTTTTGAGCTCGTATACGGCCGGCCTCCCCCCGCCATGCTTCCCTATAAGGCCGGCGCCTCCGTGATTGATGCTGTCGACCGCCACCTCAATGATCGTGTCACGGTTCTCGAACAAGCAAGACAGTGCCTTCACCATGCTCAGAATCGGATGCGACAAGTATATGATGCTCGCCACCGGGAGGTCATCTTCAGCCTGGGCGATTGGGTGTGGGTGCGCCTCCAACGACATCGACAATCCACTCTGAGGCACACAACTGACCACAAGCTCGCTCCAAGCTTCTTCGGGCTCTTCCGAGTCTCTGCTTGGGTTGGCACGGTGGCCTATCAACTCGAGCTTCCAACCGACACCCGCCTCCACAACGTCTTTCATGTATCCTTGCTGAAGCCATTCCGTGGCCCATTATCGACGGTAGTACCAGTCTTACCCGCCGACCTCACACCAAGCGAACACCCGGTCCCGGCGGAGATACTTGATACTCGGATGGTTGCTGACACCCGCGAGTACTTCGTTCGTTGGGCAGAAGAAATCGCTGATGGTGCTACATGGGTTCAACACGACACCCTCGAACGCCTTCATCCCGGCTTCCAGCGCGAGGACGCGCTGGGTTTGAAGGGAGGGAGTATTGTTACGGGTCGGTTCGGACGAACCTATACCCGTTACTCACATGGACCGGCCAAAGGGAAAGACACACAAGACCCGGCTAGGGTTGTCCATATCTAGCCGGCGGCATTACTTGGCAATATTATTAGTAATATTAGCAATAGTTAGTTTCCTTTCAAGGAAGATATTATTAGTAATATTGCTAATAATGTCTTTCCTTGAAAGGAAAGATATTACTTGACAATATTATTAGTAATATTAATTGCAATATTTAGTTTTCTTTCAAGGAATATATTATTAGCAATATTGCTAATAATATCTTTTCTTTCAAGGAAAGAAATTACTAGTAATATTATTAGCAATAATTAGTATGATTTAGTTTCCTTTTCAACAATTTATGGTTAGCAATTGTAGCCATTCTCTATCTATATATAGAGGTGGAAATTCTCTTGAGAAGATTATCAAAGAAAAATTTAATAAAAAATATAGGTGGTACTTCTCCCGATCTGATAAGCGCCCGCGCCTGCGACAAGACGCAACACCAAGGCCGGCCGGCCACAAGACCAGACGGCTTCTTCATCGTCTTCGTCCCATCGTCCAGTTACGCGTGCCTTCGCTAAGCAAGAAGAAGCACGTAACAATGACCCCGAAGGTGGGGTATTATTATCTCCATTAAATATGTATTCACTTTATCTAATGAGATCATCCCATTGATTTGACCTTTATTCTTAACAAAGGTCACAAGTCAATAGTTCGTTGTATTAAATTTACTGTTGTTGCCTTTTCAGATAACCACATAATAACCAGTTCTTATTGCTTACTTCATTTTAACTTCCTAGTCGTAAAAATAAAATTCTGGTATCAACTTCAGTTTTATGCAATATTGTACTTTTTATTTTTCTTGAGTTCTAGCTTCTTTTTTTTGTTCATTACATCAGTCACCAGACTCACCACATAGTAGGTATTATTTCTCGCATTCTAAATAATTACTTTGGATTGGAAGTAATTGGTTTCTAGTGTTAATTAATGCCAATTCCAAAAGTCCAGTACACAAATATTTTGGTTTGTTTGCTATGTTTTTGTTAGCTCATTTCCTGTAGGATTTTGCCTATGTTCTGGCTTCTGTGTTATCTTGATTCTTCAGTAAGGTGAATTACCAATTTACTAGTGATATTTGATAGTAGTTCTGGCCTTCGTTCATCACAGTTCTATGAGGAATCCTAATACTTCATGAATGACTTCCCAATTTCTGTAACCGAAATCCAAAAAAATCAGTACTTTTGTTCTTCCTTGGTCTTCCACACGATAGATAATTAAATTATTATTTAAACTTCACAACATGAGAACCCAAATTCAAACATTTTCAGGATATAAGCTTGCAGAAGTTACCTTAAACGTGCCCGAACATTGAACACTTATTGGGATTTACAAATGCAGGAGACCTAGTGAAAGGTGATTCACATACCTTACAAGTGAATTTAAGCATCTGGCATATCCTTGGTCTTTGCAGGTTTATGAAGGTGAATGACATTACCTTCTTCTTGATCTTTTTACTTTTGGGAAGGAATTCATGTGTCGGTAAGGAATTCAAATGGCATATGTATGCCTAGGCCAAATGCAATTGTGGTGCCCAACTTTCTTTATTCCATTGAATTCAGTGGCTTCTCAATTTTCGGGATGTTACCTTTTACACACCTTTTTTTCGAAAAATATCTTGATTGCTGGAGCAAGATTGATTTGGTGCAGTTGCTATTGGGGAAAAAAACTTAAAATCGTGAATGGAAGGTTTGTGGATAGTGAAGAGCCTCTGAAACTTTGACACTAAGATGTAAAAGAGGCTTCATGCTTTGACAGATAACTCTTCATAAGGTCTTCACATGCTTTACTTTTACTTATGAATTTAGTGTTCAACCAGGCAGCAACATCTGGTGTCCTGCAAAAGAAGGAAACAAAGCTATTCAGACATGAACTTCGCCAATTTGTTCATAAGAAAAGAAAGTCTCTAACAAAATGCTTTATTAATCAGGTATCTGAAATGTCCAAAACTGGATTTTGAAAGATGATTAGTTGTCAATTCCTTTCCTGTTAATATCTTTTATTCATTTCTTTTCAGCTTAAGGACAAAGGTGAAGAAGGATTTAGTCAAGCTGCCTTTTCAAAGGAAAAAACTGGCTCGTTCAGGGCTGACTTAGCAGATCTCAACAGTTTAAACTACGACTCTCAGCAGAATGGTGACGATCAGAATGACCATAATGGTGACAAGCAGAATGGTGAGGAACGGGAGTCAGTTTTTACTGAGTACCAACTTCAATTACTGGAAAAGATTGCAACAATTCATTCTTCTGATGCTGAGCAAATTTTAGCTGTGGATCCCTGTGGATATGGACAGCAGTCAACCCAGCAGATACACAAGCAGAATGACGAGAAGCTTATACCGGTGAAACATGTTTCAACTGCTCTGGCTGTTGAAAATGGAAATAAGATCTTGAAACAAGATACTTCTGGATTGTGGAATCAAGCATCCCAAATCATTGTTTCAGAAGGCAACGATAGATTTTTTTCTCATAGAGATACTAGTATGACTGTTACTCGTGACGTGGCAGTTTTGCAAGAAGGTCCTTGTGGATCTGGGAAGCAGTCATCACTGTGTGCAGCACAGCATGATGGTAAGGAACTTCAGTCTGTGAAAGAGATTCTAGCTGCTGATAACTACAAAAAAATATCACTACTAGATGCTTCTGGATCTTGGAAACCACTGGAACTGAATTGCGAACCATTACCACCCTGTAGCATGACCAAGAAAAACCATGATGTTCATGCATTTGGAAGCAAAATGGTAATCCATCCATCGATTTGCTGCAGCCTAGCAGCTCATGAAGTGAGTATTCCCAAAACAGCTGGTGATGGTGATATTCATGGATGTCATGCTTTATCTTTCAAATATAGTCAAAATGAGCTTTCTGATGAAAAGAATCGGAGCTCCGATATTCCTGTTGTTCAGGACTCCATCGAAGGTGACAATATAGAAAATGGCTTGTGTTATAGGTGTGATCAAGGTGGTCTTCTTTTAAGTTGCAGCAGTAGCAATTGCTCTGTTGCTGTTCATGAAAGCTGTATTCAGCCATCAATTACCTTTGATCAGAATGGCTGTTTTATTTGCCCATTATGCTCATATATGCGAGCTGTGCTTTCATACTGTAGAGCAAAGAAAAGGTATTCAAAAGCAAAGAAAGCCTTACAAAATTTTGTTGGTAAGGATTCACAGTGGCAATTTCAAGAAGAATCATCACATCCAGGAGGCTTAAGGAAAAAAGTTCAAGCTGTGCCCAACGTAAATTTGAACCATCATCATAATAGTGAAAGGCAACAAAAGAACGGAGCTAATTTTGGAGTGACAGGCAAAGGTTCCCAAAGCATAGGAGTAGAGCAGCAAATGTCGGAGGTTATAACAACACCTAATGATGTTAATTGTACGTGTGAAAAAGCTGATGTAGGTGTGCAGGAGCAAATATCAGAGGCTAAGGCTTCATCTGACAATTGTAATTTAGCGTGCGAAAAATCTGGTATTTCTAGAGATAAAGTGACTGTCAATGTCCATCAAACAAGGTCTCTTACTGAAATAGAACGTGGAAAATCTAGAAAGGTGAATTTTGATGACGGATATTATGTAAAACCTCCTACTGATGTTGATAGCAGAATGACCAATGGTTGTCCAAGTATACTGGTGATAAAGCAGCAGACGTTAGCGGGACCTCTTAAGCTGACTGATCATGTAATGAGCAAAGGTAGTGAATGCATAGGAGCAGAGCAGCAGATACAGGAGTCCAGTGGAGCACATGATAATGATAATATAGCATGGAAAGAAGCTGATACATCTAGAATTGAAGTTGCTTGCAATGTTCACCAAGTAAGACCTCTTACTGAAATAGAAAATGGAATAGTTAATGGATGTAGTGTAGTATCAACAAAGCAGCAAATTTTAGCAGAACCTCCTGAGCTGACTGATAATGTGATGGTTGAAGGTTGTGAGAACATAGCAACAGCAGAACAGCAGTTAGTAATGGGTAATGCAACAACTGGTAATGGTAATTTAGCATTGAATACATCTAGAACTGAAGTGACTTGCAACATATACCAAAAAAATCTGAAGTATAAAATTGTCTCAGTTGAACCAAATCGAGATATACAGACAAAGAAACATCAGAAGCAACCAAGATTTGTTATTGAACAATTTGCTTTCAATCCACCTGAAGAAAATGTTATGATACCACATACTAATGAGAGGTACGCCAAGAGAAGAAAACTAGATGCTCAGAGTGATAATGGCAAATTTGCAAGTGAGGAAGGACAGACATCTAGAATCGGTGAAATGTCTGCTGTGTCCCAAGTCAATATGAAAAGGGAAAGTATCTTGTCTGATTTAGACATGGAAAAGAAGAAACGTAAGGAACAAAATAATTCTGTTATTGATACTCCCCATCCACCTCATCAGGAAGCAACAACATCACTAACTAGTTTGGTTAAGACGAAAAGAGAACATGCCGCTACACCAAAAACCCATTGTCCTCGTTTAACCAGTAAAGATCAGAATGGAGGAGAGCCATCCTTCTGTGATGACAGGAAATGTGAAAGAAGGTCAAATATTAGGCAAGTATTCTGCATCTATTGCATTAGGCACACTGTTTATACTTTAGCTTGAAACTTATAAGCATTGGCCATTTAGAAAGGCAGTGAAAAGATGTATCTTTCCTGACATATTGAGAGAGCCTTTAGATTCCAAAGTGGTCTGCCTCTTTGAAATTCATAAATTCATTACAAAATTAATCTATTCGACACTAATGATGTCTTTCATTGAGCCATGATCTTTTCTCTTTTACTATCATTTGTCTCCAGATCCTTAGTTCCTGCAATACTTGAAGCACCTGCACAATCTCAAACATATCCACATTACATATTCCCTTTTGTACAGACCTTAGCCATCTTCTTACTCATCAGCAAAAGAACCATAATCAAAATGTTTATGCGTATAATTTAGAGGAGTAGATTTATGGGTGAAATACCTTTATGTAGCATCCCGTCAATTCTGGTTGTGTTAATCATAGATTCATTTAAGAGCGTCTTGGTTGTCGTGAATCCAAATTCAATGAATTGATTGATAAGGTTCATGAAATTGATAGTCATGAAATCGCAACTCCAAATCCATTTGTTTGGTTGACATTGTATAATTCAACGAATTCGAATCCTTCCATTTGTTTGGTAACTTTGGTTGGCATGAATTGTGAATGCTATCACCTTTTCAATTTTGAGGGGTAAGATTGCCTCACGGTCTTTATTAGTAGACAGATGTTTATGGGAATAACCACCTTTTTCATTTTTGGGGGTAAAGTTACAATGAAAATAGGATAACACAGCCTACTCATTATCCGAATTTTCTCCTAAAATGATTGAATTTGCTTCATTTTTGTATACTGAAGTGGGAACTGAGATTCCCAACGAATTCCCAAATTCATGTTGACAGTGTTCCGAATTGCACCAATTCGATCAATCCCGTTCATGGGAATAACCAAACATACTTTGACCCTAAAGGACTTATTTGGTATACTGTATTTCATTAACATACTAGGGCGTCATATTGTCCAACTCTACCAAAGGACAAGTTTTCTTTTTCTGGCAGTGCAGTATGCCACATGCAGTCTCAAAATAATAAATTCTCTTTATAGAGTACAAATAACATTTTTGTAGGACTTCCTAATTATCCTAGGTTGCGCAGACGCAGAAAGGGATACAGCTATGGACATGACACGGATTCCAATGCAACAATTTTTTGACAAAATTTAGGATGCAGGTACATGGGTACCATTATATGTTAAACACACACGCATACACATATATATAAGATCTTAATAATATCTATATTTATGGATGTTTTGGACATTCAGTAACTATGTTCTAAAATATTCTAGAAAGAATCGATTGCAAATGAAATATTGCTTTCTCATTCCTCTGTATGTTTGCCACGAGTGCGAACATGCTAAATCACCTTTAGGCATGTTTACGGTCCTTCTGAAACCTAGAGATCGACATGCGTGCTGCTGAAGTATCGTGTCGGACACAGATTGATCCTATGGAGGAGTTTTCATGCAATCTAGTAATTTATCTATGGTGTGTTCCAAGGTTTAAAAAAGTGCGAAGCACACTTGAGGCGCAAGGGTCCTATGGGCACGGGCTTCAACGAAGAGAGGCGCACATTGTTACAAAACTATATATGAGTAGGGATCTAGATCTCGCTCTTTAGTATACCCGTATCTTCCTCGAAATAGCAGCCGTTGAATTGTATTTTTTAACTGTTCAGATTAGACCAAATTCTCGCGAGAAATTGGATACTTTTAAGGATCTAATCAGAACGGTCTAAAAATAGAATTCAACGACTGCTATTTCGGGGAACATGTGGGGATGCTTAAGATCGGAGATCCCGATCCCTCCTCTCTCTCTCTCTCTCTCTCTCTCTCTCTATATATATATATATATATATATATATATATATATATATATATATAAAAACTCAAAATAACATAGATATAATTAGACCACTTGACAGTTTTGAAACTTTATTTAGTTCCAATTTGTTTGTCTTAGCGATTTTTACTATTTATTATTGGTGATGAAACTAATAGATACAAATTAGTGGACTATATCTTAAATTGCAATTTTATTATGCTGCAGTTAACTCTGAAGATAACTCACAAGTTTTTCTTTTCTTGTTCAACTCTAGGGCATGGGAATGGAGAGTCATCTCAGTATATGTTGAATGAATTATGCTGCAGTTAACTCTGAAGATAACTCACAAGTTTTTCTTTTCTTGTTCAACTCTAGGGCATGGGAATGGAGAGTCATCTCAGTATATGTTGAATCTCTTTCATTCAGAAAGTTGCAAGTGAAAAATAGGCACAACCCATGTCAATGTTTTATGCAATAGAAGAACACAGCCAAAAATCAGTAACAAAATAAGATGGCAGAATGTGGACAGTAAAAACATCAAAATACAGCCAAAAAGAAAAGAAAATACAGCCAAAAATCAGCAAAAAAAACAGCAACAAAATAAATTACCTGGAGAGGCGTCTACGGTCGGTGGCGGTCGTCAAGCAGCTCGAACAGAGAAAAAGAGAGGAGGCAAAGAAGAGATCAATCAAACTGATCGAATCAGGATAGGGTTACGGGTTTTCTTTTTAGAATTCAGGTCGGGTCCCAAAACTGACTTTAGGCTCCACTTCACCAAGGCGCACGCTTCATGGGCCTTGCACCTTGGGCCTTGCACGTGCTGTGTTTGTGTCTATGTCGTGTCAGACACATCGGACACGGCATGAACACACCAAAATGCACTGGGCCATGTCAAGATAGGTGTCATGTATGTGTCTCCGTGTTTGTATTGTGTCGCCTTTGAGCATCGGCTAACTCTGTGCAAACAGACGCAGTAAGACAGAGGATGCAAAGGTTATCCGGAATGATTGGGTGTGAAGGTTCTGTAGGTGGCTTTTCAAGTCCATACATGCAACATAGGTTCTGCACACTATTGCTACTTTGGAGTACCAGTGCATGTTAACATCTAACTGGTCATTGATTAGAAAGTGGCTGGCTCTTTTATCCTGGTCCAGCTGCCTATTCAAAGTTGTTTACCTGCTAAAGTTTAGCGAATGAACCAATTAGATATTGAAATAGTATTAGAGCTAAAATATCTAAATGCAAGATATAGTTCTAGAAGATACTTGTATATAAATAATAAAGCATCTATGAAACTCAGTTATCAGGAAACAATGCCATTGTTGCCAGAAAATAAGATAAGAAACTTATCATGAAACACAATGCTAGTTTTACACGACATTTATTATGAAAGGAAGTTCTTACTAACTTGTGCATGCAGCAGAAGGAAAATTTCCTTGCAAGATTCATACCTCAATATCTGCATCATCTGCATGGTTGATTACTTATTGTAAAATGATATGCAGGGACTCAAGGGAAAAAGTTATCTTTTTCAATATTTTCACTCTCCTTTACCCAGTATGTTAGATCATTAATATGTTACATTTTCCTGCTTCACTGTATCCTTTATGACAGTCAAAGTAACCATAACTTAGTAGCTTTTTAACTGTTTAGCAATCTTTTCTTCATATGATGCCTACAGTAAATAGATTAATGTTTCACACCTGATTTACAGGTCAAAAAGCAGGAAAGCCAGACACTATTGGACTCCAGGGGAGGAAAACGCTTTGAGGGTATGTTGTTATGTGCATGTAGATGTCACACTGACTCTGGGTTATATTATTCATATTTCAAAGAACTGGATGGAACAAGTTTGAGTTGGAGATAGCTAAAATTTGTTAGTCCAATTAGCCGATCATTGTTTTGCTGTTAATCACTTCATTGGTTTTCGTGTTCTGAAATGACAGCTGGTGAAATATGTTGTTTGGTTCTCTTTGTAATTTGTACTCACCTTGAGTTGAGAGTATGCTACATTAGATTTAACGAAAGCTTTTTAGACCTATTAATCATTATTTTCTGTTAAATAAGCTATGAATTCTTGTGCTCTGAGATAACAGACTGGAAAATTTATATGTTTCTTTGCTTCTTTTCATATTTACACATCTAAGGATCCTGTACATGGTATAGTTTTGCTCTTTGCAATTTTACCAATGAAGTTGTTTTGTGCAGGAAGCAATGCAAAATATTCCTCTTAGTCACAAAGGAAATGTTCCATGGGCGAAGATATGGGAAACAATTAGACATATGTTCAGCGAACCCCGTCGGCCGTGTGATCTTAGAGATAAATGGAGGAATATTAGGTCCAAAGAGTCTCGCAAACAAGAAAAAGGTACCTAGCTTAAACCTTTATTATGTCTGACAAAAATCTTCTCATTTTATCTTGTTTGATTTATTTATGAAGATCCTTGTGGAAGACTTTTATGTACTTCAAGACTGAAATTCATTTATTCATTATAATATAGAGCTTATTGTGGGAGAGTTTCCCTTGTTACCCTCAAAAGTATTAAGTGAAAATAAAGTATATTCATAAATGGTGTGATGAGCAGGATATAGGTTTAAGTGGCTCAATGCTGGCAAAGACTCTTAAACACTATGCATAAAGAGTACAACAATAACTATACTCTTTATTAGATAGTCTTCTTAACGAAGCACGATGTAGTTATAGGAATGCCCAGTGTTATTAAAAGTGCAGCTAGGCACAAAAGCCCAACGAGGCACAGGTTTGTGCGTCACTTCTTCTTCGGTCACCTGAAGTGCCGCCTATCATGAGGTCACTATGCACGCGCCTAGGATGAGGCGATTAGGCGCCCCAGCTGATTTTTAGCTTTTCTTTTTTAAAAAAAGAAACCAAAACCCAAGGTTGTAGCCATCCGTAGCAATTTTAACCAACTTGCTACTAATGGTTATGTTTGATTGGTTATAAGTAGTTATAAATTATTATAATTAGTTCTATGTGGTTATAAATAGTTCTGCATGGTTATAGTCGATCTCTTTTAGTTGGAATGATATAAATTAAATATTTGTTTTCATTAATATATTTAATTAAATAGTTGGAGTGATAGAGAAATTGAAATAGAGATGAGAGTTGTCTACTCTCACGTAAGGGGGTCTAAGGGTTTGGGTGTTAATGAGCCGAGCTTTGAGCGAGTACCCCCACTCAAGCTCGGCTCTCTAGAATATTCGCGAGCACAAGCTCGGCTTGGAAGCCGCTCTTTTAAACTCGAAATCTTGATGATTTCGAGTTATAAACAAGCTTAAGCTTGAATTGAACTTGTTTATGAACTCATTGGCTTTATCCTAAACCAAAAAGTACAACTTGGTAAGCATACTATCAATCCAAAAAGTGTTTAAATGAGCTTCATACCAAATTGGAAATGTCTATTAGTGTAAGATTTATATAAGTACATAAATGAAAACAACTCGGCTCATGGCTCACGGTTGAATGCCTCTAAGCTCTTGTTTTGGCTCTTTTGTCAAACGAGCCTATTATTAGGCTCGAGCTCGTGCTCTCAGTCTCAAGCTCAAAAAGCTTGGCTCATGAGGTTTTCAACGAGCCAGGCTTGAGGCTGTGTGCGAGTAACTTGGTTCGATATCACCCTATCGAGGTGTGGGGGGTGGGATGGCTAACACCCTATGGGTGGGTGGGTTGGGGGGGGGGGGGGGGGGGTGGCCTAAAGCTTAATTTGAAAGAAGACGACATAAATGACTTTTCAGTTTTTAAACTTTTATTTAATAAATGAAGTTAGTTGACGGAGAGGTAAGGAAGGCTGCCATATTCTGAAAAGTTAGAGGAGATGTACAAAATTATCCCTAAAGAATAGTATTATTGTGTCCTAAAAACAAGTCAAGAAAAATATTATTTATTGTTGGTAGGTTATTCATCAATGTTGATCATTATTTCCGTCACATACCGTTCCCAGAATGCGATGAGCCGAGTACGTTAGAAACATTCTCTAAGTTACACTGCCTACGTATATACTAGTATCCATATCCACGAGTGTCGCCTATAAAGTTATAGGATATGGTAATGAATAATAATTCTATAATAATACAACATTTGAAACCCGAAACTTCTAATTTTACATTATCCATACTACAACACTCCCCATAAAGTCTTATGCCCGGTATACACAATTATTACATAAATATGAAGACAAAAGTAAAGTAGTCGAAAGTCAAAATGACGTCTTAAGCTCCGGTCTCAATTCTTGATCTCCAAACTCCTCCATGTTGTAGAGTGGCAGAGTCTTGTCCACTATTGCATCTTTCCCTTAGCGAACAAATAACAGGTCATCAAAGACATATAAAGCCTTAGACGAAGGACGGTGAAAATAAATAAAAATGATAGACTAGATCGAATATGATTTGAAATTTAAGATAAGCTTTATTATTATAAAGTTAGTGTTATGACCAATAAATTTTAAATGCTAAAGCTAACACTCAACTTAACACATACAACCAATAATTCATAATATACTTATATGAAATGCAGTTTAGAGAACATTATGGTCACATACGTGGCTATTTTCTCAACAATAATTTCATTAACCCGAGACTAGGTTGTTGCTAAAGTTTAACACGGTGCTTAGGCTGGTCCTACATAGGCTGTGGACTAAATATGTAATCATTTGTTAAACTTAATCGATGCTCAATCGAGTTAAGGATCTTAATTGATGTATGATCGAGTTAAGAACTTTAATTAGATAATAGATATAAGACCGATTAAGTAAGGTTGGAGCAAGTCCAACAAGAAAAGTGGGCTAAGCCTTACACACTCTCTTCGCAAGGGCTTATGAAAAAGGTACTACTTATCAACTTTTGGTTATGTAATTAAATTGTGGAGATTTCATCTAGTATGACCTTAATATTCCCCTCTCCCATAGTGCAATCCAGCAACCACAAACAGTTGTATCTACCGACAATCTAACTACTATTATCTTGCTCAGAATAAAGTATGGGTTTCTATTCGTGTGCGTGGAGGCAAAATGCAATACGAAGACACCATAGTAAAGTATACTTGCCGCAACGAATAGACTTGTATTCTAGATAATCAGACAGATTTTGGTTTCAGTTGAGTGTCCACGTTTCTGTGTCCTATACGTCCTAAATCCAAGTATCGACCCTATAACCAAGTGTAATTCAATAGTGAATATGCGACTAAACCGAAGTTTTTGGTACTTTGCATTTTGACGGTTTTCAGACCAAGAATTGGTTCTCCTGAATTTTCGAAAAAATCGACAATCTCCTTTGTATTTCTTGATCTAAAACACCCGTCACAATGTATATAGTCGACCCAGAACAACCCTCCGTAGAATTCACAGTATAAATTCTCCTCGTATTGGAATTCACAATATATATATATATATATATATATATATATATTGTGAATTGTCATGAACAATTTGCAGGATTCTTACCAAGGTTGCTTACCTTGCCAGGTCGAGCAAACTTATAGAGTTAAATTGCTTCAAACACAACTCAAGAACAAAAGTTAACAAGTTAAAAAATGCACAAGTATGCGAAGTGCATCCTATTTAGGTCATTCGACCATTAGTAACTAACATTATACCTAGATTAGTTCTAAGGTTTGAAATTATATTATTTAACAAGGTAAATGCTGAATTTTATGAATTTTGCTCAAAATTGAGCCTAAAAGTGAACTTTTTTGGTTTCAGATACCGTTGAAATCTTAAAATACTAAATACTAGTTATTCATATAAGGTTATATATAGTCATGAAATTGAATTAATTAAATATTGCATATGCTGAATTTTATAAAATTGGTTAAAAATCGGCCTTGTCGCCTAACTGCAAGTTTTGATATGATACTTTGATTTACCGAAATAAAGTATAGGTTTGGTGAACACTAGGTTTTAGGTTTCCATACCGTCCAAATCAACAACATTTCTGAATGGTTGTTCTACACTCATTTGAGGAAATGCACACTAAGTTTTAGGTTAGAATTAGCATAATTGGTCGAAAATCCGAATTTAGACCCGACATGTGATAATACATACTTTAAATCAATTAAGACTATTGAACTAAGTTGTACACACTCGGTAATATCAAATTTTGGTATTGATTATTTGAAACCTAAATTTGGGTCAAATTACGAAATTCTAGGTTTCATTGTGGTCAAAGACTAAAATTTAGCCCCCACACGGCCTATGCTTGATACTAAGTGATACCGACACAACGGTACACTCGATTTCATTCTGTGTCACTCGATACTACCTAACTTTAATCTACCTACGCGCTAGTCGTATTATAAAATTGGCTCAAACGACATCTTGAGACTCCGATTGTGTCGGACACGTCTGAAACTCATGTTGGACGTACCCGGTGTGTCCCTGGGACCAAATGATGCTAAATGGACCTAATTACTTGCCAAAACATGTATTTATACTCATATTAAATTCTGAACAGCAATGGGTGCTTCCAAATTTGATTTGGTGAGTTCCCGAATTCGTGTTGTAAGTCGACATACACAAGATCGGTGAACTTGCACAAGTTATATATAATTTTTAGCATATGTAAACATAGTAATCATGCTACTCCAAGCCTAATTTATCAAGGGACACGTACACATCCATGTTCATTTCCAATTCATAAACCTAGCAATATATTGTCATTTTACCAAATTGTTTAGAGCACATGATTTTCAAGATGGAATTGAAATTCTAGCACATGGTTATTGTAGATAACATCAAAATAATGAAATTGAATCAAAAGGAAATGAAATTTAACCAAGCTAGGGGCTTTCCTTGAAAAATTTGGGATGACCACTAAAAGTCTCCCTTCTTCTTCTTACTCTTCCATTTCCACTTCCACTTCTTCTCTTTCCCTTTCGTCTTCTTCCTTTTTCCTTTTCTTTCTTCTCCTCTCCTCCTTTCCTTTCTCTTTTCCTTCTCCCTCTCCCCTGCTCCTGGGTTGGTGGCAGCCCCCCTCCCGCTGGCTCCCCCCAGGCTGGTGGTGGTGGTGGTTGCCTCCCACTCCTCCATTTCTTCTTCACTCTCTTCTTATTCCTCTCAACTTTCCTTCTTTCTTTAGTTCTTTTTTTCTCTCTCACACACTCATGACAACATAAGGGTGGGTTGGGTTCATGATGACTAAAGGGTGAGTCATGGTTGGCTCCTTCGGCGCATGATACATGCGCCCCTTTAGGTGTCATAGGCCCTTGGTAAAAATGAATGTGAGGAGGGTGTTTATGAAAAATGAATAAAAAATGTTAAAAATTAATTAAACTTGATTAGTGAGTGGATTAGGTGGGAGGGTTGGTAAGGCTTGATTAGGGTAGGTTTAAGGAAAAAGAATTGGGATTGGAAATAAAAAAAATAAAGAATGATTAAGAGAGAAATTAATTAAATGCAAATGATAAATTAGTAAATGATTAAATCAAATAAAATTATGATAAATAGTAATTAATAAATGATAGATTGACATGAATTTCAAGATCAATATTAAAAATTAATTCTCGGATTCGGGGCTATTACAATTTCATTTGAAAGTAACATGAAATTAGATAATTTATACATAATCTAAGCATATAATTTATTTACTTAGATCCTCTATATCCATTTTAAATTTTAAATTACCAAAGTAGCCTTATATTCCAGTTCGAGACTGGCAAAACCACCGAAACCAAAACTCATAAGAAGTTTCGAAACCAATACGGAAAGCGAGATCTGGAACCTTTGATTATAGCATGAATTTTTACACTAAATTGTGGGATTTTGTAGAGAGCACCCATTTTGGGAAAGCCTGTTTCCAGGATGTTCATTTTTCAGATGATATATTCAGTACTAAAGCTGAATGTAAGAAAAGAATTAAGTAAAATAGCCAACCGAAAATTTTGGGATGGTTGTGGTGGTTGTGTAGCTCAGACCAAATTGGTTACTGAAAATAAAAATAAAGAACAGTCGAACAAAGAGTTCAATGGCATTTCACAGATGGGAATAGAGGTATATGAGCGTGACATCCAATAGGCTGAGAAAATCCTTTCAGTGGATTTGTGCTCAAGCAAACCAAAAGGGAAGATCTGTAGGTGAACATCGTCTTGTAAATTGAAAACAAAAATGGCGTGACTAGCACCATATGGTGCACAGGCTTCTGTTCTGAGGCCTTTGAACTTATAGCCAAGGCAACTATCAGACTTCGAGTAGTAAGCACTTCCAGAAGTAGGCATTTGTGACTTCACCTCCGCATGTGTTTGTTTGAAATCATCTCACTCTGCATGTTATCTTTTCGCTAGAACAATACTTGCAGCACCACTACAAGAACAGCAGCGACAAGTCTTTATCCCAAATACTTGGTTTTTTACCTGCAGTAGATTTTGTTAATCTAAACATCCTTATCTTCATCTTACAAGTTGTATAAATGTGCCATACTTTTTTTATTTGGCAATTTTTCTCTGTTATGTTCGATAATAGTTTAGGTGACCTGTGACCATCTGCCAAGTTGGTTATTTTGGACTTTCTATTCTGGGGTGTTTGCCAGGAAGCAATATTTTGTTTGACGTGAAATTCTCTGTTATTTATTCAGGCTAGGCTTGAGGATTGCCTGGGCAGATGGCGATTATCCACGGTTTTATCCTTTTCCTCTCTTCTGGGGGCCCAAATAATCCACGGTTCACAAGTTCATCCCTGAAAGTCCGAATGTCTATAATCCCACATCATGTTATATATGATGCTAAACATGAAAATGAGACTGCTTTTGTATGTAAATAAACATCTCCTTGACGGAAAGGCAAACTCACAAGTGTTAATTATCATCAAATGAGTACCCATCTTTTCTTTATCAATTTGGAAGCTTTTATGTGGAAGTAACAAAAGGGCACGGGGACCTCTGCTTCAGGAAGATGAATATGCGTGTTATATTTATGTATTAAGATCAAGTAGCTTGATTTTCTATATTGGATGCAGAAAACTTAGTTGGAAGAGTACTAGTGAAGAATTTTCATTGGCAGGTTTTCATTGTCAGGTTGGTCTATCCTTCGTTAGCGGCAGTCTACCAATTTTCTATTTTACTTTGATTAGGGAGTGTCACTTAGCGCGACAGTAAAGCTTGATAGTCGCAGCCTAGACATCGCAGAAACAACGTGGTCTCTTGGAGTGAAGGGAAAGGTTCTTTTGTTTTTTGTTTTTTTTTCAAATTTTGATCAAGCTTCTTTTCTTTAAAGAAAGGCATACATGGTGCATAATTTATTTTGATTCTTATGGCAAACAAAGGCTGCTTTGTGTTTAGGCCAATCAAGAAGGCATATATAAAGTTTGAAAGAGACTGGAACAGACATCTGAATACATGGTCTATGAATTTGAATGGATGTTGTGTTCAAATCACTCGTAAAAGTAAACATAAAACATCAAAAAGCAAAAGTTACTCAAAGTAATACAGTTGTCGACCACGCTATGGATCAACTTTTCACAGAGTAATTTGGATGGTTGAATCGGAAAATAAGGCTCAAGTCTCTATCACCATCATTTGCGAGAGGAAAAGGACCCGTCGGTCCTGCTTTGACGGAAGAATATATGGTGACTGCTGCTCTTGTGTTCTACTTTTGTGTGTAGAGAATTTGAATGGATTTATTGAAACTATTGTACTGTTCATCTCATTGTTGAATCAATCAATCCCTTTTAGTGGAATTGTTATTATTTTATTTTATTTTAAATTTTTTAAACTTAAAGTATCTACATTGAAATATACAACCAAAAGGTATCCTCCAAAGAGTTTATGTCATAACGAAAACCAGCCGACATAATGTCAATGAAGTGGGATAATTTTATATTTGCACCATGAAAGTATGAAGGGAGTTGCATCAAAGTTATATTTGTTTTGTTGGAAAAATAGATGACAAAGTTTTGGCATTTTCTGACGTTAAATTAATAACCAAACAAAGCACAGAGGGGGCTGTATGAACTCCTTCAAAAAATTTTACAACCGAAATATTTAGCAGAGGATAAGATGATTGTTATTGGTGATTGTACCAAAGATCTCGACTACTTTGATTTCTTAATCATTAGTGTATTGTTTGATTTATATACCACAGAGCCACGGATGACTAATTTATCGAGACATACCTCCCCTCCCAATTGTTGTTTTTTTTAACAGAAAATTTTATTAGAAGACTTTTTTTATAGAATTAGACAAAGAAGAAAGAAGTTTGTATGCTTAAATTCAATATGTGCATCTACATATTTTTTTCGTTCATGCATTCAATTTTAAAACTTATTTGAATTCCGTCAGACGGATTGACAGAATTTGTAATTCTGTTCATGTACAAATTTTGTCCTACAGTATGACAAAATATTTTGTGGGTTCGAATATTTGTAAACTTATTTCTTCTCACTTATTTTCTATAAAGAAAAATTTGCCATATAATTTTTTTTTTCTGTTATTACCAAGAATATACATTTATCTTTTCTATATCCAAATGCCGAGCAGAAGATCCTCACTGACTGGACATGACAAATGAGATGTGGTGAAAGCTCCGCCATGTAGTGAGAGCCAAATGGTAGGAACTCTAAGAAAGGGATGCTTCACCCAATTAGTGAGAGAGCAATGATGGATCAACTTTAATGAGAGCTACTGTTGTGAGTCATGTTTCCATTGACCTGGCCAAAAGTCTAGTTGAGTTCTCACTGCTCTCCATTATCAGTGAGAAAGCCTGACCCATTGACCTCCACTAATCAATCAGCATGAACACTAGTGCCAATTATCAGTCTGAAAAAAAAAATCAAAAAAAAAAAAATTTGTCAGGTATATCGGATTACAACAATCAATCAGAATTTGAAAATTGGCATATTTGTTGTGAAATTTGCCTCATTTCTGTCTTCATCGAACTGCTAAGAGGAATAATGACATTTTCTCTATATATTGTCTCTCCTATGATTGGCTTGGAAAGATTTTGTATAGTGATGCTTTGAAAATTATATATATATATATATATATATATATATATTCAACGGATTAGGAACTAAATTTTTAATGAAGAATTTGAACCAATATATATATATATATATATACACACGGTCCGTAGTCCTGCGAAAATTCCGTCGCCCTCGACCTCGACCGTTGGATCAAGCGAGCGTGCGCGGGTCCCACGCAGCCTCCAATCCGAAGGTGCATGGGGGCGGGTCTTCGCGGACGGAATCTTTGATCCGGATCCACATATATATATATATATATATATATATATATATATATATATATATATATATATATGCCAATGAGGTCATAGCCTAACGGTTAGACACCCGTCCCAAGAGGTTTCTAGTTCGAGCAACGGGACGTCATTTAATTTCCTTTAGGAAAAATTAAGTGGGGTAGAGGTGGGTGCATGTGCGGTCCGTAGGAGGCGGGAGTGATACGATGCAACCAGGGTGGTGCGCGGATGCGATGCGAATGCAGGTGCGGAGCTGGTGCGGCACGGTGCGACTACGGTTGCATGAGACCTTCGGGCCGGATGGAGCCTTCGGACGTGGTGCCTTCGGGTCGGGATGTAGCCTTCGGGCTGGAATGGTGCATTCGGACAGGGATGTAGCCTACGGATTGGGATGGGACCTTCGGGTTAGGGATTGTATATATAGGCCTTCGAGCTGGATTGATTGTAAGCCTTCGAACTGAGTTGTAGCTTCACAGAGGCGGGATGTAACCTTCGGACTGTGATGGTACCTTCGGGCCGGGATATAGCCTTCGGGATGGAATTGGACCTTTGGACTGAGTTGTAGCCTCTCGCAGGGACCTAAATAAAATTTACATTCTACGAAATATATATATATATATATATATATATATATATATATATATATATATATATTCTCAACGGATTAGGAACTAAATTTTTAATGAAGAATTTGAACCAATATATATATATATATATATATATATATATATATATATATATATATACACACGGTCCGTAGTTCCGCGGGAGTTTATATATATATATATATATATATATATATATATATATATATATAAACTCCCGCGGAACTACGGACGTCGCCCTCGACCGTTGGATCAAGCGAGCGTGCGCGGGTCCCACGCAGCCCCCAATCCGAAGGTGCATGGGGGCGGGTCTTCGCGGACGGAATCTTTGATCCGGATCCACATATATATATATATATATATATATATATATATATATATATATGTCAATGAGGTCATAGCCTAACGGTGAGACACCCGTCAGAGGTTTCTAGTTCGAGCAACGGGACGTCATTTAATTTCCTTTAGGAAAAATTAAGTGGGGTAGAGGTGGGTGCATGTGCGGTCCGTAGGAGGCGGGAGTGATACGATGCAACCAGGGTGGTGCGCGGATGCGATGCGAATGCAGGAGCGGAGCTGGTGCGGCACGGTGCGACTACGGTTGCATGAGACCTTCGAGCCGGATGGAGCCTTCGGACGTGGTGCCTTCGGGTCGGGATGTAGCCTTCGGGCTGGAATGGTGCATTAGGACAGGGATGTAGCCTACGGATTGGGATGGGACCTTCGGGTTTGGGATTGTATATATAGGCCTTCGAGCTGGATTGATTGTAAGCCTTCGAACTGAGTTGTAGCTTCACAGAGGCGGGATGTAACCTTCGGACTGTGATGGTACCTTCGGGCCGGGATATAGCCTTCGGGATGGAATTGGACCTTTGGACTGAGTTGTAGCCTCTCGCAGGGACCTAAATAATTGAATCTTGTTTAGTTATATAAACTTAACCATGATTCAAATTAAGAATTAAAATTAGATAGTGAAAGAATATATATATATATATATATATATATATATATATATATATAACCTTGTTTAATTTTTCTTAGCTTAATTTCTTGGTGAGTTTGTTCATCAATGGACATGCATTTTCCCTAATCAATGAAGGAGACTTGAAACATAATTAAGGTATGTACATAATTAAGATATGTTCAACTGTACAACTATAAGACCAGCCAAACGGTTTCATGTCAATATCGGACTAGCTGGCGAAGGATGGGTGGGGGCAATCAAACCATTTGGTTGGTCTTATAGCCAATTCCATTACTCGGAGGTTGGACTGTTCTATCTGAAACTAATTTTGATTATCCCTTAATTTTTATTATAGATCAATCCTTAAAAGTCATTTGTGGATTACTATTTCAATTTTTGTAAAAATCACCTTGAACTTGAAAGATTGTTCTAGTGTAAATTTGTCAAACTTATTCATGGACTGATCTTGATTCCATCCCGTTCTACAAAAGTTATAAATAAAATTCTAGTACAATTATCCCGAGTTCTAACTTGACATCTAGCCAACCTTTCGCTGCAAGCCATAGGAATCAACTTGAGCGCACAACCGCTAGTCCAATCAATCAATGAATGAAGCTCTATGCCGCAGAGACACGGCAAGAAAGTGACCGTGTCTAATATTATATGGATCGTGTACGTATCCGTGTCCAGTGGCAGTATGCGTGTAATGTACATAGGTATTAGGTAACTATTTTTGTATCTATTTTGAAAAATGGATCGATGAAGCTAATTAAAGGACAGGCATCAGGATTGTAAATATTTTGGGAAGATGATCGATTAAAAGAGGCCATAGAAATCAACATCGAAGTCAAATCTACGGACATGCTGCTGCCAGTCCTGAACTTTGTGGTCCAACGCATCAGCATCAATGGCTTGGCTTGGCTTGGTTTGGTTTGTTTGTCGACTTAGAATCTTTTTTTTTTTTTTTTTTCTTTGATGAAGGCACTACAAAAATGATTCGGAACTAGTCGAGTATTGGTGCTAATCCAGTTAGATTTTTTTTTTTTTACTCAGACTAGCCTAAATTTTACTAGGGCTGTCAATCATCTTCACCTCCCTCCTCCTACTCCTCTCCCACCCCCACCCCCCTCCGGCCTCTCCTCCTCTCGCGATTTTTTGCCTCTTTGCGTCATCGACCTCGTCATCGACTGCGTTGTCGCCGCCGAGCCTCACCTCAAGCACCTTCCGTCATATCCGTCACGAAGGCGATGAAGAAGAAAAAGCAGCGTGCGGGGGTCTGCGCGCGGCAAAGACGCGCTCGCGGGAGGCTTCGGCTCTACGCCTCACAGCGGCGACCGCGGCGGCGGCGGCAACAACAGCAGAAGCGCAGCGAAGGCGAGCGTGTGCGCCTACGCTTCATCGACGCCCTCGCGCGCACGCCTCCGCCTCCTCCCCTGCCTCCCGCCGCCGCCTTCTCCTCCTCCTTCCGCACCTCCGTCTCGTCCCTTCCTTCCGGCTTCCACGCAGTCCCACACTCGTGTCACCTCGTGTAGCCATTGTAAACCCCCTCGTCTAAAAATATGAATTTAATCAATTACCTTACTGAGTAGAACCCCAACCCAAACCCAAAATTTAGGTATCAGTCTACCTCAAACCTGTATGCCACGACACTGGTGTACCACTCATAATATAGCTTCTAATGTTTAAATACACGATGAATTATCTAGTTAAACTGTTAGTTAAATTTTTTTTAATTAAGGCTAGGTTCACCTCAAGCAACACTTATTCAGCCCACCAATACTCATTCCCATTGGACCAGCCCATCTCAATGAGACCAGACAAGCCCAAGCCAAGATCAGCCCACAAACTTCTCCATATGTATATATATATGAAGTTCCTTCCTTGAAACCCTAGAGAAAACCATCACCACCCTCTACAAACCCTAGCCGACCCCTCCCCTACTTCCGGCCAGACCACAACTAGCCGCCACCCCGCCACCTACTCACCCTCGACGCCGGACTCCAACCCACCACCATCAGCCATTACCCGACCGCCCACCATCAGCCATTACCCGACCGCCCACCATCAGCCATTACCCGACCGCCTGCCCTCAGCCATTACCCCGACCGACTGCTGCCGCCATACACCACCCCCGCTCCGCCTGACGCCGACAGACCCGCCAACCGACCCGCCAGACAGGCCGCTGCCGCCGCCCAGCGCTGCGCTGCTGCTGCGATCACCCGCAGTCGCTGCTGCGAGCCGCTGCTGCCTTGCTCGCCGGCTGCTGACCGGAGCACCGCCACCCACCGGAAGACGACTACGCTGAAGAACCTCGCCCAGCCGCTAGGTAACGCCTATACTCCTTCCCCCTAGTATCATATTCATATGTGAGTATTGTGTCGTCGAAATTGAGAGTTGGATTCTTGGACACAACATTATTAACCCTAATCTTTATATAAAATGGCATGACAATTAACCAGGGTTAGAACTCATCTAATAACCATCGAATAACTTAATTTAGACCTGTCATCTAGGTCCAGTATCTCATTCGGACACTGGACATAAACCAAGTATGGTTGAATATGAAACCAAGGACATGTTTCCGTGCAGAGCAGAAATAGTTGTCAACCATAAACCGATAATTATTGTCACAAGGAAAACGTTGACCAAAGACAGAACATGGGTACACCCTAGCTACGTGCACCTGTGATGCTGTAATCGGTCAGCAGTAAACCTGTAACAATATCTAGGAGCAACGCCATAATTACTTATGTATGTTAGTGTTTGATGTTAGATTGTTATATTATATTTTTGTGTTTAGGACCTTTGGATCAGCCAGGAGACATCGCAGGAACCAGCTTTTGGCATTCACAGCTTCCGGATACAGGCAAGATACCTTGCTATATTTACTGTCTAAATTAAATATGCATATGTTGTATTGTATTCTTGTTGTTGGTACAACTGTGCGCGTCCGAGTTGTCTCGGTTGCATTCGACGGTTACGTCGATGATTAGTATAGATGGACTTAGATCTTAGCAGACTCAACCCATTGGACGATACTCTGTGATTGTCTGAGACCTGACACCTTACACACACACTGAGATACATTCATATTGGGATGCGGGCTTGCGCACTCGACTAGCTATCGTTGCGTACATCCTACATCACGGCTAGCATGTAGTCAGGATATAATTTAGTGACTTGGCATATAGATTCATGGTATGTACGTCGAGTAGTCGACTTGCGTATCTACATTGGGCGGGGAGGACAACTAGGAGGCGTATGGGATACACACATTGGAGCCGTAGTTCGGAGGAACCCGGGTCCAATGAGTTTCCCTTTATACTGATGCCACGTTCTTCGGAGCGATATGGACGATATACTGTACAGATGCCATTTTCTTCGGAGTATGGACGCTATGCCTACGCCTACTCATACGCATCAGAGTTGACCTCACATTGCATTCACTTAGATGGCTAGCACACCCTTATTGTATTTATTTTATTCAGTATTCATATATAGCATGTTGTTTTCTTGTATCTTGTTACGTCCCTCTGAGGACCTGGTACCTTTCCAGATTTAGACGAGGCTTACTACCCCACAGTATACGGCCCAGGACAGGAGACGAGATTCGCTTCAGCCGAGGAGTTGGAGGTGCAGCCGTCAGAGTTTCCGTGACCAGTTGGTAGGCCTTTAGCCTAGATGGAGGGCATCATTATCCTCTCAGCTGATGCCATAGCCATTTCTTTTATATCTCATTTCAGTACTTTATTTCGTCATAGTAGTGGATTTGTTCCCACCAGACATCATTAGTTGTACTATGATATCTTGAGACTGGTATTTATTAACCAGCAGTTTATTTAGTGTTTCTTGCTCTTTATATGGTGGATGAGATTAGTTTACCTGTTATTGACTGATATTGGACATGTTAGTATCATAGGACAGCGTAGCACTCTTCGTGGATCCATTAAATTGGGATATCCTCGGAGACGTGTCAGCTGGCTATTGCCACGTGGCCTGGTTCCATATATTTTGGGACTGGGGCGTGACATGGTTTTAGTGGTGGCCCATGCAGGTCTACTTTTTCGCTTGTGGTATGGTAACATGCCCAGCGAGCCTGCAATAGGATAGAAATTATTAGGTCTCATCCACTTTGATTCGCCTTTGAACTTCCTTCATACTGCTTCTAAATATATGCATCCTGTTTGTTTGTTCTCGTACTCTTTTAAATGAAGCTCTATCCCTTGCAGCAAGATGAATTTGCGCAGTGGACGAGGAGCACCCCGTGCCGCGGTGCCGGATAACACCACTCAAGGAGATGAGGTACTCCAAGGGCAACACCCGCTGCAGACACCACTGATACATTGGCACGAGACACCACAGGGCGATCCTACACCACCACCTGAGGGACAGACTTCCCAGACCATCCCCACGCAACATTATGAGGGCCAGACTTCAGGAGCTACACCGATGCCGCAGACTGAGAGGCCGACATCTGAGGAGACGCCTACTGAACAACCAGAGATTCCACTACCACCGCCTCCACCTTATCCGCCCCAGATGCCGCAGCTAGATGGCCAGCCACAGATGCTTCAGTTCTTCCAGGCAATGATACAAGCACAGTGGCAGCAGACAGAGACATTACGACAGAGTCTGATGGCAGTACTAGAGAGGACACCTGTCACGACACCAGCACCAGCACCTCCACCAGCCCCGACAGGTGGCACTGTTAGATGGTTCGGACAGATGGGACCAGATACCTTCTCAGGCAATGAGACTGCAGAACAGATCTCCGATTGGATCGCCAACACGGAGATGCTATTAGAGGCCTCGCAACTGCAACCAGACCTTTGGATGACTGCAGTAAGGGCCCAACTAAAAGGCAACGCCCATCACTGGTGGGATTCCATCGAGCGCAGTGTAGGTAAGAAACCAGACTTGGGAACAGTTCTTAGAGTACTTCAATGCGAAGTATTTTCCAACAACAGTCAGAAATGCCCTATACTCCCAGTTCCTACATCTAGAACAGGGGAATATGACTGTTGACGCATATGACGCAGAGTTTAGCCGCCTTAGCAGATTTGGAGCCGTCCTGATACCCAATGATCTAGAGAAGGCTCAGAGATTCCACCACGGTCTCAATTTCGAGCTACAGAGATACACCACCGCACAGGCAAGGGTTTCTTATGAGGAGGTCCTAGCAGAGGCAAGGATCCAGGAGGCCATTGTCAGAAAATCTAGACGTTCCAGCACGACCACGCCAGCTAGAGTCCAGCCCGGAACAGGAGGACCCATCCGTCGTCCTGGAGCGCAGACACAGCAGAGAGCATCACCATATCCACACCAGGAACTCCCGACTTGCCACTTCTGTGGTAAGAGAGGTCACTTCGAGAAGGACTGCCGAAAGAGACTTGGAACATGCATGATTTGTGGAGCCAGCCAGCACCTTGCCAGAGACTGCCCACAGCGCAGGGAGACAGCCCCACAGGCCGGACAGAGACCAGCAGCACCAGCCCCGAGGATACTACCCCCACCAGGAGGCCAACGTCCACCAGCACCCGGAGGATTCCAGAGGGGACCACCCTTGCCCCCACAGCAGGCACAGTTGGATCGTGCCCGACAGCAGGCAGGAGGACAGAGACAGGGACAGGCCTTTGCCTTAGCAACCACCGAAGAGGAAACAGAAGGAGAGGCAATCACAGGTACCATTTTAGTCGCATCTCTACCTGCGACAGCATTGTTTGATTCTGGTGCTACATTGTCATTTATATCTAGTAGATTTGTAGCAATGCATAGAGTAGCGACTTCCCCCTTACCTAGGAGTTGGAAGATTCTTACCGGAGGAGGTATCGTGCCGGTTACCAGCACCATTAGAACGTGCTCGGTAGTCGTATGTGGTAGAGAGATGAGAGCGCGATTCTTGGTATTGCCTATGCCGTACTTTGATGTTGTGTTAGGTATGGATTGGTTAAGCCAGTATAACGCCATACTGAACTGCCGGAAGGGTAGCGTCACTTTTAGACCACCAGATCAACCGGAGTTCGAGTACATGCGAGGGACCGTCGAACAAGGAGTAGGACAGACAGCTGGGACTTGCATGGCTATGGAGATTGCGCCCCCACCTATAGTTGCAGAATTCGAGGATGTTTTTCCCGACGAATTGCCAGGCTTACCCCCAGATAGAGACGTGGAGTTCACCATTGAGCTAGTACTAGGAGCAGCACCGGTATCTTCTAATGTGTACCAATTGGCGAAGAAGGAGTTAGACGAGTAGAAGCTACAATTGGAGGAGTTTCAGAGCAAGGGATTTATCCGTCCTAGTGCATCACCATGGGGAGCACCAGTATTGTTTGTGCCTAAGAAGGATGGAACAGTACGTATGTGTATTGATTACAGAGCCCTTAATGCTTTGACTATCAAGAACAAGTATCCCCTGCCACGGATTGACGATTTATTCGACCAGTTGACAGGAGCAGTAGTGTTCACAAAGATCGACTTAAGATCGGGTTATCATCAAGTGAAGGTGCGAAGAGAAGACATTCAGAAGACAGCATTCATGACTCGTTATGGTCACTACGAGTTCTTAGTGATGCCTTTTGGACTGACGAATGCGCCAGCTGTATTTATGAACTTGATGAACAGAGTATTCCACCAATACTTAGACCGGTTCGTGGTAGTTTTCATCGACGACATTTTGGTGTATTCGAAGAGCCACGAGGAGCACGAAGAGCACTTGAGACTAGTGTTAGAGACACTGAGGGAAGAGAGACTTTATGCCAAGCTGAGCAAGTGTGAGTTTCTCCTAGATCGTGTCGCTTTCCTTGGACACGTCATCTCAGGAGACGGTATCTCAGTAGACCCGGCGAAGATTTCATCTGTAGAGACATGGCCAACCCCTACCAATGTCTCAGAAGTGAGGAGTTTCCTAGGACTTGCCGGATATTATCGGAGATTCGTAGAGAATTTCGCGAAGATTGCAGAGCCAATGACCCGCTTGACCCGTAAGGAGCAAGAGTTCACTTGGACAGAGGAGTGTCAAAAGGCGTTCGATGAGCTGAAGAAACGCTTGACTACAACACCTATCTTGACCATACCTTCTGGACCCGGAGGATTTGTAATCTACAGCGATGCATCCGAGAAAGGATTAGGATGCGTCTTGATGCAGCATGGAAAGGTTGTAGCTTATGCTTCTAGGCAGTTGAGGACACATGAGAAGAACTATCCCACCCATGACTTGGAACTTGCCGCGGTGATCTTTGCTTTAAAGCTTTGGAGGCATTACCTATATGGAGAAAGAGTGGAGATATTTACGGATCATAAGAGCCTGAAATATGTCTACACTCAGAAGGATCTTAATCAGAGGCAGAGACGTTGGCTCGAGGTGATGACAGACTTCGAAATTGAGCTACAGTACCACCCGGGAAAGGCCAATGTAGTAGCAGACGCATTGAGCAGAAGACCTATGGCATTCTTCTTGACTACCCAACAACATCTGTTAAGAGATCTAGAACAGATGGGGATAGAGGTTGTCATACCCGGAGTAGATGGACAGTTGTCGAGTTTCCAATTGCAATCGACACTAGTGGAGAGAATCAAGGCTGCCTTGCCGACAGATGCCAGATTTCAGAGGCTCAGACAGAGGACAGAGGCTGGATTACAGACAGGACTGCGGATACATGAAGACGGAACACTGAGATGCGGAGATCGTCTCTATGTTCCAAATGGAGAACTTCGGCAAGAATTGATGTCAGAGGCACACAGTTCCACCTATTCCATTCATCCAGGAGGCACGAAGATGTACAGAGATCTAAGACAGTACTACTGGTGGCACGGAATGAAGAGAGAGATAGCACGTTTTGTGGCCAAGTGCCTGGCGTGTCAGCAAGTCAAGGCCGAGCACCAGAGATCTGCAGGATTGCTTCAACCGCTTCCTATACCGGAGTGGAAATGGGAGCATATCACTATGGACTTTGTTACAGGCTTCCCGAGGAGTCCTAGTGGGCGCAATGCAGTATGGGTAATCGTGGATAGACTCACCAAGTCCGCACACTTTTTACCCTTTAGAGTGGGACAATCGACGGAGGCTTTAGCAGATATGTACATGAGGGAGATTGTGCGCCTACATGGAGTGCCAGTTAGCATTGTGTCTGACAGGGATACGAGATTTACGTCTTACTTTTGGCGGAGTATGCAGGAGAGCCTTGGTACTCGCCTAAAGTTTAGCACAGCGTATCACCCCCAAACAGATGGCCAGTCGGAGCGCACCATTCAGACGTTAGAAGACATGTTGAGAGCGTGCATGCTTGACTTCGGAGGATCATGGGAGGACCACCTACATTTGGTCGAGTTTTCCTACAACAACAGCTATCAAGCGAGCATTCAGATGGCTCCCTATGAAGCGTTGTATGGCAGGAAGTGTCGTTCTCCAATATGCTGGAGTGATATAGGCGAGCGACAGATTCTCGGACCAGAGATGGTTGTTCGGACGGTAGAGAAGGTAAAGAAGATCCAAGGACACCTTCGAGCAGCACAAGACCGACAGAAGCATTGGGCGAATGCACATCGTCGACCCTTAGAGTTTCAGGTAGGAGATCACGTATTCTTACGAATCTCACCTACTCGAGGGACTATTAGATTCGGAGGCAGAGGGAAGCTGAGTCCGAGGTACATCGGACCATTCGACATCTTAGAACGCGTCGGAGAGGTTGCTTACAGATTAGCATTACCGCAGACCTTGGAAGGAGTCCACGACGTCTTCCATGTATCTCAATTAAGGAGGTACATATCGGATCCTAGTCACGTGCTTGACCATTCCGAGATCACAGTCGGGCCAAGCTTATCATACCAAGAGGAGCCTGTGGAGATTCTAGACAGAAGTGAGAAGGTATTACGAGGGCAGACCATTCCCCTAGTTCGTGTCGCATGGAGGTATCATGCACCAGGCGAGTCGACTTGGGAACGCGAGGAAGATATTCGTCAACGTTATCCCCATCTCTTCGAAGGACTAGGTACGCGTTAGAATTTCCTTTTCAGTCATTAGCTCTTACCTTACGTATGTTTTAATTTCGAGGACGAAATGCTCTAAGGAGGGTAGATTGTAAATCCCCTCGTCTAAAAATATGAATTTAATCAATTACCTTACTGAGTAGAACCCCAACCCAAACCCAAAATTTAGGTATCAGTCTACCTCAAACCTGTATGCCACGACACTGGTGTACCACTCATAATATAGCTTCTAATGTTTAAATACACGATGAATTATCTAGTTAAACTGTTAGTTAAATTTTTTTTAATTAAGGCTAGGTTCACCTCAAGCAACACTTATTCAGCCCACCAATACTCATTCCCATTGGACCAGCCCATCTCAATGAGACCAGACAAGCCCAAGCCAAGATCAGCCCACAAACTTCTCCATATGTATATATATATGAAGTTCCTTCCTTGAAACCCTAGAGAAAACCATCACCACCCTCTACAAACCCTAGCCGACCCCTCCCCTACTTCCGGCCAGACCACAACTAGCCGCCACCCCCGCCACCTACTCACCCTCGACGCCGGACTCCAACCCACCACCATCAGCCATTACCCGACCGCCCACCATCAGCCATTACCCGACCGCCCACCATCAGCCATTACCCGACCGCCTGCCCTCAGCCATTACCCCGACCGACTGCTGCCGCCATACACCACCCCCGCTCCGCCTGACGCCGACAGACCCGCCAACCGACCCGCCAGACAGGCCGCTGCCGCCGCCCAGCGCTGCGCTGCTGCTGCGATCACCCGCAGTCGCTGCTGCGAGCCGCTGCTGCCTTGCTCGCCGGCTGCTGACCGGAGCACCGCCACCCACCGGAAGACGACTACGCTGAAGAACCTCGCCCAGCCGCTAGGTAACGCCTATACTCCTTCCCCCTAGTATCATATTCATATGTGAGTATTGTGTCGTCGAAATTGAGAGTTGGATTCTTGGACACAACATTATTAACCCTAATCTTTATATAAAATGGCATGACAATTAACCAGGGTTAGAACTCATCTAATAACCATCGAATAACTTAATTTAGACCTGTCATCTAGGTCCAGTATCTCATTCGGACACTGGACATAAACCAAGTATGGTTGAATATGAAACCAAGGACATGTTTCCGTGCAGAGCAGAAATAGTTGTCAACCATAAACCGATAATTATTGTCACAAGGAAAACGTTGACCAAAGACAACATGGGTACACCCTAGCTACGTGCACCTGTGATGCTGTAATCGGTCAGCAGTAAACCTGTAACAATATCTAGGAGCAACGCCATAATTACTTATGTATGTTAGTGTTTGATGTTAGATTGTTATATTATATTTTTGTGTTTAGGACCTTTGGATCAGCCAGGAGACATCGCAGGAACCAGCTTTTGGCATTCACAGCTTCCGGATACAGGCAAGATACCTTGCTATATTTACTGTCTAAATTAAATATGCATATGTTGTATTGTATTCTTGTTGTTGGTACAACTGTGCGCGTCCGAGTTGTCTCGGTTGCATTCGACGGTTACGTCGATGATTAGTATAGATGGACTTAGATCTTAGCAGACTCAACCCATTGGACGATACTCTGTGATTGTCTGAGACCTGACACCTTACACACACACTGAGATACATTCATATTGGGATGCGGGCTTGCGCACTCGACTAGCTATCGTTGCGTACATCCTACATCACGGCTAGCATGTAGTCAGGATATAATTTAGTGACTTGGCATATAGATTCATGGTATGTACGTCGAGTAGTCGACTTGCGTATCTACATTGGGCGGGGAGGACAACTAGGAGGCGTATGGGATACACACATTGGAGCCGTAGTTCGGAGGAACCCGGGTCCAATGAGTTTCCCTTTATACTGATGCCACGTTCTTCGGAGCGATATGGACGATATACTGTACAGATGCCATTTTCTTCGGAGTATGGACGCTATGCCTACGCCTACTCATACGCATCAGAGTTGACCTCACATTGCATTCACTTAGATGGCTAGCACACCCTTATTGTATTTATTTTATTCAGTATTCATATATAGCATGTTGTTTTCTTGTATCTTGTTACGTCCCTCTGAGGACCTGGTACCTTTCCAGATTTAGACGAGGCTTACTACCCCACAGTATACGGCCCAGGACAGGAGACGAGATTCGCTTCAGCCGAGGAGTTGGAGGTGCAGCCGTCAGAGTTTCCGTGACCAGTTGGTAGGCCTTTAGCCTAGATGGAGGGCATCATTATCCTCTCAGCTGATGCCATAGCCATTTTTTTTATATCTCATTTCAGTACTTTATTTCGTCATAGTAGTGGGTTTGTTCCCACCAGACATCATTAGTTGTACTATGATATCTTGAGACTGGTATTTATTAACCAGCAGTTTATTTAGTGTTTCTTGCTCTTTATATGGTGGATGAGATTAGTTTACCTGTTATTGACTGATATTGGACATGTTAGTATCATAGGACAGCGTAGCACTCTTCGTGGATCCATTAAATTGGGATATCCTCGGAGACGTGTCAGCTGGCTATTGCCACGTGGCCTGGTTCCATATATTTTGGGACTGGGGCGTGACAGCCATCCTCTCCGAACTGTCAAAATTTTGATAGTCCTACCAATTGGAAGGACTGTCAAAATATCGACTGCGTTGTCGTCGCAGAGTCTCACCTCAAGCACCTTCCGTCATATCCGTCACGAAGGCGATGAAGAAGAAAAAGCAGCGTGCGGGGGTCTGTGCGCGACAAAGACGCGCTCACGGGAGGCTTCGGCTACGCTGTCACGCCCCGATCTCCCGCAGGCAATCGGCCGTTCCCGCTAGGCGGGAATCACCCTCGCCAGCGCTCCCGCGGAACGATCGCTTAACCCATCCGGGCGTGATGCCGCACGAGCGTGAACCGCGCCCGTGCAAGGCCGTGATTCATTGGCTGGCGGTAAGAGTTCTAAGCCACAGAGTTGCACAGATTGTCCGAGTGCAGCGGAGTCATGAACGCATAGCGATTCGGTAACAAGTTCTCTGAGTTGACAAATATAGCGGAAGCATTGAAACACAAGTTGAAGTAAAGCAAGCTCTTTTATTGATATGAACATGTGTTACAGGCGGCGTATAGCCGAGATTACAAGTCGCTCAAGCCTCTCTCTCTGAAACAGTAAAAGCGTGCCAAGTGGCTACAATTGTGGAATGATTGTAGAGACGATGTTCTGGCGATGTTCAGGCGATGTTCACAACTTATGTCTTGTATATCTGCTTCAGTCCCGGACGCACCGTTGCTTCGGAGTGTTGTCCACGCCTTAGCACGCACGTTGGAGGCGTCCGCACCGAACGAGGTTCTCCCGCACCCTGCATAAAAACTGGTGGATTATCAGTACATTGAATGCACTGGTGGGGAAGCTACTCGGCCGCTCGACAAATCCAAACACGTAATACAGGTTCCGTGCACAACTATTTAGTTGTCTTTCTAGTTGCCTTAGGATCAGTTTCATGCAAGATTTGAATAGCCTAACGTGTCGGGCAGTGCGCCGTGCGATGTTTGAGGAAACACGGCGAGACTTACCAACTTACCATTTCTCCTTCCCTGTCCAAGGCAAACATTGAGGCAAACATGTTAATTCACGCACGGGCAAGTATAAGCATTCAGGAGGCAAGCATATGCAAACACGAGGGTCATTTTAACAGGATCGTTTAGGTTTTTATTTGTTCTTGATGCGATGCAGTGACTCGCACGCGGATAGCCGCTAAGCGAGGATGACTTATCTATATGAACAGGAGTCGCTGGCGGAGCCATTACTGGACGTAGTCGAGGACAAGGATAGCATGCTACGCGTATACACGAGACACACGAACACGATGCGTTGTAAGCTATCCTTCCTGCACACGAGACTACACACGAGCTCCATCCGGACCGGATCGGCCCCAGTGCCCCGGTGACCGTCCGTGGAACTAGTCCGCGACATGCAAGTCAGGGTTTAACCAGTCTCAGGCAACACGATTATTTGACCAATCTCAGGCAACACGATTATTTGATTTACACACGAGCACACGACAAGTAGTATGCATGATTCATTTAGCTATTGGATATGCACAGTCTCCTGGGCTGCTGTAAGCCCGCACACGAGGGAGACTTGCAGAGAGATCCGAATAGCTGAATGAGTCTTGCCACAGGAGCATGATTCTTTTACTTGGCATGATGCAGTCCCCTGGGTCGGGAACTGCCTTGGCGACCTAACGGTCCCGGATACTTGCAGGTTCGTTCAGGCACGGAACGACTACGTAGTAGTCTCCCGGGGTTTGGATGAAAACATGGCAACACACAAGCAGACAAGCATGCGTTTCTAAGGAACATAAGTAGGCACGTTGCTCGGACCCGAAGGTAAGCCGAGAGTTGAAACCGTTAAGGGACTTAGCATGCGAGGGTCTGAACATAAGCAGTATTTCAATTTCCATGTTCTAGCAAACAATACAAGTTGGGATTACTCCCTTAGCTAGGTGCGTTGGATTTATTAGCATGCAGGGGGGTGAATCACCTAGCGACTAGCATAAATATTCCAGATTTTATGTGTGCTGGCTAAGCAAAGACAAGTTCACCGTAGCCACCCACCTTAGCGATGATTCGCCTCGGTAGAGCGATACGTCAAACGAGCCTCTGAAAGCCTAAGCTGAATTCCTGTAGGGGCAAGTCTGGATATCTTTTGCTTCTTGATCGAGGCAAAGCGGGTTGGGACAGTTGCACTATTGCCGATTGAGTCGGCAGTCCGCTTGAGCGGAACGGGGTGTTACATCCTACCCAGCTCAGAAGAAGTCTCGTCCTCGAGACTTACTGAGGACAAGCAGTAATCTAGGGTTGAGGCAATCCTAGACAAGTCGTTGTACTTGTTCATTTGGATATTCACTTGCACAAGCGTCGAAATCAGCATATCGCTTAGACTGGATCGTGTGCACCTTCGACATGCATTTCTAGTGTGAGCACGTCAACCAGCTCAGTGATAGCGAAGTCTCAGCACTCGAGTTTCACAATTTCTTAAGTCTTGGATGGTGCACTAGTTCAAGGCGTCCCTCGAATAGATGCATTCAACCAAACTTAGAGTTAGTGAAATCTCGGACAAGCTACTAGCGATACTCTCAAGGGTTCGCACAGGTTGGCACAAAGGCCACTCGCAGCATACTACCAGACAAGCAATCATATCATTCAAAACGTATTTTGAAAGTATTTAGACTTATTGTTGGAACATCCCATCGAGGCATTGAGAGAGAGCGTGCACATAACCCACGAACGAGCTTTCGAAACAGAGATATCGAATCGAAGTCCAAAGGCGTAGAAGCCAGGCTCTGATACCAACATGTCACGCCCCGATCTCCCGCAGGCAATCGGCCGTTCCCGCTAGGCGGGAATCACCCTCGCCAGCGCTCCCGCGGAACGATCGCTTAACCCATCCGGGCGTGATGCCGCACGAGCGTGAACCGCGCCCGTGCAAGGCCGTGATTCATTGGCTGGCGGTAAGAGTTCTAAGCCACAGAGTCGCACAGATTGTCCGAGTGCAGCGGAGTCATGAACGCATAGCGATTCGGTAACAAGTTCTCTGAGTTGACAAATATAGCGGAAGCATTGAAACACAAGTTGAAGTAAAGCAAGCTCTTTTATTGATATGAACATGTGTTACAGGCGGCGTATAGCCGAGATTACAAGTCGCTCAAGCCTCTCTCTCTGAAACAGTAAAAGCGTGCCAAGTGGCTACAATTGTGGAATGATTGTAGAGACGATGTTCTGACGATGTTCAGGCGATGTTCACAACTTATGTCTTGTATATCTGCTTCAGTCCCGGACGCACCGTTGCTTCGGAGTGTTGTCCACGCCTTAGCACGCACGTTGGAGGCGTCCGCACCGAACGAGGTTCTCCCGCACCCTGCATAAAAACTGGTGGATTATCAGTACATTGAATGCACTGGTGGGGAAGCTACTCGCCCGCTCGACAAATCCAAACACGTAATACAGGTTCCGTGCACAACTATTTAGTTGTCTTTCTAGTTGCCTTAGGATCAGTTTCATGCAAGATTTGAATAGCCTAACGTGTCGGGCAGTGCGCCGTGCGATGTTTGAGGAAACACGGCGAGACTTACCAACTTACCATTTCTCCTTCCCTGTCCAAGGCAAACATTGAGGCAAACATGTTAATTCACGCACGGGCAAGTATAAGCATTCAGGAGGCAAGCATATGCAAACACGAGGGTCATTTTAACAGGATCGTTTAGGTGTTTATTTGTTCTTGATGCGATACAGTGACTCGCACGCGGATAGCCGCTAAGCGAGGATGACTTATCTATATGAACAGGAGTCGCTGGCGGAGCCATTACTGGACGTAGTCGAGGACAAGGATAGCATGCTACGCGTATACACGAGGCACACGAACACGATGCGTTGCAAGCTATCCTCCCTGCACACGAGACTACACACGAGCTCCATCCGGACCGGATCGGCCCCAGTGCCCCGGTGACCGTCCGTGGAACTAGTCCGCGACATGCAAGTCAGGGTTTAACCAGTCTCAGGCAACACGATTATTTGACCAATCTTAGGCAACACGATTATTTGATTTACACACGAGCACACGACAAGCAGTATGCATGATTCATTTAGCTATTGGATATGCACAGTCTCCTGGGCTGCTGTAAGCCCGCACACGAGGGAGACTTGCAGAGAGATCCGAATAGCTGAATGAGTCTTGCCACAGGAGCATGATTCTTTTACTTGGCATGATGCAGTCCCCTGGGTCGGGAACTGCCTTGGCGACCTAACGGTCCCGGATACTTGCAGGTTCGTTCAGGCACGGAACGACTACGTAGTAGTCTCCCGGGGTTTGGATGAAAACATGGCAACACACAAGCAGACAAGCATGCGTTTCTAAGGAACATAAGTAGGCACGTTGCTCGGACCCGAAGGTAAGCCGAGAGTTGAAACCGTTAAGGGACTTAGCATGCGAGGGTCTGAACATAAGCAGTATTTCAATTTCCATGTTCTAGCAAACAATACAAGTTGGGATTACTCCCTTAGCTAGGTGCGTTGGATTTATTAGCATGCAGGGGGGTGAATCACCTAGCGACTAGCATAAATATTCCAGATTTTATGTGTGCTGGCTAAGCAAAGACAAGTTCACCGTAGCCACCCACCTTAGCGATGATTCGCCTCGGTAGAGCGATACGTCAAACGAGCCTCTGAAAGCCTAAGCTGAATTCCTGTAGGGGCAAGTCTGGATATCCTTTGCTTCTTGATCGAGGCAAAGCGGGTTGGGACAGTTGCACTATTGCCGATTGAGTCGACAGTCCGCTTGAGCGGAACGGGATGTTACATACGCCTCGCAGCGACGACTGCGGCGGCGGCGGCAACAACAGGAGAAGTGGCAGCGAAGGCGAGCGCGAGCGCGTGCGCCTACGTTTCATCGAAGCCCTCGCGCGCACGCCTCTGCCTCCTCCCCCGCCTCCCGCCGCCACCTTCTCCTCCTCCTTCCGCTCCTCCGCCTCGTCCCCTCCTTCCGGCTTCCACGCAGCCCCACACTCGTGTCACCTCGCGTAGCCCTCCTCTTCGAACTGTCAAAATTTTGACAGTCCTACCAATTTGAAGGACTGTCAAAATTTTAACAGTCCTAAAAAATCAATATATTTTTTAAGGATTGTTAAAATTTTGACCGTCCTACCAATTATTATGACTGTCAAAATTTTGATAGTCCTGATGATAAAAAAAGTTAATTAAAAATGGACAGTCCGGTGAGTAATTTTTGAAAGTCGCAAATTTATAATTATTAATGGTAAAAATTTGGACTCTTCTGAATCAAATTTTTTTTTAGTGCCTAAAACCCTTTTTTTCTTCTTTTTTTTTTTCCCTTAGCTTGTACGTGTGTGTACACAGTAGCACATATGTTACAGGAGCTATAGGCCTATAGCTCTGTCAATGACTAATCAGCAATGAGTTTGCTTAATCAAACCAACTGCAGCATGCTAATCATATAGAATGCAAGCCCAAAAGTCAATGATAATCCTGATTTCGTGCAGGTCTTCGAGTTAGCTGAACCATGACACATCTGTACCAACCAGAAGAAACGTGTGTGTGTGTCGTATCTGGTGCCGTCCGCTACAGCGACGTACTGCTGGTCGGTCACCTTGATCTTTCTTGTCCTCGTGTGTCCGTCGTGTATCTAACAATACAACTCATCAAACAAGTTTATTAGTATTCTCATAAATATTTTATACATATAATTATTACCTGCACACAATCCTCGTTAGTTAGCCCTCAAGGTTGAAAACAGTCAACGGAGGACACCGTGAAATTTTACTTAAAAGATACATGGCAAGTTCATTTTTCAACCGCAAAAGAGTCTTCCGTGGTCAAGATGGTTACTTACTTTTATGTCCTTCCATGTTAGATAAATAATATTGATATTAATTTTTTTTTGTTTTAAAAGTCGAAAGTATCTTCCTTAAAGTGTCGTTAATAAATTTTGAATGTGTAGTGACACTTTGAAAGGGATATTCTCGACTTTTGAAACAACGGAGGAAGGAGGATAATATTAATATCCTTCATATAACAGGAAGTAATATTAAAAAGTCCTACTTTTATTTATATACGAAGAGTTAGATTTTATAGTATTTTGCAAACTGTGTCAAATGACATCACATAATAATAAATACAAAAACAAATTCTCACAGAGGGTTGATATTTGTTAAAATTACAGTGAGAGCATAAATTTTGAACAAAATATATTATGAGAGCAAAAAAGTCCATTAAAAATGTGTAAACAATGACAAGAAAAATTAAAAAAAAATTAGGGAAAAAAAGATATCCTTCGGAAGGACGATTATATATCGTATGTATTGATTTTTGCCATGTAGGAGAATAGTACGAATAGTATCACGTCCCGCTTCCTAGAATACGGCGAGCCGGGTACGTAACATCATCCCCAGGCTACGCACCATACAAATACACCTGAACCCGTTTTTGCGATCGTCGCCCGTAAGGTTTTAGGATAGGATTATAACAGGTCACAAGGTGCATAATATAATAAATAGTAAGTTGATTACAAAATATCCTAAACTATAAATAAAAATTTTGCTATTCTACCCGATTACAACTATTTACCTAATATACATAACAATACAATTATACCTTTAATAAATAAATCTGGTTTCAGTAGATCGCCTGAAATAGTAGCATCACGAGCTTGCTCTCCAGCTATTCTTCAATATTTGATAGCAGCTTCCTTTGGTATTGCTACAAAAACTAGTGAACAATACTAGGTCGTCAAACGACATGCAAGCCCTCAGGTAAAGACGGAAGTAAAATAAAATAAATCGAGAATCTGAGAAGAAATAGGATTCTCGGAATTCCAAAATAAAAGAACTAAATAATTCATAAGGATTATTGTGTTAACTTGAAATACGATCCTGACTAGATTCTATTCTAGTAAATTTTTTCGGTGTTCGTCTTATACTTACGTCATAATAAGTAATACTCGTAATTATTACAATTATAATCACAATCACAGTCATAATCATAATTACTAAGCATAATGCATCAACGAAACAGCAGTTTACCGTATAACATCCAACATTTATCAATATCTGTATCGTCAAGTGAATTCTGGAACCTGTCATCAGTACATTAGTCCACCCCTACACCAAACAAGGACAAGGGAATGAATCACGACACCGGAACAGCTTACGTACCAGCTGACTAGCAAGCAGTACATCCTAGCTAAGAAATCAACAATCAATCGCAATCACAAAAACAGACAAGTTTCCTAAATGATGATGATAGAATTTGGAGAACAACTCTTGAATAACCACAATAACTAGTTTTTCAACAATAATCCTGTAATCAGGGATCAGGCAGTCATGTCCCGATTTTGTGGAATCGATAGTCGTCCCCTGGGCGTGACGCCGTGCAGGCCTAGGTTGCGCACCGCACAAGGCTAAGTTATTTTGCATAGCGAGCACATATTCAGAGTACGCAGATAAATTAAAACATAAAGTTGAAACATGAAAAAGTTCTCTTTATTGATAATGAACATTTATTACAAACTCTTGAACGAGTCATAAGCTTGCCGCACGGGTTACAAAATTTGACACAAAATGAGATAATTGTCCTGTACATTACATCCTTTACTAAAACTCAAAATAAGGGACCTCCAAGCGGGATGATGGCCTTTCCTCTGAGCTGCATTTGAGTTTAGTTTGCTAGCTCTGGCTTCAAAATGCTTCAAAAGATGGCACGATCAGGATGCGCCTACAGCTGGACTGGATTGGGGAATGACTTATGCTCCTCGCAGGATCTCCTTAGTGCGGGGAACCTGTTTCAACCAGGGTCAGTACATCGAAACGTACTGGTGAAGGCAAGCTAACCCAACTATACCAATCAACATGTTATTTATATGAAGCATGCATATTATTTGTGGTCTTTCTATCTTTTCTTAGTTCATTTTACAAGCAAGTAGTATATATATATATATATATATATATATAATACTGAAATGAACTTGCCACCGTTCAGTGACTTTTACCTGCCCGTCTGAACCACCTGCACAATACTTACCATGTCATTCCCTGCCACGAAGACACAAGTTAGCTTGCACAGGTTTAAATATATGTGGTGATCACTGGCTTGATGCCATAATGGACTAGTCAATGACGAGGATAACATGCAACGAGAGCACACGATGCGCTACAAGCCATCCCGCCATGCACACGATGACTACACATGAAGTTCCGCCCGGATTGGATCGGTGCCAGTGCCCCAGCGACCATCCGCAGAACTTATACCCTTGTACACAAGTTGTCCGTGATCAATCGGCATTCATATTAAGTTAACCATTCATGCAGTTGAGGCAACACGAGTACAAGATAAGTAGCATTGCATGATTCATTTAGCATAGTCTCTCGGAACAGTTTATTGCATAATAAGGTGTGTTCTACACATAGCACAATTTATAGAAGAAGTAAACATTCTAACTAAAATTGAAGCATATGAAGAACATTCTGAACGAACTAGCATGACTAAGGTAACCGTTCACAAGTTGATTGACAAGCATAATAATCCAAGTCTATTCCTTTTTATCTTGACATCTTTTAGTTATTACTTGGTATCGTTTGATCGGACAAGCAAGAATACAAGATTTTTAGATGTGAAGACTTGGAAGAAGGGTCAACTGAATCGAATATAAGCCACTCACAAGTTGGTTGGGGAGAGGAAGGAAAGAGGTGCTTTAGGACTCCGCTCGCGCATCGCCTACTGCTCGTTCACCTGTGTCACGCCCCAGTCCCAAAAATATACGGAACTAGGACACGTGGCATTGGCCAGCTGACACGTCACTAAGGGATTACCCAATTTAATGGACCCAAAGTGATGTGCTACGCTGTCCTAAAATACTACAAGTCTAAATACAGGTAAATCTATCTCATCCATAAGAATAATAGGAAAAGTGCTGAATATATATATAGATGCTAAATCTGAAATGTCATATACAACCCAGATAAAGTCAGGTGGGAACAATCCCACTACAAAAGTAAGCAGGAGTGAAATAAGATAAACTAGCGCAACATCCTCAAAATATGTAGCTCCAACTCCAGGTGTACTCAGGTAGACTCTGACGGCATCTTCTCTAACTCCATCTCAAGTGCATGTCCAGACTCCAGTCCAGGTCCAGGTACTGTGGGGTGGAATGTCTCAGCTAAACCTGGTCAGGGAACCAGGTCCTCAGAGGGACGTAACAAGATACAAGAAAATAACATGCCAAGTATGTAAATACTGAATAGAAATTTCTGAATAAAATAAATACAGGGTGCTAACCATCTATGTGAAATGCAATTTGAGACAACCTAGTACGTATGGGAAATGTGTGGCTAGACATATGCTGACGTAATTCACCAATCTGTAGTGACAGGCTAGTATATGCCACATATGCCCCCGTTCAAGGGCACTATATAATTTTCCATCTACGATGAGAATGGTCACATGAATACATATCTATATCATCCGTATCACTCCGTCGAGTGCGGCACATGGTAAAGAGGTGGGTGTCCCATACGTATTTTAGTTGTTCTCCCCTCCCAATGTAACTAAATGTCAAGTCGTATATTTCCTGCATTATTCTAATCCGTGATGCGGGTCACACGTATTGGTAGCAAATCAAATACGTAGCTCGCATCCCAATATGCATTGCAACCATGTTGCGTGTTCCCGTGATAGGGTCTAGGAGAATATTAGAATATTCTCATAATTGTTGGTGAGTCTGTAATATGATTTTAAATGTCAACATATCAACTGACTGTACCCAAGGCAGTCTCAGGTAATCATGGTATATGAAATACAGAAATAAGAGCATATACAATATTGAGAATTTAAACAGTACTTGGCAAGGTATACTTGCCTACTCCCTGATAGTGTTGATAACCTGATCTTGCAGTCAGGTTTAAGGTTGCTGGTGACAGGGGGTCACTGGCTGTGCTGAAGGTGGTTTCTGTTAAAATAGACAGGGTTCGTGAATAACAAGGCTGTAATAATAAGCATATATATATATATATATATATATATATATACTTATATACCCATATATAATATATATATAGTATATATATAGATATAATATAATATATATAGCAGTATATGAAGAACAGACCAATGCAGGTATATAGTAGCAGGGTATATCCACTGTGTTATATAATAAATATAATATAAATAAATAAAAGACAGGGCAGAAAAGTAAATACATATGTATATTTATGTACTGTATAGTATTGTATATATATAGATAATATATATATAAAAAGAAAATGACATTGCAGGAATTTAAATATAAATATAAGTGCTGTAATATCTAGCACTATTACCAGGGTCTATATGTGACCACTGTTTATATACAGTATTTATAATATAATTATTGTCAGGGTCTATATGGGACCACTGTCATATATAATAATAAATTGAAGACAGTGCAAGAATTGAAAATATAAATATAAGCTGTATTATCCAGCAATATTTAATAATATATATAAATAATATGTTATATTATATACATATAGTATAATACTATATAAATATATGTAGACATATATTTATATATGTTATATATAGATATATATATGAAACAGAAATAAATGCATTAATAATTATTTCATATAATATAAACATACATATATATAATATATTTTACATAATATGTAAATATATATATATTTACTTAATATACATAAATATAAATATATATGTATAATTATGTATAGATATATATATATATATATATATATATATATATATATATATATATATATATGTATATATACAAAAATATATATACATTCATATATAATAAGACTATAATAATAATATACCATATACTGTATAAATACACTGTATTTATACAGTATATAATAATATATAATATATATAATATTTTGTATAAACATACATATATATATATACATAGAATACATATTAATATACATATATATATATAATATTTATATACATATATAATATACATATAGGTTATACATATAAATATATATACATATAATCATAATAACAATAATAATAATAATAATAATAATACATATATATACATATATTTATACAATATTTATATAATATATATTATATACTATATATAATATATATATTATTTATAACCATATATATATATATATATATACATATATATATATATATATATATATATATATATATATATACATACATATACATATATTTACTAAAATACGTATATAATAGGGTATTTATACCTGACGAGGTGGCAGGTGGGGTCCACGGCGGGTCGTCGGCGGGAGGTCGGCGGCGGAGTCGACGGCGGCCGGCCGGAGGAGCAACGGCAGTAGCAGTAGCTGCTAGCAGTAGCAGCAGCAGCAGCAGCTTGCGGGGCTTGCCGGCGGCGGAGCAGCGGCGGAGACGGCCGGCAAGGCTGAGGGATCGAAGGAGGGGAGGGTGGCGGAGAGATTGGTGGTGGTGGCGGAGGTCGGGGGTGGCCGGAGTGGCGGTGGGGAGCGTCGGGGAGGTGGGGGAGGAGGATGACAGGGAAAGGCGGTGGTGGCTTGCGGGAGAGTTGCCGGCGGCGGAGGCCGTCGTGGAGCGGTGGGGGAAGGTCAGGTCGGTGGAGGAGGAGGTGGCGAGGCGAGTGGGGGTGGTGGCGGTGGTCGGCGAGGGCTAGGGAGGCGGTGGTGGGCGGTCGGAGGTCGGGGAGCCGCTGTGGTGCAGTGAAGGGGAGGTCGCTGCAGTGGCTCGCCACGGCGGAGCAGGGCGGCTCATGCGGGAGGCAGTTGGCCGGAGGGGAGAGGGGGATGTGGCGAAGTGGTCGGCGGCGGTCCGGTGGCCGGAGGATGGTCGGAGGGTGGTGATGGGTGGTTTGAGTTGGAATCGGGGGGGTGTTTAGGGTTTATATAGTTTTTAGAGGTAATGGCAATTTAGTAAATAGTTAGAAAATCTAGGGTGTTTTGGTAATTTGAATTTTTGGGATATTTTGTAATATTTATCCTGGATATTTATGGTGGGCCCTTGCCACCTATGGTCTAGCCATTAGGATGTTGCCACCTAGCATGCATTTTTGCATAAAAACCCTAACTTTTCACAATTTGCATAAAAGTCCAGAAATTGGGAAATTGCGCAATTATAAAATTTGTCTGGAAAATCACCTGGTTCTAAAAATTACCAAAATTCACAGAATTGAGGGAAAATGCTGGGGAGAATGTTTTGAACTGTGTGGGGTGAGTCTGGGCAGGTGCAGGGTCTGATTTCTTAGGTGATACGGGTCACCGTATTTATTATTTAATAAATACTGCGCACGGTGTTCATTAATTATTTAAGGGCAGTTAGGGTCATAATTTTTCTACGGTGTCAATACGATAATTGTAATACAATTAGTGTAGAATATTATCGTATTTTTGGTTGGGCAAAACAGGTGCCTACTGGTCCTTAAATCTCTAGGGTACAGAGGTTGGTAAAGAGCAGAAAATTAAATAGGAATTAAATACGTACGTTTGTAACGATATTTGTGCGACTAAAACGAAGCACAAAACGAGTTTTTTTGGGAGTTGCTAAAAATACAGAAAATGTAGTCTAGCAAGTCTAGGGCAGGGATGTGAAATTAGTTTAGGGTTAACAGCTAGTGTGGTGCCCTAATTAATTGTGTAATGAACAGGTGCACAATCAATAGATTATATTAATAAATAAATTTTTAAAAAGATACACTAATTCTAATTAACTAGAAATAATATTAAAATACTGAAATTTGGTCGAGGGAGTTTACAACCTGCATTGCCACGAACAGCTGATCAATACCTCTTCCACTCTTTCCAATCTCGGATTGAAGTGCAGTTCAACGAACGAAAATAATGAAATCCATCAAAATCGTTCAAGAAAACGCAAGCAAATCCGAAAACCAACTCAAAGCACGAAAGCAACAAAGCGACAACAAAAACTGAGGCAAGGAAAACTTGCAGCGGAGAGGTCCCTCCTGACTCTGCCGCTAAGTCGATCCTGGGGGCACGGTCCACTAAATATGGAAATCGATTCCGAAGAAGCAAATCCATAACGAGGATAAGATCTTGTTTTAATCTATCCCAATCGAACGATACTGTCTTGTATTTCTTAACCGCGCTTCCCGAATAGGGGGAACGGGGCACCACACAGGCTGTGGTAGGCAGGGTGGCACGGTGCTTAGATTCAGGCCCTCTCACATTCAGTGAGTAAAACATAACATAATATCAATTTTACCTAATCGATCTTTTTAAACGAAATAGGTTTATAATTACAGGAACATGTATAAACACATGACAGGTAAGTGAGCTAAGCCTCACACACTTAATTCACAAGGCCTTATGAAAGAGCTTAATTGCTGATCAGCTTTTGTTGTTATTATATTATGGAATTTCGTAGGTAAAATTCTAGTTGTTCTCCCCCGCCCAATTCTTTCTAATATAAACCTATAAACAATTCATATTCTATTATCTTGCATTAAGTTTCTGCTCTGTATATCATGTTCACTATCAATATGCAAAAATGTATTTTCAAGATATAACAGAATACAGGTTTTTCATCTCATTCATAATCCATGAGGCAGGTATCAAGTTTTTATCCCAACTCAATTTCAGGATAATCATAAATACCATGACACAAATTCCAGAAAATATTATTTTCTTTCAACTTATACAGAGCAGACTATCAGAAATCTAAATTTAGATTTTAGTTGTGTTATTTGTGTCCGTGTTCTACGTATCCTGGACTCTTGCTAATCATTCCCTAATTAAAATTGAATTAAAGTTGTCAGAGGTCCATCACTAAATTATATATAGTAACTAAAGTCTAGGGTTAGGAATATCGGTAATATTTTTAGATATCGAAATTTGGTTAACTCCCAAAATTCTTAAAAATTTTGGTAGTCTCTCCTTTGTATTTCGGCTCCAGAAATTTCATAATTTATATAAGACCCGGAGCAACCCTCCGTAGAATTCTCTGGGTACGCCGACCCCTTCGGTGGAACAACTCTACACCGAAAATCACACGCAATTTATAATATCAATAAACAATTATTTATGCAAGAATGAAAGAGGGACTTTCTTACTTAAATTATACTTTACCTAGTAATTTGCTATTTTAGCAATTTAGCACCGATTCTGTGTTGGCTACACAAGTTCAAATAAATCAATAAAATCCAGAAATTAGAAGGCTACACATATACTAGATAACAAAACCATACAGGAATAAGAACACAACTCTTAATAAAGTGTGTACTAGAGTATCTTTATGCACGATATTGATCATTTTATAGTTTAGAATGAACTTCTTTTATTTTATTTTATTTTTTTATAATAAAACCAAGCTTAATGATACTTGAAATTTTTGTTACCGGAATCTCCCGAAGTCTTAAAAGTACTAGGTTTGACTTATTCTTCGTATTTAATATATATATATATATATATATATATATATATATATATATATATATATATATATATATATATATATATATATACACACACACACATAGGCTAAATTTAGATTTCATCTTCAGTGTATATGCTAAATTATAATTAAAATTTAGTTAAAAAGTTCCAAACATCAATTTTTGACCGATATACTCAAGTCTATTTTATACTATGGATACCTAGTTGATTTGCACTAGATTTCTCATTTTTGAATTTGTCACGAAAATATTATAAGTCATACAAATGCTGAATTTTTCCTTAGTTAGGTCCGATAAATCAAATTGACTCATTCAGGACCGGCACTACCATGACTTCCTAGTATATGGCCTATAGCCTTTCATACTAGGTTTCTTTACCCTATGGAACTAATTTTTAACATTTCTAATTTTATTAAATGTTGAGAATTGAACTTACTTTGGGTTATATATATATATCCAAATTCAACTTTTGGATCGATACGACCGATTTTCGATACCCTCAGTATCCTTCCAATATAACCTACGGATTATCAATTCACGACTCAAGGTTTCCGTATACCCGAAGTATATCGTTACACTTTTAGGGAGTAGAATTGAACTTAACTAATTGAACTCCAATTTAATTTAGAACGGTAACATATTTATTTCATATTGGTAAATTTCTAGTATTCTAAGTGACTTTCCACAATTCTAGGCTAGAATGGTTAAGGTCTACCTCATAAGCTTATTATAGACTATATACATATATGTATATAAATCACATCCTACATATAACAGTCCATCTAGGAATCGACTCTAGAATAGTACATGAATATGTTCTCAACTCCGTATCGGACGCAACTTGTATCCATTTACTCATGTATACACATTAAGAACATATGCACATATACATACACATGCCATTTTACAACTGACAAAAGTAGATCTCAATCCATTTAAAATTCAATCATGATACCATATGGGTGTCCCTTTTTGTATGTGTCCATATCGTATCCTAGTTTTATGTTAATGTGTCCAAATTTCTTTCGACATGCGTGTCTATGTCATAATATCAAATTAACAATTTTGATGTGTCTAAATTGTATTTAGTTCGCGTGTCTAACCCATCATTCTTGATATATTGTGTCCATGTGTCCTTATTGGTGCTAATATACGTGTTTGTATCATCTATATATAACAATTATTCTAGACTTATAATTAGAAAGAATTAACTCTAAATGATTATAGTAAACAAGCAAAAAATCAATCAAAGGAAAGAGATGGGAGAGGGCTTGCCTTGGTTTGGGTGAGACCTAAAATTCTCTTTCCCAATTCCTCCAATTTCTTTGTGTATTCCAAGATTGGATGAGGAAGGGCAAGGGGATTGTTGAAGGAGATCCGGAGGGTGCGGTGACCGACGGGGTACGCGGCCGCGGGCGGCACCGGAGCAACGTAGTAGCAGCGGCGGTAGAGCAAGGAGAAGGAGAAGGGGAGGTGAGAGATGGAGAGAGAGATCGAGTGAGTGAGAGGGGGTGGAGAGAGGAGGCATGGGAGAGTGGCTGGAGGGAAAGGAGAGAATAGAGTCTCCTCTCTCTTTCTTTCATATATTCCTTTTTTTATTCTTTTTTTTTATATAATCTCCAACATCATCATTATTCTTTAAGGGGTGAAATTACCCTTTAGTCCTCCAAACTCATGCATGGTGACACCTAGTAATGCTAGGTGTCAATGCTAATTGTGATATTACACAATTCATCAAGGGTTTTAAGTGTGAAATGACTTTCATTTATAAAGAATATTAATAAAATCTTTTCTTTTATAAAGCAATTTAGCAAATAATTTATTCAAATGTAATTTCATTATTAGAAAATCTCTTAAAATAAATAGACTCATAAAAAAATCCACCAAGCTTGATACCAAAATATTGTATTGGGAGTATGACTATTACACTCTACCCACCTTACAAAAATTTTGTCCTCGAAATTTAAAATTTAAGGATAGCCTTTTCAAAACAAATATTAGAGAGAAACAAAATATTCTACCCACCTTACAGAGATGAAGTAGTAATCTCTTTCAAAAGAATGCTTCAAAATATATTCATTATATGTTTCACAAAATAAAAGACCTTCAAAAATACTTGATCATCAAGAATCTTCAAATTTTATAGAATCAACAAAACTATCAAAATATAGTTTTAATCCATAACCATGTATTTTCCTTTTATTTATATCCCATTTTTCATGTTTTCTGACGTGATATAACAATCTTGTACTATGCCACCGCACGTATGGCTGAAATCAAGATACCATTTCACTATGAGGATTCATGGCTGCAGCTTTTGCTACCACGCCATTGATATCCATGAAATGAGAATGAATTATGATTGAGAAGTAGTCTTACATGTCAGGATATTCATAATAATTCAAAACATATTCAAAAATCCAAACTAAAACTTCAAGTCTTCAAGTTTTCTAAATATTATCAGCATTTACTTTTATCATAGTATCAAAACTAATAGATAATATAAGATATACTCATATATATATATATATATATATATATATATATATATATATATATATATATATATATATATATATACCATCAAAAGCATTAAATTTTATTTTAAATTATTCAAGTCAATGATTTTCAAATCCAAATTGAGGTAAAACAAAATTAAAATCTGAATATCAAACTTCAAATCCATTTCAAAAATATTATATTTTGATCCCCGAAATCTTATTAAATATCTAAATCACGTTTCGAGAATATAATGCCTCGCCAGTCCAGATGGCCAGTCCGGATGGCTGCAACGACTTCTCTTTTCATGATCCAATATGATTGACTACAGGTTCTTCTGCGTTGTCAAATCAGTTGATAAATTATCAGGTTCTTGACACAAATAAATAAGCATTCAATCACAGAAAGTCTAATCAAAATATTGCTTCACAAGAAGTCAAATAAGCAATGTGTGTGTAATAGATATGGATATTACATGAAGGATAATTCTCGAAATTAGGGTTGATACTAAAGATGGAATTGAATGAATAAACTGAGAATTCCATTCTAGATTTTCAATCGACAAAACATTGAATGAAACAAGGAATTAAAATTTTGAAGAAGGTTGAATTTGTGAAATGATCAGATATTGAAATTTTAATAAGAAAAGAAAAATGAGTCAGGACTTAAACACTAATAATATCAAGAGAGCGATGTGTAATACCTTAAATAACCATATACAATATATATGTTATACATATTCTTTAAGCAAGATATTGCTAGTATTAACTTACCCGATAGTTCTTCCAAGTTATATTATATATCTATAACCCCCATAATATATATTACACCCAATCTAAATAGAAGTATATATCCTCATTGGCCTATTGGCTTCATAACCCTTATCCCTTTTTTGATTTTTAGCTACATAATAGTCATGGATAAGTCTGAACTGTCACGCCCCAGTCCCAAAATACCGAGGGACTAGCCACGTGGCAATGGCCAGCAGCACACTCCAATGGGCAAACCCAATTTAATGGACCCGATAGAGTGTAGTTAAGCTATAATGGTCTACGATACATGTCACAGTCTAATTCTAATCTCATCCTCAGAAGGTAATCACAGTTCAAATGTCAGACTAATCAAAAGAAATATAATCCAACAAGTCTCAACAATATGTCTCGGGGAACAACCCGAATATAAGTTTAGTACAGTAATCCAAGAGACGGAAAATAGAGAAACTAGAAACAGAAATAACTGAGTATATGAAGCAAATACTCAGGAGAAATCCTCTGGCACCACCTCGTCCTCTGGTGCTGGTACTGCTCCAGTGTCTGCTCTTGTCCCGTATACCTCAGGGTAAATCTCCTCTGCTATACCTGGGGACATAACCCGGTCTAGGTCCTCAGGGGACATAGCAAGGTACAAGAATAACTCAAGCCAAATAAAATACAGTATATAAAAATATATATCAACAGGGCAAACTATGTAACCAGCTATGTGCTATGCAAATAAGAGCATCACTAGTACTCGGGCTGAGACCACTACAAGCTCTGTGTCGGGGAGACGGTAGCAGTAATATCACGTAATGGGCCTAGCTCTGATATAGAGGCTACAACAACGCAATAATAAATATATATGTATGTAATCAGCCTGTAGCCTGTGTGTCTCTTCCCACCCAACGTAATCACGTCTCATGTCCATGACGTGTCATGTCCATAACACACAAGATCATGACCTCTAGCTAGTACAGCGAGTCACAATGATATCTATGTATATGCAAAATTTATGTCACGAATCATGTAAGCCTATACAGAATCACCATGAATGCTCAGGAAAGATTTAGTTACATGAATAGTGTCAAGTGTCCTATGGTATGACATACTTGGTAAAGCAAACACGAAAATATAGGATCGGGTTGTCAACTCTCTAAGTGACGTTAAATGACTCAGCGTACGGCATCGACATCCGAATATTATTCGGACGTTAAGCAACGTCTCACGGTCCTAGGTTGAATATGCACATCTTAAGAGTATATATATATATATATATATATATATATATATATATATATATATATATATAACTCAAGCAAATAATATAACAGGAACTACTGTAGGTTGGCAAGGTATACTTGTCTGGGGTTTGAACTCCTTCAGTTGCTCCGGTAACAACGAAATCTCCAGGAACGCCTTCGGATGATGAAACAAACACTACCATCACTCTAAAAATATATAAAATAGCTAGAAATGACTACCCAAAAGTCCAATTTGGACACAGGAGCAGAATTAACAGTTTCTGGTTAAAGCGGGGTCCACATGTGGCCCACTTCGCACCGAAAAATATGCCGAGACAAAGTTCTCCAAATTCATCAAACTTAATGTCTACGAGTCCAGAACGATGATACGGACCCAAGGGAATGTCCAGAACTGGATTTAGATGATCCGATCAGAAAATCGCCCGTCAAGTGGAGTTGTGGGGCCCACGATATGGAATTTCATCAACGTTCTCAGAATCGAACCAAACTTGGATCACAGGACCAGCGTAACGCTAGAAATCCAGTGGCACAAGTTTTGTTGCAAAACGACAAGCATACACGAAGTTACAATGAGTGTCAGAACAGGTTCGATACGGGGTGTTTTCGACGGATACGCGTTGATTCCGGTATGCACGCACATCCAAATCAACTTTCACGAAATCTTACACGTCCGCATTGATGATGCGTACCTTTCGATGTAATTCGCACACGACTAAGTTGCCTCGTTTAGCGGTACGCACCCAGTTTCAAAAAAATTTGGGTTTTAAAAATTAAGTTTTTTGTCGATTTCATCCGCGAATAAAACACAACATACAGCAAATTAAAATAAACTAATTACAAGGTTTAAAACTTGGTTATGTTGTTTAATTTACTGTTCAAACAGAAATTAGAAATATTAACCAGGTTGGGATAAAAATGGGCATGAACATGGGGGTTCGGGACAGTTTCTGAACTACAGAAATATGTGGTTTTTTCATGTTTTGTGTCGCAATTTGAGACCGACACAGGACACGATACCCCGAACTATTTATACATGATTTGAGAGGATCACGTGGTCTTCGTATAGGTTTCGACAGAACGAAATTTGGATCAATACACAGGGAGATACGTGAGTGGGAAGATGGGTACCTCGCAGCTGTTCGTGACAGGGGCGATTTCGCGGTGACTTTGCGGGCGACGTGCGGCGACGTGCAGCGGCCTTCGGTAGCCGGAGGAGGACGTAGGAGGTTGGGGAGCTAGGGAGAGTGGTCATGAGGTGTGAAGAAGTGAGGGTGGGGGAGGTTTTGAAGTCTAACGAGGGGTGTACGTAGTCGCGGGAACTGCGGGAAAGGGGGGATTCGTGCGGGTGGGCTAGGGAGCCATTGTAGCAGTGGGTTAGTAGGGCGGGTCGGGTCGGCGGGTTGGGTCAGGTTCAGATTCGACCCGTTAGGGCTGGGGTTGGGTTTAGTTTGGGTTGGTTCACCTTGGGTCCGGTCTGGTTTAACCAAAAATAATATTTTTAGTTATTAAAAAATAGTTTTTGAGCCCAATAAATTCTAGAAAAATTACACAACATCATATTATTAATTATACACTCAAAAATATAATTTTTACAATATTTTAACACTTAATTTAATACATAAAATATTAATCCTTTGAAGAACATTTATTTTAAATAATTAAAAATCACAAAAAATTCTAAAAATTTATTTTTAAAAATTTTATAAATCTGGGTGTTTACATTAACCCTAGGTTTACTATGGGTACCAAACTCGAGATCTTTAAGAAATTTTCTATAATCCTTTACCAAGCTATTCTAATAAGAATACTTGTCCAATGCTCTCTGAATTAGTCATCCAAGGTTTCAGATCATATCTATCTTTATACTATCCAAGAGTCGATGACCTTTCGAATATCATTTATACTCTTAATTCTTGACCGTATGGGATGACAGTAGAAAATCCATCAAGTAAGGATATATGAAACATAGTCTAAATAAATAACCCTATAGGTGTCTTCTATTCTAGGTTCTATATCGATCTTTCCTGGGAGCATGTCTTAGATTTTCGTAACTTAACCTATATAAGTCTCCTCAAAGTTTGGTCTTCATCCTATCCTAGGTTCTTTATCTTTAGGGACCTACATAGGTTTCCCAAAAGCTAGACCTGCATTGGTCACCACTAAAAGACGTGTCACGTCCCGCTTCCTAGAATACGGCGAGCCGGATACGTAACATCATCCCTAGGCTACGCACCATACGAATACACATGTACCCATATTTGCGATTGTCGTCCGTAAGGTTTTAGGATTGGATTATAACAGGTCACAAGGTGCATAATATAATAAATAGTAAGTTGATTACAGGATATCCAAAACTATAAATAGAAATTTTGCTATTCTACCCGATTACAACCATTTACCTAATATACATAGCAATACAATTATACCTTTAATAAATAAATATGGTTTCAGTAGATCGCCTGAAATAGTAGCATCACGAGCTTGCTCTCCAACTGTTCTTCAATATTTGATAGCAGCTTCCTTTGGTATTGCTACAAAAATTAGTGAACAATATTAGGTCGTCAAACAACATGCTCAAAGACGAAAGTAAAATAAAATAAATTAAGAATCTGAGAAGAAATAGGATTCTCGGAATTCCAAAATAAAGGAACTAAATAATTCATAAGGATTATTGTGTTAACTTGAAATACGATCCTCACTATATTCTATTCTAGTGAATTTTCTTGGTGTTCGTCTTATACTTACGTCATAATAAGTCATACTCATAATTATTACAATTATAATCACAGTCATAGTCATAATCATAATTACTAAGAATAATGCATCAACGAAACAACAGTTTACCGTATATATCTAACATATATCAATATCTGTATCGTCAACTGAATTTTGTAACATGTCATCAGTACAGTAGTCCACCCCTACACCAAACAAGGACAAGGGTATGAATCACGGCACCGGAACAGCTTACATACCAGCTGACTATCAAGCAGTACACCATAGCTAAGAAATCAACAATCAATCGCAATCACAAATACAGACAAGTTTTCTAAATGATGATAATGCAATTTGGAGAACAACTCTTTGAATAACCACAATAACTAGTTTTTCAACAATAATTCTGTAACCAGGGATCAGGCTGTGGCAGGCAGGGTGGCACGGTGCTTAGATTACGGCCCTCTCACATTCAGTGAGTAAAACAGGATATAATATCAATTTTACCTAATCGATCTTTGTAATCGAAATAGGTTTATAATTACAGGAACATGTATAAACACAGGATAGGTAAGTGAGCTAAGCCTCACACACTCAATTCGCAAGGCCTTACGAAAGAGCTTAATTGCTGATCAGCTTTTGTTGTTGTTATTATATTACGAGATTTCGTAGGTGGGATTCAAGTTATTCTTCCCCATCCAATGCTTTCTAATCTAAACCTACAAACAATTCATATTCTACTATCTTGCATTAAGTTTCTGCTCTATATATTATGTTCACTATCAATATACAAAAATACATTTTCAAGATATAACAGAATACATGTTTTCCATCTCATTCATAATCCAGGAGGCATGTATCAAGTTTTTATCCCAACTCAATTTCGGGATAATCATAAATACCATGACATAAATTCCAGAAAATATTATTTTCTTTCAACTTATACAGAGCAGACTATCAGGAAGCTAAATTTAGATTTCAGTTGCGTGACTTTTGTCTGTGTCCTACGTATCCTGGACTCTTGCTAATCGTCCACTAAGTAAATTGAATTAAAGTTATCGAGGTCCGTCGCTGAATTATATATAGTAACTAAAGTCTAGGGTTAGGAATATCGGTAATATTTTCGGATATCGAAATTTGGTTAACTCCCGAAATTCTTAAAATTTTTGGCAGAGTCTCCTTTGTATTTCGGCTCCAAATTTTTTATAATTTATATAAGACCCGGAGCAACCCTCTTTAAAAATTTCTGGGTACGCCGACCGCTTCGGTGGAACAACTCTACACCGAAAATCACACGCAATTTATAATATCAATAAACAATTATTTATGCAAGAAATAAGGAGGAACTTTCTTACCTAAATTATACTTTACCTAGCAATTTGCTATTTTAGCAATTTAGCACCGATTTCGTGTTGGCTACACAAGTTCAAATAAATCAATAAAATCATGAAATCAGAAGGTTACACAAATACTAGATAACAAAACCATACAGGAATAAGAACACAACTTTTAATAAAGTGTGTACTAGAGTATCTTTATGCACGATATTGATCATTTTATAGTTTAGAATGAATTTTTTTTTCATAATAAAACCAAGCTTAATGATACTTGAAATTTTTTTTACCGGAATCTCCCCAAGTCTTAAAAGTACTAGGTTTGACTTATTCTTCGTATTTAGTATATATATATATATATATATATATATATATATATATATATAGGCTAAATTTAGATTTCATCTTTAGCGTATATGTTGAATTATAATTAAAATTTAGTTAAAAAGTTCCAAACATCACTTTTTTGACCGATATACTCTCAAGTCTATTTTATACTATGGATACCTAGTCGATTTGCACTAGATTTCTCCTTTTCGAATTTGTCATGAAAACATTATAAGTCATACAAATGCTGAACTTTTCCATTGTTAGATCCGATAAATCAAATTGACTCATTCAGGACCGGCACTACCATGACTTCCTTGTATATGGCCTATAGCCTTTCATACTAGGTTTATTTACCCTATGGAACTAATTTTTAACATTTCTAATTTTATTAAATGTTGAGAATTGAACTTACTTTGGGTTATATATATCCAAATTCAATTTTTGGATCGATACGGCCGATTTTTGATACCCTAAGTATCCTTCCAATATAACCTACGGATTATCAATTCACGACTCAAGGTTGTCCGTATACCCGAAGTATATCGTTACACTTTTAGGGCCTAGAATTGAACTTAACTAATTGAACTTCAATTTAATTTAGAACGGTAACATATTTATTTTATATTGGTAAATTTCTAGTATTCTAAGTGACTTTCCACAATTCTAGGCTAGAATGGTTAAGGTCTACCTCATAAGCTTATTATAGACTATATACATATATGTATATAAATCACATCCTACATATAATAGTTCATCTAGGACACGACTCTAGAATGGTACATGAATATGTTTTCAACTCCGTATCGGACGCAACTTGTATCCATTTACTCATGTATACACATTAAGAACATATGCACATATACATACACATGTCATTTTACAACTAACAAAAGTAGATATATCCATTTAAAATTCAATCATGATACCATATGGGTGTCCCTTTTTGTATGTGTCCATATCATATCCTAGTTTTATGTTAATGTGTCCAAATTTCTTTCGACATGCGTGTTTATGTCATAATATCAAATTAACAATTTTGATGTGTCCGATTTGTATTTAGTTCGCGTGTCCAACCCATAATTCTTGATATATTGTGTCCACGTGTCCGTATTGGTGCCAATATACGTGTTTGTATCATCTATATGTAACAATTATTCTAGACTTATAATTAGAAAGAAGTAACTCTAAATGATTATAGTAAACAAGCAAAAATTAAATCAAAGGAAAGGAAAGAGATGGGAGAGGGCTTGCCTTGGTTTGGGTGAGACCTAAAATTCTCTTTCTCAATTCCTCCAATTTCTTTGTGTATTTCAAGATTGGATGAGGAGGAGCAAGGGGGTTGTTGGAGGAGAGCCTGAGGGTGCGGTGACCAGCGGAGGGCGAGGTAGCCGGCGGAGTGCACGGCGGCGGGCGACGCCGGAGCAGTGGTCGCGGGCGGCGCCGGAGAAGCGCAGTAGCAGCGGCAGTAGCTGCAGCAGTAGAGCAAGGAGAAGGGGAAGTGAGAGTTGGAGAGAGATCGAGTGAGTGAGAGGGGTGGAGAGAGGAGGTACGGTAGAGTGGCTGGAGGGAAAGGAGAGAATAGAGTCTCCTCTCTCTTTCTTTCATATATTCCTCTTTTTTTTGTTCTTTTTTTCTTTGATATAATCCCCAACATCATCATTATTCTTTAAGGGGTAAAATTACCCTTTAGTCCTCCAAACTCATGCACGGTGACACCTAGCAATGCTAGGTGTCAATGCTAATTGTGATATTACACAATTCATCAAGGATTTTAAGTATGAAATCACTTTCATTTATAAAGAATATTAATAAAATCTTTTCTTTTGTAAAGCAATTTAGCAAATAATTTATTCAAATGTAATTTCATTATTAGAAAATCTTTAAAATAAATAGATTCATAAAAAAAATCCACCAAGCTTGATACCAAAATATTGTATTGCGAAGTATAACTATTACAAATAGTGTTATGTCTTTTATATATATATATATATATATATATATATATATATATATATATATATATAACATCAGGATATATTGGCTTGTGAAGTCATGATATTGAGGTTGTGGGTTAGAATTTTTCCATGCATTACATACTTACTTCAAAAATTAATTAGAAATTCATATGTATCAGGATATTATAAACATATACATGTATGTGTATTGGATAATAATTATGCCGAAAAGTTTAGGTTAAGGTCAATAATTAGTTAATATTATTTAGCAGATGTTTTTGCATAGAAAACACCATTCCAAAACCGAAAATACTATTTTGTCTGCCCATGTTCATGACCACGATCGCACCCACGTGGCCGACTCTAATTGGCTTCATCCCTCTCCTCCTGCACGCTTTCGGGGCCTACCCCTGCTAAGCCGATAGAAGCCTGCCATGTGGGTGCGGGCCAACCGTGGTCACGCCCACAGATGGGTGCCATGTAGCAACGTCTTTACGAAAGTCGTTTCATGGACTTATCTCAATTTCTGTAAACTTTGTACCGTGAGAACAATTTTCAGGTGACTTCTATGCTTTATATGTAATTTTCTGTAAGTAGTATTACCTCGCTAATGTACATGTTATCGATGCTGACAGGTTAATAAGCGTGGTGAAATGATCTACGCATAAATATCAACGATGACTCGATGACAACGAAAGAATACCACAGATATAGCATCTACGTACAGTCGTTATGCCAAATGGCAACTAATCACACAAAAAAACGCGACACAAGAAGCATGGAAGAACCGGCCGAGTCGAGCTTAGCGATCGAGCTGAGCTGAGCTGACCAATTCCTTCCTTCGCCTGCAGCCATGCGATCCCTCATCGACAAATACCTCAAGAAGAAGAAGGCCACAGAGGAGAAGAAGGAAGGAGAAGAAGCAGAAGCAGCAGCAGTTAGGAGGAGGAGGAGGATGTCTCTTTGCTCAACGGAGACTACCTGCTGTCCTCCCGGTCCCTCCTGCATAGGCGAGCTCGCGAGCCACAAGCACGAGAGAGTGCCCAAAGCCTCCGCGATGGCGACGATGCGCGCAAACTTCGCTCACTCCAGCAAGTCCACCATCTTCCCCAACACCCACTTCACCAACCCCGAATCCCTCCCTTCGCTCCCCGACGCCTTCGCAAGTTTCGCCGACGCCTACCCGACCTACGGAAACACGCAGCATGCCGACCGCATCCGAGACGAGGAGTACGCCCACCTACACGAACACGTCTGCTTCGACTACACGGGCCTCAGCCTATTCTCCCACGCCCAGCTCCACTGTCCCTTAGAGCAACCATCTTCCTCCTCGCGACTGCGGCCTCCTTTCTTCAACGTCTCCTACAAGTCCACCAGCCTGACGTCCCACGTGCAGTACGGCGGCGTCGATGAAAGGGGGGTCGAGTCCGCGATGAGGAGGAGAATCATGAGCTTCCTCAATATATCCGAAGACGACTACACCATGGTCTGCACCGCCAACAGGACCACCGCCTTCAGGCTGCTGGCGGAGACCTATCCGTTCAGATCCAACAAGCGGCTGCTCACGGTCTACGACTACGAGAGCGAGGCCGCGAGCGCGATGTCGGATTGCGCCGTCAGGAGAGGCGCCAAGCTCATCTCCGCCAGCTTCTCCTGGCCGAACCTGAGGATCCATTCGGCCAAGCTGAAGGCGGTGATTAGCAAGAAGATGAAGAAGAGAAGGGGGCTGCTCGTGTTCCCGCTCCAGTCGAGGATGACCGGCACCAACCACCCCTACTTCTGGATGAGGATGGCGCAGGAGAACGGCTGGCACGTGCTGCTCGACGCGTGCGCGCTGGGGGCCAAGGACATGGACGCCCTCGGCCTGTCCCTCATCCAGCCCGACTTCCTGATATGCTCCTTCTTCAAGCTGGTGGGGGAGGACCCGTCGGGGTTCGCCGGTCTGTTCATCAAGAAGTCGAGCAGCGCGGTCCTGGAGGCGTCCGACGCGAGCGTCGGCATCGTGAGCCTGGTCCCCGCGCGGGGACCGCCCTCGCTGCAGCAGCAGCAGCTGCTGCTGCCGCGGGAAGACGATTTCTCAGGCACGGCAAGCTCTGTCGAATGGGATAGCTTGAGCTCGCTGTCAGGCCCAATGCCTCCTACTCTAGCCTTCAGCTACGATGTCGAGCCCGGCGCCGTCAAGAGATTCGAGCACGGAGAGACCTCTGAGCCTGCTACACAAGAACAAGCAGGGGACGAAAGAGGAGGAGGAGGAGGCAATAAATCCGTGGAAATAAAATGCGGGGGACTGGACCACGCGGACAGTCTGGGCCTGATACACATCAGCTGCAGGCTGAGATGTCTGAGCAACTGGCTGGTGATTACGCTGGCGAAGCTCCAGCACCCCAACTCGGAGAAGGGCCAGTACTCCCTGGTGCGGATCTACGGGCCGAGGGTGAAGTTCGAGAGGGGGCCGGCGCTGGCGTTCAACGTGTTCGACTGGAAAGGGGAGAAGATTGAGCCCGCGCTCGTGCAGAAGCTCGCGGACAGGAGCAACATCTCGCTCGCCTGCGGCTTCCTGCGCAACATATGGTTCCCGGAGAAGTACGAAGAGGTGAGGGACGCCATTTTGGAGAGGAAATTAGAGAGCGGTGCTTCGGGGATATCGGTGGTGAATGCGTCGCTCGGCTTCTTGTCCAACTTCGGAGATGCGTACAGGCTCTGGGCTTTTGTCGCCAAGTTCCTGGATGCCGATTTCGTCGAGAAGGAGAGGTGGAGATACGTGGCTCTCAATCAGAAAATGGTCGAGGTATAGACTCTCACACACAATATTATTTGCTACAAATCAAAGTCCATTCGACTATGATGATACAATTTGCTACTAAATTTCTATAACAAATTGCATCTTCTTGTCTATTCCTTCTTACTCGTCCATTTGTTTTAAAGCCAAACCAACTTGGAGGTGGTGGTTGTTGTATGAATTTAAATTGTATATAGGAGAGAGAGAGAGAGATTCCGCTAGAAATTTGGTAACCGTGTATGTAACCTACTAATTCCTTCATTCTCTGTCGATGAAGAGTGATTTATGCGATGACTAAGGTCAAATATACTTGGTCCTTGTTACCACAGTGTGAATAATTCTTTTGTAGCGGTATGTCAGTTTGATGTACAGTCTGCAAAATAATTGCAAAAATCTTTCAGGTGTTCGCAGATTTACTATTTTGTACCAAGAAAGCATATTTTGGTAGCTAATGTATCATCTTTCTTCAACTTCAAGGTGTTAATTGGCCGCGCCGGAATGTCCTAGACTTCAAGGTGTGTAATGGATCGGGTGGTCCGAGGTCAACATCGTCTGGGTTGATCTGGGTTCGGTCAACGGGTCGGTCCGGTCCGATCCAGCCCACGGAGTATACGGGTTTGAGCTGAAATTGAGAAAACGTCTCGATAGTCTCGCCCGAACCGACTCGGTTCAAAACCTGTACGAATCGGTCCTAACTCGCTTATTCGATCAACGTGGTCCGATCCGGTACGATCCAGCGACCGGTCCAGGCCCAGCCAGAACCTCGCGGACCCCATGTTTTTAAACATTAGAGAATTTTTTTACCAAAATACCATCATTTTAATGGTTGTTTTTTAGCCGTTTAAGAGTTTTTTTTGTCATTTTGCAGAAAATAACCAAAATACCCTTATAACAAAAATATTTTAGGGATAACTTCGCACCCGAAAATTCCTATAAATAGGACAAATTATCAAAATTAAGCCTAACAAATTGTATTCCCTCTCTTACAATATTTACAAGTAATATAGTGTGAAGAGACTATTTACTATCATGAAAAATGATCAACCACCACAGCAACCGCAAGATCAGCAACCTCAATCCGCACTGCAACAAGAGTTGGCATCAGAAATTTGGAATCATATTAGTGAAATTTACAATTTTTCGCAGCATGAAAAATTATTTGAATCTTTTTTTTTTAATAAACCGGCCGGGTTGCCCTGAACAGACCCGGACTGTCACACCCCACTCCCAGAATACAGGATAAATACGGGGACTGACATGGCCAACCGCACCTTGCAGAATACCGAAGTAAGCCGCAATGTGTTAAGGTTGTCTATAAGACAGATTGGTGAACTCTAGTATACTATGACGTCAGTCCTAAGGCCGACAAATCCTAGTATCACAATCCATCAACACAAGTACAAGAGTATATATATATATATATATATATATATATATATATATATATATATATATATATATATATATATATATAAAATTAAAAAGGCGTCACAAATTACATACCACATATGATCATGAAGCTAGTGAATACAAAATGCTGCATTAGCATGGCATAATTATATATGATCAAATATACCAGCCATTATCTAATATATATATCATGTTGACCGAAGTTAGAGAAGTGATCTCAAAATAAGGGGCTAACACTGCCTCTTGCTAAAATACCACAAAATGAGATAACACTAGGAGGGGTGGAGGAAGAAAACCCACTCGCGAGCTTCGGCCGCAGTCCTACGAGTGCGAGCCATCTTGCTGGAAATACGGTGGATCATGGTTCTCCACAGAATAATCTGGCCATACAAAACCAGTGGGGTCAGAACCCCAAGCAACAAGTACCACAAAGGATCTCAAGGTGATAGACCAAACATATCACAACATTAGCAGAAAAGAGAGATAAGAATAAATGAATGTCGAGACTTGTACGGTACCAATGTACTTGTCTCAAAATATAATGATAGAACTGATAACAAGTGCTAAGATGAAAGTAAGGCGACGAGCGGCAAGAAGGCATAGGAACTACTCTGTATCGGGACCACAACCCTTAAACCAAATAAGGACCGGGGTTGTAGTCCTTCACCCGAGCACAACAGTCAACCCGGATGGCCAAGGGTACGCTTGTCGAGTAAACTTAAATGCCCATTCAACAACACTACAACATAGCTAGTTACTTGTCATAAACAGAAATTTGAGCTTGTAAGCATAAACTAAAGCTTGTGAACATAAACTTAAACTTGTGAATCATAAAGTTGTCTTATAAACATAAACTTATCTTGTAATGTACCGCAGCACGCATAAACTTGGTCAGTCATGGAGCCCTTGCCTTGCAGGGTGATTCCATGCTGCATGGGGGCACTTGGAGATCGGGGTAGCCGGTAGCGCAATATTCTTTCCTCCCAATGATCTAGGTGAATCTTATCTTATTTAATCATTTCTAAATTATTTCAAGTTCTCGAGTCGTGGACACACACGGACTTCCTAGAATGACGAGTCACGAGTACGAGCTTTTCACGAGTAATCATATTCGCGGCACGCGATACATGAGGCAATACTCACACTTGATTGTCCGATGCCAAAATGCAATGAATTATCATATACAAACATTTTCACGGTGTCGTGAGGATCAAAATCATATGTTAATATAGGGAAGCACAACATCCAACAATGCTCCAATACTCAACTGGGCTAAAACAGTTTATGTATTTAGAAAAATGATACATTATAGTAAATTTGAGGATAACTCTCACATGTGAACTCCAAATGAGGTTATTCAAAAAGATTTGGAAAAGCAAAACAAAGATCTACAACTTTCATGTTTTGAGTTTTGCAAGATTCTAGCTAGAAAATAGCTTAAATAGGCAAAAATAGACATTTGGGTCACCGTGCGCGCAGCGCACTGCGCGCGGCATTAATTTTGTGCACGGCGCATTGCTACTCGGCCAGAATTTCATGCGCGGCGCACTGCGCGGCAAGGATTGATGTGCACGGCGCATCGATGAGCGCGGTGAGGGTGTGATGCGCGCTGCTGCGGCAGAAACTTCATGCGCGACGCACTGCGCGCGGCAAGAAAGTGATACATGGCGCATTGCTGCGGCAAGAATATCCATACGCGACGCACTGCTTGGCGGCCAAAATTCCATGCTGCGGAGCACTGCTGCGGCAACTGTTCATCGTCCCTGTCAGACAGGTCCGAGAACAGGAGTCCATAACTTATTTTGACCATAAAAACTTCAATTTAACTCCAAATTAAGCGATTCAAAATCCAAAATGCTTGAAATGGAAAGCTCCATAAAATAGAATAACTAGTTTTAGAAAACAGCAAGTTTTAATAGATCAAACCAAGAAAAAACTCATGGAATCCATATAAAATCCCACTACTAGAAAAAGCGGGATTAGCGACGTATTTTAGCGACGTCAAAAGAAACGTCGCTAATAATATATAAATTAGCGACTCATTATAAACACGTCGCTAGACGTCGCTAAATGGCGACATTTAGCGACGTTTAGCGACTTTTAATACGATTTTAAAAGATAAGTCGCTATAAGTTCAATTAAGGTCGCTAAACGTCGCTAATATGTCTAATTTAGCGACGTTTAGCGACGTATATAGCGACATTTAAACTCAAAATATTTAGCAACGTGTTTAGCGACGTCCTTTACGTCGCAAATATTTAATTTAGCAACATTTTTTATTGGACGTCGCTAAACGTCGCTAAAATTTGGTTAATTAGGGGTCGGTTTCATTTTTCCCCGTCAGTTGAAATTTCGATTCGAAAACATATTTCCCCCCCCCCTCCCCAGCTCCGTCGACCGCGACTACTCCGGCAAGGTATACTCTCTCTCTCTCTCTCTCTCTCTCTCTCTCTCTCTCTCTCACAGGACACATGTGACATTGACACAAACACGACACACACACTGACACTGACACAGACACAGACACGACACACACACACACTGACACAGACACTGATCTGGACCTAGGGTTAGGGTTAGGGTTAGGTTTTTTGACATGGGGTTAGGGTTAGGGTTAGGTTTTTTGACATGGGGTTAGGGTTAGGGTTAGGGTTAGGGTTAGGGTTAGGTTTTTTGACAATGTTCATGCATGTGCGATCATGTAGAGATCAGATTTTAATTTCTTCTTTCAAGTATAAAATAAATAAATAATATGGATCGATGAATAAGAAAGAAAGAACATAAGTGTATTTATTTGCACTTTTGCAATATATATATATATATATATATATATATATATATATATATATATATATATATATATATATATACATACATACATACATACATACATACATACATACTAATTGTTTGATTTTGTGGTTACTATTCATTGGTCCAATGGAGGAGGGGAAAAAATGATGGCTATTATTGAATCCATGTTCATATGTCATGACTACGTACATTGGGTGAACAAATTAGAACTAATTCCTGAATATTCGTACAACAACTGATCATGTGATCAAATTAATTAGAACGCCAATTATTCGACCAGGAAGTGTATGATCTAAGCAACCGTCCTTAATTGTGCCCCAAGAATTTTGAGCTCTAGCTACTTCCTCGTTCCACTCCCAATATATATAGAGGTTAATTGTCGAAAGCAAAGTACTGCGGAGTTATGTATCTCAGTTCCTCACCCTACTGCCAGTTTCAAGAAGTGCCTAATGGTCTAAATAATATGACTATAACAGTTGAATTAGCTAAACGAAACTTACAAATCAGCTTAAATAAATAAAGGATTAATTTCAACACTTACTGAAATCACTAGCTAGCAGTATGAAGAGCCTCTAATGGAGCAAAGATATCATCGCAGCATGCATCATTAAGGACATGCATCTCAAGAAACTTATTGGCTTCGGCTGGAGCCTACTACACTAAAATCCGGACACTGACACAGAAGTGGGTTAAGGTATAGTAGTAAAGTGGTATTAAGATATTATTTGGGTAATGTTATATATATATATATATATATATATATATACTGCTTTTCCAATAACGGACACTGACACAGACACAGAAGTTAATTTTGCATGTAATGATTTATATGATACATACTGTCAATTTTGCAGAAGTATCTAGAAATGGATATGAATTACTATCTGCGTCATCGTTCGTGGATGTACAACCGTCATCCTGATGACATGTGCGGTGTGCGGGATGAATTCATTGAGGGTGTACAGCAGTTCCTGCAGTTCGCCAAGGCGTTCCCTCAGTACATGGACGGTACCAAAATTAAGTGTCCATGTGTGAGATGTCGCAACAGGAAATATCATCCAGAAGTGGAAGTTACATATCATTTATACTCGAAGGGCTTTACGCCGAATTACTATCAGTGGACCGCGCACGGAGAACTTGTATCTCTAGCATCAGAGTCGGAGCCCTATGTGGAGCCGTATATGGATGTCCAAGACCACGATGCTTACGACGACGGGTTGGTGAACATGGTTTATGATGCGGCGGGGCCTAGTTTCAATCCTGACAATTATGATGCGGCGGGGCCTAGTTTCAATCCTTCAATCCTGACAATTATGATGCGGCGGGGCCTAGTTTCAATCCTGACAATTATGATGCGGCAGGACCTAGTTTCAATCCAGACAATTATGATGCAGCTGAGGAGGCACCGAATGCCGATGCTGCAAAGTTTATGGAGTTGCTTGAGAATGCAAGGACTCCACTATATCCTGGTTGTGAGGACCATTCACCGTTGGAGGTGGTTACAAGATTATTGAGCATCAAGTCCGATTTTAACATGTCGCAAGAATGCTATAATCGACTGCTCGATTTGATTATAGAGATCTTGCCCGAGGGTGCAAAGTTGCCTAAAGACTTCTATCGATCTAAGAGGATGGTGAGATCGCTTTGGATGGGATACGAGAAAATCGATGCATGTCGCAATGGGTGCATGTTGTACTACAAAGACGACAAGGATGAAGATGCGTGTAGATTCTGTGGTGCTGATCGCTACAAGGCCACTGTTAGAGGAAAGTCTGTCGGTGCAAGGAAGCCTACCGATTCGATGCACTACTTGCCTTTGACGCCGCGGTTGCAACGGTTGTTTATGGTTAAGGAGACTGCAGAAAACATGAGTTGGCACATGCGAAAACAGATCGAAGGAGTATTGGATCATCCATCCGATGGAGAAGCATGGAAGCACTTTGATCGAGAGTATCCATATTTTACCGAGGAAGCGCGTAATGTCAGATTGGGGCTCTGCTCTGACGGTTTTACCCCATTCGGACTTTCGGGCTCCCAGTATTCGTGTTGGCCTGTGATCGTCACTCCGTACAATCTACCGCCTTGGATGTGCATGAAGACTCCGTATATGTTCCTAACCGTTATTATCCCGGGTCTGAACAATCCGAAGAGGAACATCGATGTGTACTTACAGCCTTTGATAGATGAGTTGAATCAGCTGTGGGAAGTAGGTGCCAACACGTACGATGTTTCTAGAAAGCAGAATTTTCAGATGAGGGCAGCACTTATGTGGACCATCAACGACTTTCCGGCCTATGGAATGTTATCGGGATGGAGCACCCATGGTCGTCTCTCATGTCCGTATTGCATGGACCATTCTCAGGCTTTCCGTTTGAAACACGGAGGCAAACCGTGCTTCTTCGATTGTCATCGACAATTTTTGTCGAAGGATCATCCGTACCGGAGGAATCGGAATGCTTTTCGTGCGGGAGTTGTGGAGAAGGCCAATCCACCTCCAAGGTGGCCCGGATGCACGATATGGGAAGAGGTAAAATATTTACCAAGTGCTATCGAAGAGCCTGCTAAGGGGTACAAGTGTGACGGATTTGGTCGCACCCATAACTGGACGAAGAGGAGTATATTCTGGGATCTGCCATATTGGAGCACCAATCTGATCAGACATAACCTTGATGTCATGCATATCGAGAAGAATGTGTTTGATAACATAATTAATACTGTAATGGATGTAAAGGGGAAGACGAAAGATAATCCGAAGGCCAGGTTGGACTTAGAAGACATATGTAGACGTCCTGCATTGCATCTGATAGAGGAGGGGAATGGAAAGTTAAAGCAACCTAAGTCAGTTTTCTCACTGGATAAAGAGGATAAAGGTAGACTTTGTAGGTGGATTCAGGGTCTAAAGTTTCCAGACGGGTACGTGTCGAACTTGAGAAGATGCGTCGACCTCAAGGAGAACAAACTAGTAGGTATGAAGAGCCACGATTGTCATGTATTCATGGAGAGGTTAATTCCGATTGCATTTCGGAAATTCTTACCGCAGGTCGTTTGGGACCCATTGACAGAGCTGAGCATATTCTTCAGAGATCTTTGTTGTACTAAGTTGCTCGTCGATCGTCTAGAAAAGCAAGAGAGGGACATTGCGGTAACACTATGTAAGCTCGAGAAGGTGTTTCCTCCAGGATTCTTCGACTCTATGGAGCATTTGCCAATTCATCTTTCCTATGAGGCACGTGTTGGTGGTCCTGTCGGTTATCGGTGGATGTACCCCTTCGAGCGTCATCTGAATCACCTAAAGAGAAAGGTGAAAAATAAGGCACGGGTTGAAGGATCTATTTGTGAAGCTTATGTTCTCGAGGAGATTACAAACTTTTGCTCGACGTATTTCAAACCGCATGTTGCTACTAATAGGAATAAAGCTCCCAGAAACGACGACGCATATAAGGAATCTAATGATGCAATACTCAAAGTATTCAATGCATCCGGAAAGCCTTCGGGAAAAATGAAGAAGAGATATTTGAATGACGATGAGCTAAGGGCTGCTCAATTGTATATATTACTCAATTGCGACGAGGATGAAGTGGAGAAGCTAGAGGGGTAAGTAATTAATACGTCCACGTTTACATCATCTCAATGTAATAGTATAAGATACTATTATGCTACTAATTAGCAGTTGCATCATTGTTTTTCAGCACATATAATGATGAGTTAAGGTCGGTTAGACCCTACATAACAGACGAAGAAGTAGAACAAGAAATGAGATGCCATTTTCCTTCTTGGTTGAGCGCATATGTAAGATACTTGGTAATTACTTTTTATTTCTGCACTTGTAAAACAAATAACTTACCATCGCTACTTTGGTATTTAGGTCGATCGTCTAATATCATCCGAGACTGAATCTATTAGGACTCTAGCCAAGGGACCAATTACTGCCGTAAAAATATGGCCAAGTTTCTGTGTGAATGGGTTCAGGTTCAAGTCAACAAATGCTCCTATCAGAGACAGCTTTCTGGATCTTGATTCCACGAAAAACAGTGGTTTGTGTATCAAATCTACAAACTACAAAGACGTCAATCCGGGCAATAATTTTTTTGGCATCTTACGAGAGATTGTGGAGTTGACATATAATTATGGCCCAGAACCTGCTAATATCGTGCTATTCAGGTGTGAATGGTTCGATCCGATTCAAGATCAAGGTTGGAAAATTGACAAGCATGGCCTTGTGGATATAAACTACAAGCGTAGATATCAAGGCTACGAACCATTTGTCCTATCAAGTCAGGCTCAGCTCGTGTACTTCACAACTTATCCTAGACGGGGGACAGCGAGGTCGGATTGGTGGGCAGTATGCAAGACTAAAGCTAGAAATACCTTTGACATTGACGAAATAGCTTATCAGGAGGACGATCTACCTCTTGTAACAAATATTGTAGATGTGGACTCAACGGAAGTTACTCATTACACGAGTAATAATGTAGAAGATGTAGAATTATCCGAAGAGGACGAAGTAGATGAAAGTGAAGACGAGGAAGAGGAAGAGCAGGACGAGGAAGGCGAACAAGATGAATTTTCTGAAGATGATTGAAAATATAAAATATTCCATGTAGAATGTAACTATATTTGGACTGTAAAATGCTTTGAGATATGTATCACATTTTGACATTAACGAATATATGTATTATATTTTGACTGTATAATGCTTTGAGATATGTATCACATTTTGACATTAACGAATATATGTATTATATTTTGACTGTATAATGCTTTGAGATATGTATCACATTTTGACTGTAGAATGTAGTATATATTTATGTTTCTCTATATTCATCATATGTTGTTATCAGATATGACAGGACGACGCGGAGGATTCGGCAGGTCCCGAGGTAGACAGAGTGCCACTCCGGTACTGCCTACTGTTGGTTCCGGATCATCGTCGCCCAGTACTCCAGTATATCGAGCAGCCACATCTCCGACTGCGACGACGTTGCGTGGCATCACTCCTGGGACGAGTAGTTCCAGGCGTGATAGTACTCGTGATAGTACTCCCTCGTCCAGCGTTCCTCCTGCTGACGGAACCATGGAGACTGATGAGCATGTAGAGGAGGTCGTGCCGACGTTGTCCCAGCATCAGCAAGATCCTCCATGCGCACCACCGGAGGAGACGAGGACAGAGATTTGGGCCGACGGTACAAAGTAAGTCAATTAGATGGTTTAGTATATATTTGTGTTTCTCTTTATTCATCGTATATTGACTTTTTCAGTAATCTAAATTATTATTTCTGTATAGATATCGTCCATCGTCGGTTCAGAGACGCCTGGGCCAATTTCTGAGGAACAACTACGGTGGCCCTTGGATCAACTACTCTGAGGCTCCGGAGGAGAGGAAGGCGTTCTGGTTTGCGCACTTCCAGGTAAAAGTATATTAAATAAATCCTCTAATTTATGCATATTCGTGATGCTAACTTAATGAATTATTTATTGTAGCAAACGTATTTTTATCCTCCGCACCGGGCCGAGTTGATCGAGCGGCTCTTTCCTACCGTTGCCGCCAAGCTTATCCGAGATGCTCTGGATGACCAGAAGGCTCGTGATCGTGCTGGAAAACCGATCCAAGGTTGGATCACGCCTGAGCAGTGGACTGCGATGAGGGCTAGATTCGATGATCCGAGCTACAAGGAAAGGTCTAAGAAGGCCAAGGCGGCTAGGCAGAATGCTGCCAAGTGGTGTGGTGGCTCGATTCCGATGACGGAACATTTCCGTCGTTTGGTATGTTTTTTCTTTTAAAATATATTATTTTAATATAAGTACCATAAAATGGTACTTGGAAAAAATATTTAAGTTTAGTAATAAAAAATATATTTTTAACAGGTACAGAGGGGTGAGGATGCAAACATGGTGACCGTCTTCTTGGCCACCCATCGCAAGGACGGAAATCTCATTGATGAGAGGGCCTCACAGACCTATGTAAGTATTACTTTACTTTGTGTTTATTTTAATATAACTTAGGCAATTATTGAGTTTCCAAACCTTTTTTAGGCCGAGTATCTTAGGCTTCGTGAGCGGGCGACTGCTAGTGCACCTACACCTGGAGAGGCTGGTGCTTCGTCGCAGCCCGGTCCATCTCCGTCGGCGGACGACCTGTGGGTGACCGCAGCTGGTGGTCTCCAGAGGGGTACGTACTACGGTACGGGCTCCTATGGTGCCCTGGTTGCGACGCAGTCATCTAGGGCCTCCCCGACAACTGTGCATTCCACACACCCCTCGCAGTCGCAGCCCTCGCAGTCGTCGGCCAGAGTCCAGGAGGCCGTCCAGGAGGCCGTTGACCGTCAGATTGCGTCTCTCCGTGACGACTTGCTGCGAAGTATGGAGGACCAGTCCCGGTCCCAGCCGCAGGCGGACGATCCGATGCTTATCGCACGATTGGATATGCTCGACCGCAGCATGACGGAGCTACGAGAATTGACAAATGATATTAGAGCCTCCAATGATCGCAACATCATGGAGCTGCAGGCGTCACAGCTATCGATGGGCGAGAAGCTGACGAGGATGCATGCGTCACAGCTATCGATGGGCGAGAACCTGACGAGGATGCAGGATTCAATGGATGATAGCAGTACGAGGCTGTTATCTACCATGGATTCTTACAACCAGCGACTCGCAGACTTGGAGCGGGCACGGCCGCCACCGACGTCACTGCCTTCTCCATCGACATCGGTGTCGATTCCACGGGACGAGTATGAGGAGTTGTTATCCTTGAAGCGCGCCGCTGGTCAGCCTCATGCAGATCCGTAGTAGTCTAGTTATTTTTATTATTATTTATGAATTATTGGTACTTCAACAATAGACATGATGTATGATGCTTCTTGTGGTCTTGAATTTTTTAGTTAATTTAATTGGATTATATAGTTATCCACATTTAATTGGATTGATACTTCTTGTGGTTTTTAATTTAATTGGATTATATAGTTAACTAGATTGAATCATGTTGGTGTGTATGATGAAGATGCTGTAAAACTGCAGGGAATCACCAATGTTTGATTCTGAAAATTTTTTTTTATTTTTTTTTTTAAATTAGCGACGTTATTAGCGACGTGTAGCGACGCTTAGCGACGTTAATTTACGTCGCTAATTACGTCGCTAATCAGCGACTCTGTAAAACGTCGCTAAGTTCGTCGCTAATGACGTCGCTAAAGTCGTCGCTAAGCGTCGCCAATTGCTGACATGGCAAGTATAGCCAGGTCATTAAAGACGTCGGTGTAACGTCGCGATTGACGTCGCTAATCAGCGACGTTTAGCGACTTTAATAAACGTCGTTTTTTAGTGACTTGGCGTCGCAAAACGTCGCTAAATTTAGCGACACATTAAAGTCGCTAAAAAACGTCGGCATAGCGACGTTTAGCGAAGTTTTTTGTTTTAGCGACTTGGTGTTTTCCGACTGCTTTAGAACGTCGCTAATTACGTCGCTAAACCTAATTAGCGACGATTTATTGTTATTTAGCGACGTTTTTAGACGTCGCTAATTTGACTTTTTCTGGTAGTGTCCTAAGTTGAAACTCAGATCTACACAAATCTATATATCAAAATTAAAAACTCCAAGAACTAAAGTAGATGAGAACACCATGAAAAATATTTTCTATCAAACACATTTTTTAATTAACACAAATAAGCAGAAATCCGAAAATTCATGGCTTCACCATTGAGCAAGATGTACTTGCCTTGGGTGGCTCCTAGCCTCTACCTCTCACGGTCCAAGTCACAACAACTTCTCCCTAGGGTTAGGGTTTGGCTAGAGGGAGCTTGAAGGGGAGGAGGAAGAAGGAAGCACGAAGAGTGAAATGAGAAAATGAGTCAGGAGAGAGAAATACTCATATATATACTAAGAGGAGAGAAAGATGATTTAGTCATGGGTTCAATCAAATGAACCGAACCAGATATCCATTCTACATGCAGATCCTAAACCGGGTCTATGGCAATGCCAATGGATATTCTACTAGTTTTGGATAGTCTCTCTCAACAACAAAAAAATAACAATAAATAAAATGACAGGAACCAACACTGAGAAATACAGCAAGAATACATTATCAAAAAAAATTAAATTATAGAAATTCAAGAAATTCAAGAAATACCAAATTTGGAATCGGGTGCGACATATGAGATTGACTAAACTGATATTGAGCAACAAGCTCATTTGGGTCGGACTAGAGACCAATACCCCAAAGCCAGTCGGGACCAGAACCCGGTCTAATCCGATCCGGGCTAGACCCGACTGAGTCTGATTCGGGTGTTGATTGGACCTTTTTATTAAAAAAATATTTTGAGAAAATATCTTTAGCTTATTACAGTTGAGCCTACTATTAAAAAATTTAAAAAATGTTGTACATAATTTTTTTTAAATAATTACCAAAAAGGAAAACTTTTTTGGAAAATTTAGCGCAACAAAACATTTCGCCTACCTAGATGGCAAAATTATGAACAATGATTTTTTTTTTAAAACTTTTGGGACATTTTCGCCAACTTAGTTGGCTAAAATTTGACTTTGCTCAAATTTAGCCAACTCGGTTGGCTAAAATATGACATTTGTGAATTTTTTTCTATGATTTTTTTATGGTTTTATTTGGTTTTTTTATTGTTGGAATTGGTTTTATCTTTTGGTTTATTAATTTTTGTGTGTTTTGTGTTTGGGTTTTGTTTGATTTTTTTTTTTTTTTTTTTTGTGTTTTCTTGTGTAGGTTTTGGTTTGAGTTTTATTTGGTTTATTGATTTTTTTTTTTTTTATTTGGTTTAGTTTTGAAAAAAATATGCTATACCGATAATTTTTTTAAATAAATTAGAAAACAAAAAAAGTTTAAAAAAAATTAACAGTAACGAAATAGTTTACCAAGTGATTTCGTGAATTTGTGTTTAAGTCAAAATTTCTACGTTGGCGAAATTCTAAAAAAAAAAATTATTTGTAATAGTTATGGTCCTTTAAACATAACTTAAAGTTATGGTCCTTTAGAAAACAAAAACAAAATTGGAAAAATTAACTAAACCAAACCAAACCAAACTATTAGTTCTTTTTGGTTTGGTTTGTATGTTATTCGATTTAACAATGCCAACGAAAAAAATAAGAAGTTATGATCCTTTCAAGTTTCTACCGTAATCGAAAGTTAAATCGATCTTATTACGATTAGTAATTTATTTATAAATAGATAATTTTGTAATTAAAAAAAATGTCGTTAAATATATATATATATATATATATATATATATATATATATATATATATTCTTGTTCCATTTTTAGTCATCTTCGTTGTGATATATTATATAATAACGTTTGAGGGTCCAAAATCAGTTGGCGAACTATTTCGTTACTGTTAATTTTTTCAAAATTTTTTCGTTTTTCCTAATTTATCTAAAAAAAATTTATCGATATAACAAATTTTCTGCAAAAATAAACCAAATTAAAAAAAACCAATAAACCAAATAAAACTAAAAAAAAACGTACACAAAAAAAAAAAAAAACCAAATAGAACCCAAAACAAACATAAAATAACAAACAAAATAAACCAAATAAAACCCAAACAAAAACAAACCAAATAAAACCCAAAACAAACACACAAAAACCAATAAACCAAAAGATAAAACCAATCCCAACAATAAAAAAAAACAAAAGAAAAGAAAACTAAAACAAACCAAATAAAACCATAACAAAAAACCAAAGAAAAAAAAAACCCACAAATGACATATTTTTGCCAACTTTGTTGGCTAAATTTGAGCAAAGCCAAATTTTTGCCAACCTAGATGGCAAAAATGTCCCAAAAATAATATTAAAAAAAAATCGTTGTTCATAATTTCGTCATCTTGGTTGGCGAAATGTTTCGCTACGATAATTTTTTCAAAAAAAAATTTCGTTTTTGTTAATTATTTTTACAAAAAAAATTGTACATCAAAATTTCTTATTAAAATATTGTCCGGTTTGAGGCAGCTCATCGTTTAAAAGAAAAAGCTAGTAAGAAAATTTACGTAATTGAGAAATATTCAATATGACTCTTCTAATTTTGACATTTTTGTCTTTGAGTTTCTAACTTCTTTTCAAACTTTCTTTGTAGTAATTATTTTTTTGTTTGCGAACGTCTTTGTAGTATTTGTTAGTAGGAATTGGCCATTCTAATTTTGTATGACCAGATATCGTAATCGAATTCAATGATCTATTTTCACTTCTGATCGATTATAATATCTGGCCACATATATATAATTATAGGGATTAACATCTAATAGTAAGTATCACAAATAAAACTTGAAAATAGATTAAAATCTTATATAATAATAATAATAATAATATTATTATTATTATTATTATTATTATTATTATTATATTGGAAATGATAAATTAAATAACAAGTATAGAAATTTTATTGTAGCTAATTCTTCGATCTGATATCTGATATCTGATAATTGCGACTATTTAAGTTCCTAGTGCTAATAACTAAATAAATTAAAATATATATTTCTTTGTACAAAATACTAGATACAATTACTATCTAGATGCATACGTAGTGTTCTAATGTCATGTATAGGTATCCATTTGATTTGTTTTCCACAATGCATGTATTTAACATGAGTTGCACCTGTGAGTTTTCTTCGACATTTTCATTAAAAAGTCCTCTAAAGTGTTCCCAAAATTTGGACAAATTCTGACGATGATGCCCTCCCCCTCCATTGCTTTGAATGTCCTGAGGTTACAAGGATTAATGTTACCAACTTTACTGTTGATGTAGTGGTTGTTTATTTTTTATGACATTAAAGAAGAAGCTAATTCATTAAATAAAACTTGATTAAAAGTATTAGAAGAGAATTTTTTTCTTGTGATAAGTTCGGATGAATTAATCCATATTTAGAAGAATTTTTCAGTTCCCAAACGATCATATATGTCCTTGAAATATAGCTATTATAAGAATATTTTGATTATTTAACGGTTAAATAATCAGAGTATTTTGGTAAAAGAACACCAAAAGACAAACAACCGCATCAAATGTTTGTTGGGCGTGTATTTGACCAAAATGACGTCCCCTCTCAATGTTCCTAACAGGGGTAAAATAGTAAAAAAGAAAAGAAAATCAACGTTCAATATAGGTGGAGCTAGTGTGTGTGTTTCCCCCCCCCCCCCCCCCTCAAATCCAGCCCGGTCCAAAAAATCTGCAAATCGGACTGATCCTGGGCGTTGACTGGTCTGAGCCAATCCAGCCCAAATTTTGACCGTGTCGGTCCTATGACGGGCTTTGGGCCGCCATGACTTGAACTCAAACACCGCAACGTCCTAAGCTAAAATCTTGGTGCCTGCGCAAAGTACAGAAGCCTATTCAATTAAAATATGAAATATGAAAACAATCAAATAGTAATGCCCAAATTTTTCTTTCTCACATATATTATAAGAGAATGGAGGATACTCTCGGGAGCACAGCAATGAGTTTATACAAGCTCTAGTACCGGTCATAGTAATGTCCCAATGTGCGTTTGTTTCAAAGAAAAAAGAGTTAGATACAAGGAACGAAGGCAGCTTCATATAATCGAAACATCCATATATGAAGACTCAAAGGAATAATTCGAATTGTAGTTGCATCACATTTTTGTTAAAACATCCATTTTTTAAACACCATAATTTTTTCTGTAGAGAAATATATTTAAAGTATGCTCCCTATAGAGAAAAAAAAAAAGTTGGAATTATTTGGCAAAAGAGAACACAATATTCAGCAGAATTTCAACGGCCAACGTTCTTAATAAGGACGTTGTTATTTTTTTTTTAACATTTTATATCCGGAAAAAAAGAAAGAAAAAAAAAAGGGTTGGAGGTCAGGCTCTCTTAGTAAGGACTTTATGTATATATGTATATATTTTTGTCCAGTAATCCTAACACTAAATCCCGAAAAAATATATATATATATACATTATAGCTAAAGTCCTTAGCATAGCAGGGGAGTTGATCTTAAATCTCATGCCCTTGCTAAGGACGTTCCAATTTTATTTTTTTTATCTTTTCTTTCTCGGATATAAATAATAAAAAAAGAACGTTCTTATTAAGGACGTTGATTCTTTGGAATTCGTCTAAATATAAGCCAACGTCCTTAACAAGGACGTTTGTGTTCTTTTCTGTCTAAATATCCAAAAAAAAATCTATGAAGAATATACTTGAACTATATTTTTCTACAGTAAAATTTTTCTTTAAACATTCGTTAAAACTAGCATTTTGGAAAAAGTTTATTTGATTCCAAAATGAATGGTCCATTTGAAAAAACGTCCTTCCAAATAGTCCAGAAAAATCGGTAACTATAATACGAATTGGTCCCAAGTAATGATGTTACTGATGTACCAGAGTACCATTGCTCTCAAGCTTATAAGCTAGATTGTACTTAAATACTTTCAACAATTATACTTGGCACTCCAATATCCCCTAATTTTCTTTTGAAAAATTAACGGATTTTTTCAATTTAAGTAATATTTTTTTATATAATTATATATAACGGGATAAGTTTGGGGGATTTGCGGGGGGGGACCACTCGCCAACTCAGTTGGCGAGTTGCTGAGTTGGCGAGGGGCTCGCCAACTGAGTTGGCGGGACACCCTCTTCGAGGGCCCGCTCGCCAACTCAGTTGGCGAGCCGCATAACGTTGCATGCCGTTAGCCAACGGCTATAATCCAAACGGCTATAATTCTCCTCCTATAAACACCCCCCCCACCCAACACTCCTCTCACAACATTCTCATTCTCATTCTCATTCTCCTCCTACCCCAAACCCTCCTTACACCAAACTCCTCCTCTTGATATTTACTGGCGATGGCTACCCGCAATGACGGTCGTATTCCTGGCGGACCGACTACCGAGCTTATTCTTAAGCAACGTGAAGAGCACATTTCTACTCAGATTTTTACTGGCGAGGTATTTTTTGAAATTACAAGTTGCTAACTTTATTAATGTATATATTTTTTAGAATGCCTATGTTTACTTTATTAATGCATATAATTTTTATAGTTATACGACCATGATAATGCTTTACGAACCCGGATCCACGTACATTGGCGGGCTGAAAGGAATTATCGTACGTGAGAGCTTAATCCAGCTCAAAAGGCTTTGGTGGAATCCTTTGGATTCCACTATATAGATCGTGTTAGATATTTAATTCACGATCTTCATTTAGTTGTAAGCCTTGCGGAGCGTTGGTGGCCAGAACGCAACACTTTTCAACTCCCATTCGGCGAGATGACGATCACCCTTTTTGATGTGGCGAATATACTAGGGTTACCTATTAAAGGTAACGCTATATATTTTGATCCGCACTTAAAGGGATCTGATCTGATCCGGAGTTATCTTGGTGTTAGCCCTCCTCCAGGTCTAAAAGACGGCAATTATGTGAAATTTTCATGGCTCCGTGGCAACTTTATAGACCTACATCAAACTATTGATGGGGTGGTTGATGTAGATGAAAATCGGGTATGTTTTTTTTTTAGTAAATTTGTTTATTACTTAATTTAGTGGTGCAATTTAATAAATTTGTTTAACACTTAATAAATCCAGGTCATTCGTTGCACTAGAGCCTATCTGCTCTGTTTATGTGGTGCAATTTTATTTTCCGATGCATCGGAAAATATGGTAAATGTGCAGCTTTTACCATTCTTGGATGATCTGACCAAACCTACTGAGCACGCGTGGGGAGCTGCTACTCTTGCGTTTTTATACGCCAATTTGACAGAATTTGTGAGATACAATCGCAAGAGTATTTGTGGATGTATTTCACTGATACAGGTATGAATGAAAGACCCTAAAAAGTTAGAGTAATTTTATACGCAAATTATGTTTGTACTAATGTCATATTTTTGTTTTATAGTTCTGGTCCTACGAGCACTTCTATATTGGTAGGCCTGTTACCAGCGTTCTCAGTGGTGATGGAGTATTTCCAGTTGCTATGCGCTGGCCTACAGATGTAGTGGATTATCAACACTACCAATACAGGACTGTATCACTATATCGAAGCCAATTTGATACACTGCGGTCTAATGAGGTAATTTTTAAATATGCAATAAATATCTTTAAATTATTGAAGTTTTGATCGTAGATGCCAATTTGATAAACATCACATCTAATCTCTTAAAATATCTTTAAATAGGTAACCTGGTTACCGTACATATGTGAACCCGATGCTCCAGAAATCAAGATGACATCCTATGCATTTAGTTTACACAGATGTCATATTATATATGATCGGTTCACCATGTACCATCCGGCAGACCGTGTTCTTCGGCAATTCGGAATGGCCCCAATAATTCCCGATGATCCACCGACAGTCGGTTATCAGACATCAAATGCATTCCAACGAATCATTGGTCTCGTTGCTGACTGGAATAATCGGTTCGAGAATTATAGTGTGAGGGACATGTCTCCTAGACTAAATTCTCGTGAGGAATGTAAGTTATAAGTTACTCATTATTCGTATTGATTTAGTGTAAATAGTTTGCTAAAATTTTGTTTATATTTTGCAGACATAGGTAGCCTGGACTACAGACAATGGTGGGGATGCCCTCTAATGAGCAACCGAGTATACCACTATGAGGAGCCCAGGTTCAAGACTAGATCCCTAGACGATTCTACTATGCGTGCTTTTATTGATGGAATGAATGATTTGGTATGACTTCATTATACTTTAACTTCATTATACTTTAAAAAATACATATACATAGATATGATAAATATTTTAATTTACATGTTTCAAATTTCAGAGTGGGATATACGAGCAGCATTTACAACAACCTCATATGGAGGAACATGTGACTCGTCGTCTTATGGGGGAGCTTGTTACTCGTGTTCGGCATCTGGGTATTGGACCGGAACCGGAAATGCCTCCGGTACAATCCCGTCTTCCACCGGACTATCCGACCGGCTTAGTACGACAGAGACACTCTCGTCGTCGTCGACGGGATACTGCTGGAGCGGGACCGAGTTACCAGTATGCTGGAGCGACCCCGAGTTACCAGTATCCTGGAGCGGGCCCGAGTTACCAGTATGCTGGAGCCTACCCGACTTACGAGAGTGCTGGAGCGGGACCGAGTTACGAGACTCCTGGAGCCGGACCGAGTTACGAGACTGCTGGAGATGAAAGCTACCAGATATTCACACAATTTTTTTTGACTCCATCAGCACCGCTGCCTACCCAAACTCAACAAGACCAGGACGAGGAATAGTAGAAAATTGTAAACATTGTATTATTGCAATTTTTGTATGATTTGTAATGGATTTTTATATAAATTTTTGGGTATTGAACAATTATATTTTACTCTCTCGGTTGACTAGTACATCTTCTTCGGTTGTGTCCCATAGCACCACAATTACTGCATCGTAGATCTCTTGTCGATGATTCCCGGGGTTTTATGCGGTTCTTCTTTGGTCTTCCGGATTTGCGTCTTACATCTGGCACCCCAATTTGTCCTCTTACCAAAGGACCTTGGATCTCGTAGGGAACTGGAATTGGCTCCATATTTTGCGCGTATACACTCCTCAAGGTAGCCGTCGAAAATACTGCAGGATAAAAACTATCAATACTAATATTGCAATATCTACAAACAAAACATGCATGTATACATGGTATATAAGTATGGTACCATCCTAAACATGTACAAGATCTGTCAGTTATATTAACAATATAGGTTCTACTTGTTGCCCGGTCTATTATTTCAAACCTATAACTATCAATAGCTAATATTTCTAGGTGGTTCTTCTCTTTGATAATAGAAGCCATATTTTTTAACATCTTCGGACAATAATCTGTGTCAACATTTTCAGCAAACTTTCTACGATTGTCATGAAGTGTAATAATCTTGGCTCTAATACCATCGAGAAGTGTTGTTATTGGCTTATCTCGTAATTTCTTAATCCAGCTGTTGAAACATTCAGCAAGATTAGAAGTGTTAATATCTAATCTAGGACAACTAGCATACGCTGTTATCCAATGTTCAAATCGACGACTTTCATCGTTTACACCAAGAAGCCAATCGTACAACACTATGTTCTCGGCTTTAATTATATCAAACACACTCTCTGCATCCGTTTTATTATATGATCTAGCAAGCGAGTCTAACAAGCGTTGAAATACTGGTTCTTTTGTAACTTTTTTCATATTTTGTTTAAAATATTGAATACAAAAAAAATGAGAAGATGCAGGAAAAATAGCACGAACAGCATTTATTAAACCCTTTTGCTTGTCAGATATAAATGAAATTGAACTCCAATCATTAAAACAACTTTCAAAAGATATTTTAAGAGAATTTAAAAACCAAGACCAAGAATCACTATTCTCACCTTCAGCAACAGCATAAGCTATAGGATATAATTGATAGTTAGGATCGTGAGCACAAGCAATAAATAAGATACCTTGATATTTTGACGAAAGAAATGTAGCATCAGTACTAATAATTGGTAAACATCCACTTAAAAATCCATCAATACATGCTTTAAAACAAATAAAAATTCGTTGGAAGCTATTATTTTCGGTAGTTTTAATAAAACATGTACTACCTGGATTTGTCTCCATAATTCTATAACAATACTCCTCAAGACTAGCGTATGCCTCATCATAACTACCATTAATTTCAGCTAATGCTGTCTCTCGGGCTCTCCATGCTTTGGAATAACTAACTTGTATACGGTGCTCCCTATATATATCTTTAACAATTTGTGATGGACTGTATGACTGATTATCTCTAATAATGTCAATTATCATGGTCTTAATCCATGAAGCGGTAGCTAGTCGATGACGTCCTGTACTAAGTCTTCCTAAACAAGAATGACGATTTTCTAATGTACTAACTTTAACTATATCGCCATTTCCAATAGATTTGACATATACTCTCCAATTACAATTCGGTTGATCACAACTATATATAATTCCACGAGCATTATTCATATCACTAGCTGAACAACTAAAATTATATTTAATTGCTAAATTACTGATAAAGCTTCTAAAGTGAGAACGACTAGAAAATGATTGTCCCTTAAATAATTCATCAGTGATAGCTTTTACAACATCATCATCTACCCTATAATCTACATTTTCAACTAAATCATCATTATTTCCTTCGTCGTTGTCACTATCATCATCATGGTTAGATTCATCTGATGAATGACCTTCTTGGATAAATGAAACTATTTGTTGAGAAGAACTAGCACCTGAAGTAACATGCTGATATTCAGAAAAATATTCATTATTTCTACTATCTAAGGTTGCTGCTACTTTAATAACATATATTTTTATATACCGTGATTGTGAATTAATCTCAAGAATATAATTTCATGCATCTTCACTATCTATCAAAAAACAATTAGAACCAAAAATAGACTTTAAAATAAAATCATAATGAATAGAACAACGTTCAATAATATGATTACGTATATTTTCAAAACTAATATTCGGATAAGTTGAAAAAATAATACTTTATCCTCCTTCGTAATTTAACCCATTTACTGTACCGCCGTGCGAGCATATAATTCTTACGCTACGATCCATGACGGTTGAGAACTTTGGCTACAGAAAATCTCAAATGAACTTTAGCTGCGGGCAGAGAGACAGAGAGAGTGTTGGAGACTTTGCTAGAGGGAAGAGAGAAAATAGAGGAAGTAGATTGAGTGTGAGATGAATGGGTTGAGATAGGTAATTTATAGAGGGAGATTGTAATAGCCGTTGTTGTTAATAGCCGTTGTGAAACGGATCCTTACTCGCCAACTCAGTTGGCGAGCAAACGAGCGTTGTGCAACGGGTTTAAGCCAACTCAGCATGTGGCTCGCCAACTGAGTTGGCGAGCGGGCCCTCGAAGAGGGTGCCCCGCCAACTCAGTTGGCGAGCCCCTCGCCAAGTAAGCAACTCGCCAACTGAGTTGGCGAGTGGTCCCCCCCCCCCCCCCCCGCAATTCCCCACAACTTATCCCGTTATATATAATTATATAAAAAAATATTACTTAAAACGAAAAAATCCGAAAAATTAATACCCTAAATTTATTTGTTTTCACTTTAATACCATCAAGTATCATTTGAAGTAAATGTGGCTTGTTGACAGTAATATCCTATTAATGTATAAACCATAATAAATTAACTATATCTTCAGGGTTAATTAGATTTTTTGTTAAATGTAGTTTAAATTAATTGTTTTCAATCCCAATTCACCCTCATAATACACAACTCTAACAAATTTTTTTTTTTACATTATGTATAGAGACCCCATTTTGGAAGTTCGTCTCCAACCTCCATTAGCTGATGGCCGATCCTGGATACTGTTAGAAAAATTATCGTTTTCTTATTGAAAACTTTGTGAATAAAAAATAAAAATAGACTGATGTTGCCGACCTCTTGGAAAGTCGTGCGCGAAGCACTGTCCTAAGAGTTGATTCGGGATCTGTGTACAGACGTTTCCCGAAGCTCCTAGTGTTAAAACCCCCGCACTACTGGTATCTCGTCGCCGCACACAACTCGGAGAGAATGACCAGGACTTAGCTCTGCCCAGAGCTTGGAGACGAGTGAAACGACGAAGAACAGAATAATATGTTGGCAGCAAGTTTTTGGAGAAATATTTCTGATGATCTTTACAAAGAAAAAATCACTCATATATAAGAATCCATCCAATATGTAACGGTCTGAATTAATTTGCTATCAATTCAGCTGTTACACAGACACATGGAGAATGAACATGGACACAAAATGTATTAACGGTTCAAAATTAAATAGTAACGGACAAAATTAACTTTCCAACGTTCAGAATATTAAACGAAAAAAAATGAAGATGAGCAAAAAGAATTTTAGGGTCTCAGCCCGAACCCTAAGAGGAAATCGAATCAGCATTCGGCGCCCGCAGATGTAGGCGCGTACCCGCACCCGATACGCACGTCGAACCGAACCGAACTGAGCCGGGCGGCGACACGCACATGTGATCCAAGGGGTTCCCCACACAACAACTTTAAGAAAGCAAAGAAGAGGAACTAATATATGTACACAATGAGAGGTTGGCCCATCCGATGTGGGACTAAAGAAAAGAAGAAAATTGAGCTTTTGCTCAAGCAAAGTTAACAGATACAACAAAGGCAACTTCATATAATGCACATCCATATATGAAGACTAAGGACTAATTTGAATTATGGTCACATCTCATTTGTTCAAATATCCATTTTTAAAATATTTGTTAAATTAGCGTTTTGGAATACATCTATTTGATTCCAAAATGAATTGTCCATTTGAGAAAAAAAAAAAAAAAAACTTCCATCCAAATAGAGTCTAGAAGAAACGGTAACTATAATCCAAACTGATCTTGATGTACCAGAGTACCATTGCTCTCAAACTTATAGGCTAGATTGTACTTAAATACTTCCAACTATTCTATTTTAGCACTTTAATATCCCCTAATTTTCCTTTGGCAAATTAATACCCTAAATTTATTTATTTCACTTTAATAACATCAAGTATCAATTGAAGTAAATGTGGCTTGTAATAGACAGTAATATCCTAACTATAATATAAACCATAATAAATTAACTATATCTTCAGGATTAATTAGTTTTTTTTAATAAAAGTAGTTTTAATTAACATTAATTTTGATTTTTTTTAATATTATTTATAGTTTAAAACCTAATTTTAAATAATTTAAATTGATAAGAGATTATCAATTAATTGATTATAGTTTACCGTATGAGTTAGATTTTTAAATTTGAAAAAAATTATATTTTGAATATACAAATATTTAAACTAAAATATTATACTAATGATAAAAGCATATTTTTTTGAATTAAAAATATTATATTAGTGATAAAAGCATGTTTTATGACACGTACGGTCATACAATTGTAATAAAATAAAAATACGTTGCACACGAAAAATTTGTACTATGACATAGTAATACATGACCCCAATCCTAAAAAAATCTCATTTATCCCAATGCAACGGTTGTGATGGTGGTTGTGACAGATTAGGGGTAGATGAGAAATATGATGTGTTTTCTAAGAAAAATATGTATTTTATGGAATTTTTTTAGTGAAGTAATATTTAGATTTTCTTTTAGGGCCAAAAAAAAATAAAGTTTTAAATTAAAATGTGATTTTGCACATAACCCTTAAATCCAAGGGAGGGAATAACTTGACAAAATTTAGAAAGTTCAAAATATTAAGGTGTTAAAAAAATGAAAACGGGTCGGGTTCGGGTTGGCGGGTCGAGTTCAGATCCGACCCGCTAGGGGTTGGTTTAGTCGGATTTAGTTGGTTCGGGTCCGGTTCAGTCCGGTTCAAGTTGTTTTAAACCGGTTTGAGTCTGGTTTAATTAAAAATTTGGTTTTTAGCTATTTAAAAATAGTTTTTGAGCCCAATAAATTTCAGAAAAATTACACAACATCCAATACTTAAATATACACCCAAAAATATAATTTTTGTAATATTTTAATACTTACTTTAATCCATAAAAATATTAATCCATGAAGGACGTTTTTAATAATTAAATAAAAATTATCGAAAAATCCAGAAAATTTATTTTTAAAGATTTAAAAAAAAACAGGTTGTTACATCTCCCCGACCGACCGCCTCCTACAACCGCCAACGGTTGACCAACCAGCTCCCCTCTTCCCATATTTAAACCCCATACCACCGCCACCGCCATCATCCTCCATCGACACCACCGGCCAACTTCGACCCAGCCGACCCCGGCCACCGCCACCTGAGACTCCGGCGACCATCCTCAAGCCGACCCCGACCTCCCCGGCGACTCCAGCGACGACCAACGACCGAGCAGCAACCGCCGCCACAGCCGTGCCTCGCCGCGCCGTCCTGTCGCAAACAGCATCAAGGTACCCGTCTTCCTGCGCGCGTAACTCTCTGTACATAGATTCGTATTTCGTTCTGTCGAATCCTACGCGTAGACCGCATGACCCTCTTGAACCCCGTGCAATTAGACTGGGTATCGTGTCCTGTGTCGATCGCAAACTGCGATGCAAAAACAGGAAAAAATTCCCTATTTTTGAAAATCAAAAATTGTTCCGAACTCACAAGTTCACGACTGTTTTGCGTGCAACCTGCTAAATAATTCTAAAATTTACTTGAACAGTAATTTAGACCATATAACCAAGTTTCAAACCCTGTAATTAGTTTAATTTATTTTGCAGTAGTTTGTGTTTTATTCGAGGGTGAAATTGACCTAAAAACTTGGTTATTTGAAACCCAATTTTTTTCTAAACTGGGTGTGCCCCGCTAAACGAGGCGACTTGGTCGTGTGCGAACTTTACCGAAAGGTGCGCACCGTCAATACGGATGTGTGAAATTTCGCAAAAGTTGATTTGGATGTGCGTGCACACCGGAATCAACGCGTATCCGTAAAAAACGCCTCGTATCGGCCATGTTCTGAAACTCGTTATACCTTTGTGTGTGCTCGTCGTTTCGAAACAAAACTTGCATCATCGGACTTGTAGCGATACGATGGTCTTGTGACCCAAGTTTGGTTCGATTCTGAGAACGTTAACAAAATCCTGTATCGTGGGCCCCACGACTCCACTTGACGGACGATTTTGTGATCGGCTCATCGAAATCCAGTTCTGGATATTCCTTTGGGTTCGTGTCGTCGTTCTGGACTTGTAGACACTAAGTTTGACGAATTTAGAGAACTTTGTCTCTGGCACATTTTTCGGTGCGAAGTGGGCTATATGTGGATCCCGCTTTACCTAGAAACTATCAATTTTGTCACTGTGTACAAATTAGACTTTTGGGTAGACAATCCTAGCTATTTCATATCTTCTGAGCATGATGGTAGTATTTATTTCAGTATCCGGAGGAGTACCTGAAGATCCCGCTGATACCAGAGCAACTGTTGGAATCCAAGCCCCAGGCAAGTGTACCTTGCCAATCTTGCAATACTTGCTTTATATTATTCTCTTGAATTATTTATATGAGGTATCTGTTCAACCTAGGACCGTGTGACATTGCTTAGCGTCCGAATAAGATTCGGGTGTCGACGCCGTATGTGAAATCGTGTAACGTCACTAGAGATTGATATCGCGACCCTATATATTTTCGTACTTGCATTATCAAGTACGTCATACCATAGGACACTTGACACTGTTCATGAGACAGAATCTTCCTGAGATATTCATGGTGATTCTTTATAGGTTACAGAATTCCTGACATAGATATTACATAGCTATCATTATGACTCGTTGCATTAGTTAGATGCCATGATCTTGCGTGTTATGGACATGAGACGTCGTGGACATGAGACGTGTGATTACATTGGGTGGAGAGAGTCTTACCATAATAAAGGCTGATTATGTTATATATATATTACATTACTGGAGGTGCCTTAGACTCTGACAAGAGCTTTGGCACATTTACTGGCCCTTCGAGAAATAAAATGTTGCTATGGGTTTCTCCGACATAGAGCCTATAGTAGTTTCAGCCTGAGTATGAATAATGCTCTCATTTGCATATCACATAGTCGGTTACATAGTTTGCCATATTGATACATTTTATTACTATATTTATTTGGCTTGAGTTATTCTTGTACCTTGCTATGTCCCCTGAGGACCTGAAATCCGGATTATGTCCCCAGGTTTAGCAGAGGAGATCTACCCCGAGGTATACGGAACAGGAGCAGACGTTGGAGCTGAACCAATACCAGAGGACGAGGTGATGTCCGAGGATTTCTCCTGAGTATCTGCTTTAACTATACTCAGTCTTTGCTGCTGTTAGACTCTTTCATTTCCTGTCTATTGAACTGCTGTATCAAACTCATTATCGGGTTGTTCCCCGATATATTTTATTGAGACTTGTTGATTTATTATTTCATCTTGATTATTCTGATATTGATTGTATTTATCTTCTGTGGATGAGATTAGTATCGTAGACATTTATTGTTGTTTTACAGCTTAAGTACACTCTAATGGGTTCATTAAATTGGGTTTGTCCATTGGAGGGTGCTGTTGGCCATTGCCACGTGTCTAGTCCCTCGGTATTTTGGGATTGGGACGTACAAGGGGCTCAATTTTGTAGAATAATAAGTTCAAATCCCTAGTTCAATTTTTTTGATTTTGAGTCTCATCCCACTCATGGGAGCTATAGGTTGGGCCTCGCAATTTCTAGATTCTAGATCGTAGAAATCCATTTTATAGAATAATAAGTCCCAATTTGGAGCCCAACTTCCTATATTCTAGATTTTACATTATTTTTTTCTCACATCAATTTTTGACCACACTATCTTTGTGACCGGAGCTCACTTTATCATTTTCTCCTATTCTCATACAAATCCAACCAATTCTACATTTACCTTCTTCTTTTTTGAAATTTTGAATCCCAAATTGTATTGAAGAGTCCCTCCCACCTGCTACTGTTGCTCTAACGACTTGAGCTCGAGCACAAGCTTAAAGTCATGTTCAAGCTCGAACTATGAATTGATTCAAAGCAGCTCGGCTTGACAAGAGTCCATGAAACTGCACGAGCCGAGCTCAAGCTAGAGTATACAACTGAACTCTTAATTATATAATTGAATTTATAAATTTATACTGTTATTATACGACTTAGAAACGACTTAAAAATGAACCGTCTAAGTCGTATATATAATTAAATTTTAATATATAAAATTTAAAAAATATATAACTAGCCCATGGATTTTTTTTTCTCGAATAATTGAGAAAAAAAAATAAAAACCACCAAAATATATAATAAATCATAAAATATATTCAAATCTTAAATTGTAGTTAGACTAACTATATAGTATTATCTAACTAAACACATATTCGAAATTCAAAAAATATATTTATCACAAATTATAATTAAAATATATTTAAAATATTCTAATATAATTTAAAATTCTATATAAAATTTTAATAAAATTTTTTTACATGCAATGCACATGAATAGACTAGTAATAATAAGTGGGTCACTCATGCTAATTTTATTTATATATATGACTTCTCTATATTGTAGAGTTAAGATTGTAGACTGGTTCATCAACAATGTTCTCAAATATAATATTGACTCGAGCTATATCAAGTGTAATCATAACCTAGTTCATAAATATAATTGAGCAACCAGCAAGACTACTCTTAGATTTCTTAAGAGAGCAAATTTACGGAAAATTTCACACAGAGCAAAAAAGTTTACTATATTTCAAAAAAAAGCAAAAAAGTTTCAAAATTTGCAACAAAAGCATTAAAACGCCCTTTGGAAGGGCGTTTTACGCTTTTCCGTCGATAATATTTTACTCCGTTAACGGAGGAGAATAAAATAAGTTTATATACATAAAACGCCCATTCGAAGGACGTTTTATAGTTTATAATAATATTTAAACCCGCTCTCCTATCTCTCTCCTATTCCTATCTCTCTCCTATTCTCGGTCCTAAAAAAATATTAAAATAAGATAAAACGCCCTTCCAATGGGCGTTTTACAATTTTTTATAATTTTTTTATTAATATTTTATCCCTCTCCCGCTCACTGCTTCGGAAAGAAAAAAAAAATATTATTTTAAGGAAAACGCCCTTAGGAAGGGCGTTTTTCCTAGGAAAAACGCCCTTCCGATGGGCGTTTTCCTTAAAATAATTTTTTTTTTATTTCTTTCGTAGTCAGTTCTCTCTCCTCTCCTCAGACTTCTCTCTCTCTCTCTCCCCTCTTCTCAGACTGCCGCTCGGCTCTCCTCTCTCCCTCTCCTCTCTCCCTCTCCTCAGACTTCTCTCTCTCCCTCTCCCTCTCCTCTCTCCCTCTCCTCAGACTTCTCTCTCTCTCTCTCTCTCTCTCTCTCCCCTCCCCTACCGCTCTTCTCTCTCCGCTCCCCTCTCCCTCTCCCTCTCCCTCTCCCTCCCCAGTCGGGCATCATCGCGCCCCTCGCGTCGGCCGTCGTGGAGATCACCTACCTCCTCCCCCTCCACTCCTCCCTCCCTGACTCCTTCCCCGACTCGGGCGACTCGTTCTTGCTCGACAGCGTCGTCGTCCCCGGCGCCGCTTACAAGGACAAGGCGTCCGGCTTCGACGTCCCCAACGACTGGTTTACCACCAGGAAGAAGCAGGTCTTTACGGACAGCGGCTTGAGGGTGTTCTTCGTCGGGTCCGCAGTGCTGACACGGCTTGTCGCCGAGGGGTCTATGGAGCTGGTCAGGGACGTGCTCGAGAGGAGCTACCCGGAGTGGCTTGCCGCCGACTCGGTCGATCCTCTCGGCCAGACGCTGCTCCATCTCGCCGTGTCGATTTGATGCAGCTGCTGCTCGAGTTCAATCCGAACATCGAGGCCCGGAGCCGCGCCGGAAGGACCCCGCTCGAGGCGGCTGCCGCGGCAGGGGAGGCGCTGATCGTGGAGCTGCTGCTCGCACGGGGATCGTCAGCGGAGAAGTCGGCCACGTCCGCGTGGGGTCCGCTGCACTTCGCGGCTGCGGGCGGCCGCGCGGAGGTGACCGAGCTCCTCCTCCTCAAAGGCGCGGAGCCGAACTCGCTGACGTCCGACGGGAGGAGGAAAGAGAGGGGAGCGGGCGGACATGAGAGAGGAGAGAGGAGAGAGGAGAGAAGAGAGAAGAGAGAGGGGAGAGAGAGGAGAGAAAAAAATTAAAATAATTTAAAAATATAAAACGCCCTTTGTAAGGGCGTTTTACTTTTTTTATTATTTTTTTTAACGTCAATTTTCTGACCGTTAACTTCGTCAACGGAAAAGCATAAAACGTCCTTACAAAGGACGTTTTAATGTTTTTTTTGTAAATTTTAAAACTTTTTTGTTTTTTTTAGAAATATAGTAAATTTTTTTGCTCGAAATTTTCCGGCAAATTTATGATCAAATCTGACTCGTTAAAGAAATCGAACTCAAAATTTTGTTTGTAAGCTCAGTAAGATCGAACTCGACTTCATTTGCTGACCCGTCCAAAAGTTCCCCGAGTCGAGTCGAACTCATCATTCTCGTAAGTTGGTAAGCAAAAAAGTTGAGAGTCGAGCCGGTGGTGCCAGAAGATGATGGTGACTGTGATGGCGATGGGATACATTCTTAAACAGCGGATCAGAACCAGAATAAATAATTAATTAATTAATTCAATAAAACAGAAAGATGGGTCCCACCGTGGGGTAGATGGATGGATAAGCAAAGTGGATTAGATTATTTGGCACCAAACCCAAGGCCGGTCCCCTCCAAAACACACATCACCACTGGGGCCCACACCCACCTCTGTCACACCCTCCGCCTCAGCTGTAGGTGGGCCCCCACCACGATGAACAGCTATTGCGTGGTGGGTGGAGTACCCATCTTGACACACACCCCACCCCCTTACAACTTTCTCTCCTCACAGGGCCCACCGGAAAAAAGAGTTTAATGCGTGATCTACCCAAACGCTGCCGACGTAGCAGATTCTTTGCCTTGCGTGGGATCTTCGGAACTCGTCAGCTATCTATCTCTATACAAAAATTTACTGTAGCGAAATAAATTTACATTAAATTCATGTAAACGAAATAAGTTTGAAATTTTTTTAAAAAAAAGTCACGGTCCGCCAACAGTGTTGGCAAAAAACGCAACTTTTGTACACGTACACAAACAAACAAATTAAAAAAAAAAAATATTGCCCTACGGCCAATTTTCGCCAACAGAGTTGGCTGAAATTAGGGGGGGCCAATTTCAGCCAACTCAGTTGGCAGAATTTGGCCCCGTGGGGCCCACGTTTTTTTTTTGGTTTTGTTTGGTTTGGTTTGTTTACTTAGTTTGGTTTGATTTTTTTCGTTGGTTTATTTTAATTAGTTATATTTTTGTTTTATTTATTTAGTTTAGTTTAGTTTTGTAATTAGATTTAAGTAAATTTATTTTAACGAAATAAAATTAAAATAAATTAATTGGAAAGAAATATTTAGAAATATTTTTTTCAAAACAAAACTAAATAAAAAAATAAAACTAAAAAAAAAAAATTCCTGAACCAACATCAATCCATAAATAAAAAAACAAAACTAAATATTTAGAAATTTATTTTTTTTCAAACTGGGGTGCATCAAACCGAGGAGCATTATTCCCTTCCATGTGAACCAATTCCTGAACCAACATCAATCCATAAATAAAAAAACCAAAGCAAACCATAATTCAAAACAAAATTAAATTAAAAAAAATTAAAATCCAAAACAAAACTAAATAAAAAAAACTAAATAAAAAAATGTTTGCTGAAATTGTTGGCTAAAAAAACTAAATAAAAAAAACTAAACCAAATAATAAAACAAAACCAATTAAAACAAACCAACTAAATAAAACCAACCAAAACAATCCAAAACAAACCAACCCAAACCACCCCAAAAAAACCGTGGGCCCCACACCCAAAATCCGCCAACTATGTTGGCTGAATTTTGGTGTGGGGCCCACGGATTTTTTGGATGGTTTGGATTGGTTTGTTTTGGTTGATTTAGTTGGTTTGGTTTGATTATTTTTTTGTTTTATTAGTTCTTTTTTCATAATAGACATAAAATAATTAATTTAAATATTTCTTAAATTTTTTTGGAGATCGAAACATCATTTTAAATCCGTGGGCCCCCACATCCAATATAAATTTATTTCACTACAGTAAATTTTAAATATTCAAAAATAATATTACCGAAAGTCAAATTTGGAGGTCGAAACATCATTTTTTGACGATTCTAAAAATTTTCGAAGTCCGTCAAACGGTGAAACCGTTTATCCTGTAGTACTTTTCCATACGATCATTTTGGCACAAACTGGACCTTGTTTCGATCTCCTAGTCAAAAGTTATGATACTTTAAAGTTTTAAAATTTATATTTTTGCCTGTAACATATGTGTCTTATTTCGGATAAATTTTTTTTCTACATGATTTGTGTTACTCTCGTCGAAAACATACAAATCGACTTATTATTTAACGAAAAACGATCTCAAAACAAGTAGTTATGGCCGCTTGAAGTCTGCTCGAAGTCTGCTCGACGGCAGACGTAATAGTCTTACGACAGATTTTTAACATTATTATTTTTTAACGTCTGTTAACGACGAAAAAATTTACGATAAAAATATAATATTTATAAATATAAATGTCCAATTCATTTTGATATTTTTTCGTCATATTTTAAACTTTTATGCTTTAGATGGAATTTATACAAATTTTGATACTTTGGAAACAAATTTCCGAAAAAAATATTTATAAATATTTCTTTCCAATTAATTTATTTTAATTTTATTTCGTTAAAATAAATTTACTTAAATCTAATTACAAAACTAAACTAAACTAAATAAATAAAACAAAAATATAACTAATTAAAATAAACCAACGAAAAAAACCAAACCAAACTAAGTAAACAAACCAAACCAAACCAAACAAAACCACAAAAAAAAAACGTGAGCCCCATGGGGCCAAATTCCGCCAACTGAGTTGGCTGAAATTGGCCCCCCCCAATTTCAGCCAACTCTGTTGGCGAAAATTGGCCGTGGGGCCCACGTTTTTTTTTTTAATTTGTTTGTCTGCGTACGTGTACAAAAGTTGCGTTTTCCGCCAACACTGTTGGCGGACCGTGACTTTTTTTAAAAAAATTTCAAACTTATTTCGTTTACATGAATTTAATGTAAATTTATTTCGCTACAGTAAATTTTCTGATCTCTATACAACCAAAATGGATCTTCTTTTACAATGAAAATATAACAGGATAAAAACAGCCCAAATTAGACAATCAATTTTACAAAGGAGTCTTCTTCTTAATTGATTTATATGTCATGTAAAAAGTGTCACCCTTAATTTATTTTTAAAAATTTACTATTAAAAATATAAGTACTAAGCAATTTACAATTTTGATTTATAAAACATGAATGCATAGAGTTATTCACACACACTCATATATCTAAAATATCTAGGGAAGCTGACACGGATCCTAAAATATAAATTGAAATGGATTGTGTGGATTAACTCTTACCAAAAAAAAAAAAAAAAAAATTCATATAAAAAAAATATATTTTGGGGTGGTCTGAAGCCTATAGGAAAGATTTCTAGTGTAAATAACACTTTACAAAGTGTAAACGGCCATAAATTAATATGCATATAAACACATAAATTTTACTCTCTCTCTCTCTCTCTCTCTCTCTCTATATATATATATATATATATATATATATATATATATATATATATATATATATTCCAACCAGCACGCCACGGGCTCAGTTTGATAGGAGTCCCCACCCCCATCTATGTCGGTCGTCATTGGGGAATCAGACTCGTCGTGTGCGTCGCACACTGGCATTTTCATCATCGCCCGTAACACACACCTCGTGCACTCCGCACGCTCCAGAGCTCCACGAGACGGCCATGACGCATTTCGACGCCCGCAACTCAACGCCTCGCTTTGCCCACGGCGCCGACGTGGCACTCCCGACGTCTGAACGACGCCTACGACAGCCGATGCCGCCCAGCCACCCGAATTTCGCAAGACGTTCGTACGACATCTTCACGACACCCTTACGGTGCCGAACGAACGAAGAGCCGCGTGGTCGGCCGTCGTTTATACCCATGGTAGAATGGTGCGGGACCCCGCCCGCACGACTCCCTTGCCGCTGAGTTTCATGCACGGTCGTCCCATCCTGTCCCACGCCAGCTCAGATAATGCCTACTGTCATCAGGCCTCTGATGTAGTGCGCTCGTGGGCTCCCCTCCCTATCGAGTCGCACATGCAATCTCACATATATAGGTAGAAAAATCTATATTCCTACCTACTGTTCATTTCCAAACATCCACATGTTTACAACCGTTGGATCTTGTTTTAGTCATATAATCTTAATCATTGGTTTGAGTAGAAGGATCTACATCCCCACCTATTGTGCATCCCCAAACATCCGTATGTTTACAACCGTTGGATCTTATTTAAGTCATCTAATCTAAACCGTTAGTTTGAACCATTCAAACCAATGGTTACGATTATATGACTTAAACAAGCATCCAACTAGTGATAACATGGAATGCTTGGGGATACAAAATATTGAGAATACGGATCCCTTTTATATATATATATATATATATATATATATATATATATATATATGATAACTAAGTAACTTTAGAATAAATTATTGTCATGTTAGATTTAGTTCAATATGACATGACATATTCTACAATATATTGGTTCATATATTTTTTTTTCTATCTATATACATGGCATGATTTAAACTTTGAAATTTGGGCCCATCTTTCATCTAAAGAAAGGTATAAAAGAAATATTATTTTTCATAAGAAACAAATTATATTCTCTCCCCCAACGGCTTAAGCCAAAATAATGGGTAAAAGGGGAGACAAAGATCCATTGTTTCCAAATAGATTTTGAACACTAGTGTTTTAAAAAAAGCTAAAACTTAAGGTATTGAAGTGAAAATAAAGGATTCGGTTATCAACTTATCAACAACAAAAAATAGTACAAAATTTTATGGTATCAAAAGTTGATAATTAAGATTATTTAGGTAGAAATTAGCTTATTTTGATATAGTGTAAAAAAAAAAAAAAATTCCAACTAAAACAAGGAAAGCAACAATCTTATCTATCACAACACAAGTAGACATCTCAATTATAATACCTAAATTCAACATCATATACAGCCCATCCAGATACTTAAGTTCGGGTGATTATCAATTCTAATTAGAGGAAACCACCCCAAGATGATGCAATATTTCATATTTTCATTTCAAATTTTCACCGGTACAAATTTTTAATTTCCACAATTTGAAATTTGATATGGCACATGGTACTCATAATCAATGTTTTAATTGTATTAGTAATGAAACTAAATAAAAATCTATTTTGTTAAAGCTATACTAGTGACAAAAAAAAAATGAAATATGTTGCATGGCTTACGATAAAGCTCCACATAAATATTGTTATTCTTTGGGATATTTAGACTTTCGATTCAGATAAATTTTGTAATTTGTTTTTAAATTTTCATAACATACATAATTAGTATTTAGGTATCAAAAGTATAAAAATAATTAATTACACATTTGATACACTTTTGGTGACATTTTTAAAATCCAAACACTAATTATGTATATTTTAGAGACCCAAATATAAATTTGAAAACTTATGTGAACCAAAAAGTCTTAAGTATCTCTTATTCTTTCTCATTCCTATTTTGTTTTTCTTACTTGTATTTTAAAATAAGATAATAGAAATGTAGACTTTTTCTACATGTTATAGTATACATTTATGGGCTACTATCCCTATATATAACAATAAAAATTAATACAAGAAGTAAACATGAACTAATTATTCTCCACTTAATTCCAGAAACTACACATTTTTTGACCTTTTTGCTATCAAACTCCTCGAGACTAAAATCTTATGTCTAGCCCTACTATTTCTTCCCACACAATCATTCAGGAGAAAAAGAAAAAGGAAACTAAATAGAGTTAAAATTTCCAGTACCAATTAGCAAAAAGGATGTAACCCTCAAGAGTCCCCACTCCCATCCGTGTCCTCCTCCGACACCTCCTGCTCCGCCAACACGCCCATCGTCTGCAGCTCCTCCTTCCCCTCCGCCGCCTCCACCACCGACGCTTCCGCCAGTGTCACCCCGCCGCTGGACCCCGGCGGCGCCACCATCCCCGAGTAGAACCCCGCGAACTGCGTCCCAGCCGGCGCGAACGCCGGCAGCATCCACACCGCCCCAGCCGGCGGCGCCCCCCCTCCGATCGTCCACACAGGAACTGCCCCGATCGGCGCCGACACCGTCGCCATCGTCTCCTGGTACTGCACCCCGCCGCCGGCCCCCGCGCGCGTCGGCTGCAGCTTCTTCCTCTTGTTGGAGGCAGCGTAGAAGGAGGCGGAGTACTCTTCGGGGGCGGAGAGGGTGGTGGAGGTGGTGGGGATCTTGATGGATCCGTCGGCGGAGACGGTGGCGATGGCGGGGACGGTGCCGGTGCCCGTGGCGGCGATGATGGAGGGCTCGGCGTGGTGGAGGAGCCACTGGATGGTCTCCCCGTCGGACTTGTGGCCGAGCTCGCGGGTTAGCTGGAAGATCCGGGCGGCGCACACCGCCGGCATGCGGATGCGCCGGCCGCGGCCCTCCACCTTTGCGTGCCGGTCCTTGGTGCGCCCGGCCGGCCTGCGGATCAGCCCCGTCAGCTCCGAAGACGACGGCTCAGGCTTCGGCACGACGAACTGAGGCGGCGTAGTGAGCTGAAGCATCGCCGGAGGCGGCGGAGGAGTGGCGGCCGCGGTGGAGGTGGGGTTTTCTTGGATTTGGGATTCCATGGAATTATTGAGGATTGGTTTCTTCTAAGCCCTTCTCTCCTCTATCACACAGCAAATAATAATAAGCAAACTGATTAATTAATTTGGGAGGAGTGATGACGTGTCGGTAGATTGGCCGTTGATTCAATTAGGATCCGGGGAATTGGGAATTGGACGGCGATTTGGTTTGCAGCACGAGAGTGGGGAGGCGTTGTTGTTTTAGCGTATGGCCCACAGCATTAGTGGGCTGTATTGTTATGGTGTGACCCACGCGTGAGATGTTGTAGGCCCACTGGCTGCTAGAGACACGAGAGAGAAGATTTAAAGTTTGTCATATTTATCGTCTTGTATTAACCGTTGCACGTGTTGAGATATGGTAAGGCCGGCGGAGCGGGTAGCATTTGGTGTCAGTTTTGGAAGATTGGGAAATTTTGTAGGAATACAGAGGGTTTTTGTTTTTTGTTTTTTGTTTTTTTTTACAGTAGATGTGGAAAGTAAAATCCAACGTCCATCGAAATATTTTTACTTTTTCAAAAATATTAGTTTGGTGTGTTAATCATAATCTTTTCAGACGGTAATATTTTCAATGACATAATCTAAATTTAACTAACAGTAGCATCAATGTGTATTTATAGAAAATTAAACAAATTAAGATTCTTATTAGTATATGAACCAAACATAAGAATAAAAAGAATTACAATTTTCTAACCGCGTATTTCCAACCTAATCAAACGGAATATTGAATTTATTTTCTATAAAAAAAACAGTAAAAATGAATACATAAAAATATCAAACTTTTGTCCAAATGTCACCTAATGGTCTTGTTTGGTTCAGATAAAGAACTGAAAAGAAAATCAATTTTTTGCTCTTTTCTTTTCTTAGTCAAATTATAATTTTTATTAATTTTTCATTCTAGTATTTGGAAAGGCCAAAAAAATTGAGAGGCAAAGTGAATTCTTACCTTGGAAAAGGAAAGTCATTCCGTTCTTGTGTTTGGATGTCAAAGGAAAAGAGGTGGAAAGAAATTGATTTTCAAGAAAAAGAAAAATATGAGAGAAAATAATTCCTTCACTCTTCCCATGGATTAACTTTTTCATCGTCAATTGTTCACATTTCCTTCCAATTTTTCGAACATTTCCAAACACCAAAAAAAAAAATTTGTCGGAATTGAAATTTTTATAGAAAATAAAGGAGCAAAGAATTGATTTCATTTCCTTCTATTTTCGCGAACCAAACGAGACTTTAGTGCAGAAAAATGAATCCTTGAATAGGTGGAAAAAATTATTTTTTTTTCTTCTTATTTTTCTTTCCTTTAGAAATTATTTTTTTCTTTTTTTCTTTTTTTGACATCCAAACATATGAAATAAATTTATTTATTTTTCTAAGGACATGATTTCGCGAACTAGGCCTAAATGTATTAGTTAGAAAACACAATAGATGTGTATTTTTTATATACAAATACTTATTTTTATCACGTTTTTACTAACCTTAAGTAATGAAACTACTCTCAACTACATTTGGAAGCAACAACTTAACTTAGAATATACAAGAATAATTACAAACAATTAAAACTGTGGCTTACTGATTGTCGAACCTGGATATGCCAAATTAGAAAATAGTTGTCTATGTCCAACTGATGTTGTTGTTTTCGAGGCTAAATCAACGATAAAAAAATCGCGAGATTGAGATCGAGATCGAAGATTCATTCAAAAGTTTTTACTCTACTATTCTTGATTTCCACGAAGAACAAAATCTATAAGGATCCTGATAACAACTAACAGTTACAAGAAATCAGAAAAGGAACCTCTCGTTCTTCCTTGTAATCGCAGTTGCAGACGGACAGAACAGAATTATAACTCACAGAAGAGAGGAGGAAGAAGAAGAATAAGATACTTTGCTTACTGGGGTGATAAAGATCACCATTGCTCAAAGCAAAATTCGCTCCCACATGACCTGCTTCCAGGAACCAGCAAGTTCACGAAAAACTTCTGGAACGCTCGCTGTCACATCTGTCTGGACTCGCACGAACTCCCTGGACTCCAATGGTGGCGGCAGCAGCAACTCTCTTCGTCTCCTAATTTTCGAAGTCAGTTCTCAAAGAGGCACGAAGAGAGTATTTATAGAGAGGGTGAAAACCCTAGCCGTCCAATAGTTACGAAAAGATAGGAACAAATTAATTACGAATCTCTAAAAGATAGGTACGAATTAATTTCAAAAACCAAAAAAACGGATATGAATGTCTATACCAGATCTTTCCATAACCGTTCAAATATATCTGCAGCAGCAGCGCAAGCCGCAGCGCATGTGACAGCGCATGCGGCAACTCATGCGGCAGCCCATGCGGCAGGCTTCCGTATGCGGCCTGCCCATACAGCTCGCGCATGAGAGCGCACAAGCGCCTGCGTCGATGCTGACGTGCTAAGTGTAAATTGCGCCAACAAAGCGCCACTTTGCGCCTTGAGCCTGATCCCGAGTCTGAGTCGCTGCTCCTATGGAAACAATTCCAAGAGAATGACAAAAAGCATAAATGCTTTCATTGAGGAGTTAATCCTTCTTCATCCTAATAAAATACCCCCACATGGCACCCATGTGCCTCACCACACCCCATGTGCACACCTCAACACAAGCAAAGTATTATATTGAGATACCCACTTGGTGGTGTAGCCAATGTGGGACTATCTTTATAGTGCAAAGGAAAAAATACCAACAATCTCCCACATATCTCAATATATGGGTTGAGCGTTCCTCACAGTGACTGCCCATCATGCATTAGGATAGATGTCGCTTTGACTTGAATCTTCCTGCATTGGTCAAAATAACAGTATGATACAAGAATGGACTAAGCCTGGAATTCTGCACCATAGTTGCAATTCTTTCCACTCACAGAATGACATCAACTGTGCTTCCGGTTGCACATTAAAGGTCCTGTGCATGCCTGATTTTGGTGTATGTATTTTGGTTGTCTACACATTTTTTCTCAAGAGACGGCATGTATCTCTTTTCATACATTATATGTGAGTTCTTAAAGAGTCATTGTCATGAAGCATTATGCTTCCTTTCGGTGCTACGCCGCTATGACATGGCCTTCTGCCGAGGTTCACTCCCTCATGTGGTGTCATCCACTGTAGCATGAGGTTCACTCCCTCTTTGTAGTGCCGAACTACCCAGCATGAAGCCTTGTGCTTCCTTGCGGTGTTACGCCGCTGTGACATGACTTTTCGTCGAGGATTTACATCTTTTACCTCTGTGGTGTCATACCACTGTAACATGAGGTTCACTCCCTCTTTGTAGTGCTGCCTACCACTCTTCATTCTACAGCATTAGGCTACCTGCCTATGTGCGGTGCTACGCCGCTGTGACATGACTTAATATCGAGGATTTACATCTTTTACCTCTGTGGTTTCACACCACTGTAACATGGGAGACAAGTACCTTGTAGTGCTGAAACTACGTGCTTCCTGTAAAACACACCGGACATTCACTCTGTCCGAGAACTCATTAAGGCGTCAAATTAAGCCATCATTCCACAGAAAATTGTTCTTCATAAAGAGCAAGAAGTAGACTACAGTGGTTCTGGGTCCGTAACCCCTCAATGTCTCAAATGACTACCCCCTTTTCCTGATATTCTCCTAGTCAATGATCATTCTTTGAACCAAAAGCTAGATGCCTAGTAGATTTCTCTTTGAACTAATAGCATAAAACTTTATGGTAGAATTACATAGACACAATATCAGAATGTCTTCAAGTCCATTTTGGTTGTTGTGTCCTCGACCAGCTGGCGCTTGAGACCCTTGGTGAATGGGTCCGCCAGGTTCTTCTGACTCCGAACATCAATTACGGCAATGACTCCAGTCTTTATCAGATCATTCACTGGCATGTGCCTCAACCGCACAGTCCTTTTCTTACCATTGAAGAGGTCATTTGATGCCACCGCTGTAGTCGCCTGGTTATCGCAGTATATCGGTACTGCGCACCAACCAATGAAAGATCATACATGAGCTTCCGAAGTCACTCTACTTCATCCGCTGCAGCAGCCAGTGCATAAAACTCAGATTCCATTGAGGAATGAGAGAGCATAGTCTGCTTCTTCGACTTCCACGATATAACAGCTCCACCCATGAAAAAGACGTATCCTCCTGTGGACCTTTCACTCTCTACTTCTGAATACCAGCTTGCATCACTGAAGCCTTCCACTACTATCGGATACCCGTTGTAGTGCAAGTGCATACTTCTGAGTTCTCCTGAGATATCTCATCACTCTCTTCACAGCCTTCCAGTGCTCCACACCTGGGTTGCTCGTGAATCGACTCAGCATCCCCACAGCAAAAACTATGTCAGGCCTAGTGGTAGTTGTTGCATACATCAGACTCCCGATGACGCTTGAGTACTCCAGCTGCCTGACACTTTTCCTTGGATTTGGCTTCAGCTTCTTGTCACACCTGTACGGAGTATCGATCCCTGGAAGATCCTGATATCCATAGCATGTGAGCATCTTCTCGATATAATGAGACTGTGATATCGCCACTCCGGTGTCAGTTCGGATGATCTTTATCCCCAGGATAACATCATCTTCCCCTAAGTCCTTCACACTGAACTTAGATGAGAGGAACTTCTTTGTCTCTTGACATGTGCTAGATCCGTACCCAGGATTAGAATGTCGTCCACGTATAGACAAACGATGACTCATCTTCCGTCAGCGAACTTAGTATAAACATACTTGTCCGTTTCACTGACCATGTAGCCGTTTGATCTTATGACTTTATCAAACTTCTCGTGCCACATCTTGGGAGGTTGCTTCAGACCGTATAATAATTTCACCAACTTGCAGACTTTGTCTTCAAGCCCATTGATGACAAATCCTTCTGGTTGTTACATGTAAATCTCTTCGTTCAATTCTCCATTCAGGAATGATATCTTAACATCTATCTGACGAATGACTATCTTGTGTATTACACTTAGAGCAATCAACATCCTGATGGTCATCATCTGTGCTACTGGAGCATATGTGTCGAAGTAGTCGATCCCCTGCTTCTGATAAAATCCCTTAGCAACCAGTCTTGCCTTGAACTTGTCAACCGTCCTATCGGCCTTCATATTCTTCTTGAAGATCCACTTGCATCCGATCGATTTTGCTCCTTCAGGTAGATCGACCAACACCCAAGTGTTGTTGGAGGTTATGGAGTCATACTCATCATTGATAGCCTCCTTCCAGAAGACAACATATTTGGTCTTCACCGCCTCATCATAGGTAAACGGATCTGCTTCCACATGATAGGTGACAAAATCTTCTCTGAAGTCCTTCTGTCTCCTCACTGCTTAGTTCTCGGTTCTGCGAGTTATGGTTTGAACGTTGTCTCTGGAATGGCTACTTCTTCATGTACTACATCTTCTTTGGAAGCTTCAGCCTCCTGTGCACCCACACTATTCTCCGGAATATCCGTGATAATAATGTTCTTGTGCCTTGCAAATTTATCTTCAAAGAATTCTGGGTCGCGAGATTCAATAATATATTTTGATTATATATCAAGAAACCTCTGAGCATCACTCTTCTCAGCATAACCCAAGAAGATGGTCTTCCTTGTCCTCATACCCAGTTTCTGAATCTTCAAGTCCGGGAGCTTCACATATGCCAGACACCCCCACACTCGAATGACATTCAAGTTGGGTCTAACTTTGAACCAGAGTTCATGAGGAGTGACATTGAAAGTTGCATACGACACTCTGTTCAGGATGAACGTAGCCGTCAACGGAGCTTCTGCCCAGAAGCAGTTTGAAAGACCCGCAATTAACAACATTGAGTTCATCATTTCTGTCAACGTCGTGTTCTTTCTCTCAGCTACTCCATTTGATTGAGGAGAATACGGAGCAGTCGTCTCATTGACAATTCCATGTTCTTTGCAGAACGATGCGAATTCAATAGACCTATACTCTTCGTCTCGATCACTTCTAAGTCTCTTGAGTTGTTGCCCTGTTTGACGTTCAGCTTCAGCCCTGAACTCCTTGAACTTCTCGAATGCTTCGTCCTTTGACTTGAGCAGATAGATGAACGCATATTTCGAGTAGTCGTTGATGAATGTAATAAAATACTTCATCTTGGCCTTTGTGGAGAACTGTTTGAAGTCACAGATATCTGAGTGCACCAACTCCAGAAGATCTGTGATTCGGTTAACCCGCTTAAACGGCTTTTTGGTGATCTTTGTCTGCGCACAGACTGTAAACCCCCTGATTTTTCAAAATTTTTAAATTTAGAATTTCCTGAATTTTCTGTAATTTTCTGATAATTTTCTGTAATTAAAAACAGGATTTTAATTATTAAATAATTTTTAATTGATAATAAATGATAATAAAATATTATGAAAATAATATTTCTGGGTGTAAAATGAAAAACTGGACTTAGAAAAAAATTTCTGGAATTTATTGGGCCCCGGACCTATTTTTAATCACCTAAAAACTGTTTTTATATTTATTCTAATTATTATTATTTATTTATTGATTTTTAAACTAAACCCTAGCCCACTGGGCCCAGCCCACCGGGCCCAGCCCCAACCGAGCCCGGCCCATCCCCTGGCCTAGCGGGTCGGGCGGGTCGGCCAGACCCGCACCCGCCCGCGAACCCGACCCGGCTCCTCACCCGACCCAGTCTCCCCACTCCCCGCGCGGCCCCCGCTTCCCGCGCCGCTTCCGTCGGCCGCGCCGCCCGCCGCTCATCCTGGCCCACGCCCCCGCACCCCTCGGCCACGATCCCCCTCTCCTCCGCCTCCCCCGCTCGGCTCCGCTCCCCTCCGCCTATATAATTCCCCCCCCCCCCCCCCCCGTTCTCTTCTCCGGCCACCCCCTACTCGACGAACCCCCACGCCGCCACCGCCTCCCCGCCGTGCCCGCTGCCAGCGCCCCCAGCCGCCGCCACCGGCTCCGTCCCCAGCAGCCAGCTGTTTGTGGTATTAAACGAAAGGAATGAAATTGTATTTCAATGACGGAATTTATGCGAAATCTGCGCCCTTCTGTTTACAAACAAACTTGTACAATGTAATCCTATACGAGGATGTGGGAGTACAATTTATTTAATCTGGGTATAAATTGCTATAGGTGTCTGATCTGCGGTCGATCACTTTAGCCCTTGGACCACACGATGTTGAAGAAGTGCCGTGGAAGACAGGTAGCGGCTTCGAAGGTTGCAGAAGAGGTTGGACGCACGAGGCCAAGGTCGTCGATCCCTGCTCTTTGCCTGCTCTCCGGGCTCTCTCTCTCTCTCCCTCTCTCTTTCTCTCTCTCTCTCTCCTTGGACGGTAATTCTCTCCTGGATGATAATTCTTTTTCCGCCCCTTTTTCCCCATTGATAGGGGTCTCTATTTATAGAGTTTTGGTGACAGTGACCACTCCGTCGATGTAAAAACCGAGGAGTGGGAAGTACAACACCCTTTTACACAACGGTTACAGTAACCAATGCCTGCGTATGGATGATCTTTTGAATGAGCGTATGACGCGGGTCCAACTAAGGGAACACAACGCGTACTATTGTTACGAAGATCACGGCGTAAGAGCCACGCAGGTAGGTATCCCGTGTGTAGAAACGGTTGGCGTAGAAGCCGAATGACTGTCACCCTGGCACAGAGGCCAGATAGGCATAGAAGCCGAATAGGCGTAGAAGCCGGATAGGCGTTGAAGCCGGGTAGGCGTAGGAGCTGGAGAGGCGTTGAAGCCGGAGAGGCGTTAAAGCCGGAGAGGCGTTGAAAGCCGGATAGGCGTTGAAGCCGGAGAGGCGTTGAAGCCGGAGAGGCGTTGAGGCCGGAGAGACGTTGAAGCCGGAGAGGCGTTGAGAGCCGAAGGGGCGCAGGTCTTGAATGGGCGTAGAAGCCGCTGCGTACCGTGCCCGAGTGCTGACGTGGACGTCTTAGCCGGAATCACGGCTTTCGAAGATGTAATCAAATCTTCTACAGAGATTTGCCATCATCCTGTGCATTAAATGCGAAGACGTGTTTCGAAGGTCTGTAGCCCTTCTGTGCATCCGTTTGCAGAGACGTGCCTTGACTGAACCTGTCACCGCTCCGTGCAATTAGACATAGAGACGTGCCTCGAGCCCCGTACGATGTGCAGCTTTTGACGTGGCAGGCGGTTTGTCTACTGCGGAGCGTAAACCGGCTTATGCCTGCCTGTGTAAAATAATGCAGCGTATCCCTCTGTACGCAAAAGAGCGGTTTATGCTGAGGGAACGTTAGTAAACGACGGTTCGGTGGTATCTTAACCCAATCCTCTGCATTAAATGCAGGGATCCGCCATCATACTGTGGTGTGCGTCCCGAGGGGTCTGTGCCTGTTTCCAGCCGTCGTCTGGGTCACCGTGCAGCACTTTTTTGTCAGGAGTCAGAGGCCAGGTTCACTGCGTGACTTGACAGATTTATTTCGGGGAAGACGAAGCGTTCCTCGTACGCTATTTTAACGCTGCTGTGAGAGCGGCTGAGTTTTTACGCCCTGGAGGCGATGGGGAGGGTCCCGTCTACGCCGAAGCGGTTTTGGACGCGCTGCACCCTTGAGTTCTTACGCCTGATGGCACTGAAGGCCTTTGCTTGCGCTGCTCTGTATCAATACGCCGCGTAGCTTTTGCCAGCGTATTTTTCATGCTTCTACAAGACCCCCTTCAAAGCTTTTAAATTCCTTGGAATTTGAAACGCTTTGAATGAAGCATGAATGGCCCCTCGTGACTCGAAACGTTTCTGAATGGAGCGTTGAAACGGTCGGTACGGCCTTTATGGCGGATTTATTGGGGACCGCTGTGATCTCTTTTGCCTATAAAAAGGCGGGGGGGTTAACCTGTTTCCCCATATTCCCATCACCATGCTAAAATGATCGCCGGAGTTCGTTGGGTCGATCTGAGGAAGAAGGAGATCATGTTCTTCCAGCATGTTGGGAGCCAAAAAAGATGGCGTCTTCGAGCAAGTGTCCACTGCAGCGATGGATCATGGAAGGATATCTTAGCCTCCCTTGCTCGGGATAATCAGCAACTTTGTATGGCGTTGCACCAGGGGAGAGGAAGGGCCGTATTAGACCACACAGCTCGTAGACTGTTTATTTCTTCCAGAGACCCCTGCGGACGAGACCGGATAAACCGTAATCTGTCGTCCTGATTGGGTTGGGTTTGAAGAAACCCCAACTAGATCGGCCATGGCGAATGGAGGATCTTCTTGTTCATGACTGTGGTGGTCATGAACAGCCATAGAGGAAGAGGAAGACCGGCATCGGCGCGAGAATCTGTCAGGACAGCTTCTGGGCGATCTTCCGACGACGAGGGAGTCTTTTGTTGACGGAGTTTCCCTCATATGTAATCATGAAAAGTAGAGAAAAACCCCTGTAGACAGGGTTTCCCCTCATATGTAATCATGATTTTAATCTTCAATAAAGTCGTCTTTTCTTTATATGATCACTTGCCATACGTTGCTGTGAAGTCTGAATGTGTGCAGCTTCGACACGTCTGATACTTTACGCGACTCTGTACAGAGAGTACTAGGTTCTGTCCTGTTCTTTTCGTGCAGCGGATAGTGCATAGAGCGCTGCTTTAGCATTTTGAACACTTAGAACTGTCCTGTTGCTAGGACTAAGGAACCGCGTAGAGTTCTGAACTGCTGCTTCTGATGAGCAGAGCTTTGTTCAGTCTTCGTCTTCAAGAATGATCTCTCGGAACTCCCTTGAAACAGGGTCGAGGATTCTGGCTGAGCTTTATCATTTTTGACAGACGAGATGTTCAGACTGGAGTCCGGATGAACCTCCAATTTTGGGACCCGAAAAGAGTAATTTCTTAATGGTTGTACTCTGTCCGTTTCGGGTACTTGGGGTCAAGAACGAGTATCTTCTGTATGAACTCTTTGCACTTGACCGGGTCGGGGACTGTTCTGGATAAGCGGAAAGTCGCGGAGTGTGAAATCCTCAGTCTGTAGCGTCTGGGCGTAAAACACCGTCGAGCGTGGGGTCGTAGACTTGTGGTTCCTGAGCGTGAAGTCGTAGGTTTGTCGCCTCTCGAGCGTAAAAGCTACCGAGCACAAAGGCATCCGGGCGGAAAAAAAATCATAGACTTATAGCTGCTTGAACGTAAAGCCGTAGAATCGTTGCTGTTTGAGTGTAGAAAGCTCCTTTAGCGTAGGACTTGTGGATCTGTAGCTCCTGAAAAGAGAATTTCTTCGAGCGTGAAGTTCTGCGGATCTGTTGCTTCTGAGCGTAAACTGAGCGCCACCGAGCGTGAGATCATCGATTTGGTATCTGCTGAGCGTAAAGCCGTAGGTTTGTCGCCTCTCGAGCGTAAAAGCTACCGAGCACAAAGGCATCCGGGCGAGAAAAACCATAGACTTGTAGCTTGCGAGCGTAAAATCGTAGATCTGTTGCTGTCGAGCGTAGAAAGCTCCTTTAGCGCAGAACTGCTGAACTGTCTTGCGCGAAGAATTTTTCGAATTCGCTGACTGTCCGTCTTTCGAGGGTAGTGGGTTGACGTAGCACCCAATCATATCCGACTATTAATGCGAGACTTGGTTAGGGTCTCGAGGAGTCCGTCCGAGGATTCGAGGAGTCGATCCGGACTTTATATATATCCCAAGCTTTGGAGAGAAAATCTTTTCATCCGTCTTCTGCGAACGAGAGTTCTTGATTGTTCGAGCTTTTCTCCTTCATTCCTTCTCTGAGCACTTCGAGCTTTCAGAAATGGTGACGAAACAAACCTCTTCCGCTAAGGGAAAGAGCATAGGTTCTTCTTCTTCTCCTACTGCCCCAGCGAGGGAGTCTTCGGTCGGGCAAGGTGGACTTCCTTCCGACAGTATCTCGCCGACGGGCAGCGCACCCGGTCTGAGAGGTAGATCCTTTGGGGTGATAAGAATAATGAAAATCCTTCACACACGTTGAACGTGACCGCGCTAGGTCGCCTTCTGTGCTGATAGCCTCTTCTGAGGAAGATGATGCACGGAGGCATTTTTATCTTTTATGCCCACATTTCTCGTGTGCTAGCGTAAAGGCGCCATATTTTCGTAGTTCCGAGCGTAAAAGCTCTGGCTACCGAAAACTGGAGTCTGTCATAAAATAAGCATTTTACGTTTGTGGAGGGGACTCCCGGCGTATAATAACCGAATTCGTACAATCCTGGCGTAGAGCACAGTTTGTCGTTTCTTTGGTTTTGTATGTTTGTGCAAGATTTTTCGTAATGACATACTTTCTTTGCACCTTTGTAGTTAACCTGGGTGAGTCTCCGCTGACCGAGGTGATGGGTTCCTCCGCCGGGATGCTGCACTCGAACTACCTGGAGGACTTGTCCCACGTGGCATTTCCCCTCTCCGGATCCCAGTATCCTGAGGGAAGGGGATTTTTGTTGGCGGCTCAGGGCGAGCGGGCACTGCTGAGTATGATCAATGGGGAGCCCCTGACGTATGTAGACGGAGAGCGGTACATAAAGCCGGCTTTCCTTTTCGGGGACATGATCGACAAGCGGTCCCAGACGAAGCCTAAGAGGGAACCTTGGGTCTTTGCTGTCGAGAGCTTGGTTCTGTACCTGCCGACGATGCCGAGGGATTATCCCATCTCGGCTTTCTTCCATGCCACTCATCCCAGAGAGATGTCGTGGATGTTGACTCCCGATCTTCATGGCAAGCCGGGGAAGATCTTTCATCAGAAAGGAGCTGACCAGGGATCGTTTGTCAGTCGTCCTTCTGGTCCTGTGACGTTGTTCCGGGGATTGTACCCGGGTGGCGTCCCGAGCGAAGACAGCTCTGTGATCCAGCCAGTCCAACTGTCGACTTTCTGCAACAGCTTCATGGGACGAGGTGGGGTGTACCCCAAGGAGAATCCTCGGTGTAATGGGTGGGTCACCCCAGCAAACCTCCGATGGACCAGCCTAGTTAACTGGGCCTTGAAGCGCTTTCAGCAAGAGCTAGAGGGCATTGGTCTGTATGCCGCTGTGAGCGCGACGAGCGTCGGGTTGCCTCCCAACCCTAATTTGTTCTTGGCACTGATGGAGCGATACGTTTCGCTCACTGGGACCTTTGCCACTCCACTGGGGGAGTTGGGATTGGCCCTTCATGAGATGGCGGTTGTCTCGAGGCTGCCGATGGGGGATACCCCGTATGAAGAGTATGTTCCCACCAACCGGGAGTTGGGGGATTCGGACCCTCGGGTGGCGGATGTGTATCAGGAGCTGATGTGCCAATATCTCGCCTGCACCGCTTTTTACAACGAGCCCTCTGGTTTGGCCCACACTACCAAGTGGATGTCCTACCTCTTCTTCCACCGAGCTAGAGCTGCCAGGTTGGAGAAAGTTTTGGGGGGCAAGAATGAGCCCGTGAACTGTTTGGGCGTGCTTAGTGCCCAGGTCGTGGATGGCCTTATGGAGGAGGCCAAAGCTTCGGACCAGATCCTCGTTGAGAGGGTAGGGAAGTACCCCGAAGGAAGCCCAGCTGGCTGGTTTCCTCTCGTTATGGCTGCGTCGAGTAGTAGTGCCTGGTACTGCGTCCGCGGACCGCATTCACCGGAACATCTTGTGGCCGGCAGTGCGCCTGGTGTTCGGGGCAAGACTGGGCTTGCTTTCTGCCATGGTGTGCCGTATACAGGCGGGCTTGAGAGCTCTGACCGATGGGTTGCTTGCTGATGAAGCCCGGCGTGAGAGTTTTCCCATGGTGGAATTACCATACCTGTATCTGATGGGTTGGTTAATTCTGTACAATCCCCGGGTGATGTCTCCTGGCTCTGGTAGCAGCTCAGGGGGAAATTTCTTGTTGAACTACAAGGATTCTCCCTGGAACGTGGACACCGTTCTAGATTGTCGGCTGGCATTGAACCTCAGCCATGGCTGGAAGTTCCTCTGTACTCTCTCTCCCGTAGATCGCCATCAATTAGGGATGAGGCTTGAGGACTCGGGTAGAGAGAAGACCGATCTTTCTCCGGAGACTTTTAATTAGCTGGTCTGCATTAGACCCTCCCATCTCCTGTACAGAAGTGAAGACCATTGCTTCTTCGAGCCTTATTTGCCTAGTCGGTTCGCCAGGCAATTTGGGTACGGCCAGCTGCACGTGGGCAATGCCGTCATCAGCTTCAGGTCCAGAGGCGGGCTCATTGATGGAGCCAGAGGATGGCGGTATTTCACCACGGGTTGCACAGGAGCAGCCTTCGTCGTGCCGGATGTCACCCCCTCTACGGAGCTGCGCATCCTCCATTCTTACGCCCAGTTTTACGTGGCGATCAACATCTTCCACCGCGATTTCGACATACGCGGAAGTCTTAGGGTGTCCTCTCCCATTGCCGGGGGAGGAGTTGAAGTTCCCTCAGTTTCTCCCGATGAGGGTGAGGAGTTTGATACCCCGGATGAACCCCTGGAGTCGATGCCGGGGTGTGAAGTGCCTCCTCCTGCGGGGGCTTTGGTAGTTCCTCAGAAGCGAAGGGCGCCTGTTCCTAAGGAGGCTTCTGTTCGTAAGAGGAGGAAGGAGACAGTTGCTCGTTCTTTCCGCATTTTTGGTGTCGAAGCTACCGGGAGTGGGCCTACATCTCCTCATGTCGGGGATGAGTCTTTGGCTGGAGGTTCCTCGCCTTTTAGAGAGGGACCCTCTATGGTTTCGGTTGGCGGCGCCGGAGGATCTTCGCTAGGGGTCGCTGCTGTGGCTACTGTTCCGGATAGTGGAACGAGATCGCCTAGGTGGCCATGGCAGATGGAAGGATCCTTCCCTGGACCCGCAACGGATGAAGCTCCTGCTGTGCCTAGCGAGATTCCAGTTGACGAACCTCGACCGCGTCTTGGTGGAGACTTGGAGGAATTTCGGGCGATGTCAGTTGGTCCACCTCCTTCCCCAGGTATGATAGTTCGCATTGCGTCCTTAGAGCGAGGTTTAGCTGCCTCGGCTGCAGATGCGCCATATATGCCATTGGCCCCGGGTAAATGTCGTTTTCATGTCTCCTTTTAGAAAGGTTACCGTTGTACTGATATCGACTTTCGGGTTCTTTCTTCTCAGGGGATGGAGCCCACGGGGAGTGTAGCGTTGAGCCGCCTTCCGGCTCTGCTCCGGCCCCTGGTGGTGATACGGAGGCACCTGGTCCTGAGGAGAAAACACCTTCGGGGGCTAGCTCGCCCGGAGTGGTTTCGTCGCCTCGAGAGGAGGATGAGCCTGTCACCGTGACCTTGCCTTCGGTCGCACCAACCGTCGAGGCGGCAGCTGTGGCTACCTCGTCTGCAATCGTCTCTGGTGGGGGACTCGCTGATATCGCGGTCTCTCCTGGCGTTCAGTCGGGTTTAGTTGCGCTGACTGAGCAACACACCAGCCTCTTTTACACCGGTTTGGGAGCGATGATATCAATGGTGTTGGCGAAGAGTCTAGATTTCGAGCGCCTGAAGAGAACTGCCCAGTTCTCGATCGGGGTTGTCAGGGAGTTCGGTGATTCCTGGGGAGCCGATGCCCTGGAGGCGATGGTTAATGGTTTAGAACAACCCATTAACGAGTATTTGCGGTTGGCTCAGGGCAGTCTTGATGCTGAGGCCCAGACCAGATACGGTTTTATGACTGCGCATCTTGCCAAACGGATGGAAGACCTGAAGGAACTCCTTCGAACTCGCCAGCTGGAGGCGATTCAGAGGAAAGCCGCCGTGGATGAGATCCTCGCCCTCCAGACAACGTGCCAATCCGAGCATGAGGGGAATGTAGCGAGGATTCACAGGTTGAGGGAGAAACTCGCTCAGGCAGAAGAGTAGGCTTCCCAGTCGTTGGCAGGCTTGGATGTGGTGGCCGGTCGACTGAGCACAGCGCGGCGGGATCTGGATCGCACGGAAGGTGCCTGTGCGGGCGTTCGTCGGACGATAGCCGAACTGTCCCATTCGAGTGACAACGAGGCACTGCTGGAGCAGGCCCATGCTGATGCTCTGGCCATTAGGGACGAGAGGATGGCCGTGCTAGCGCGGCAGCTCCGTGACATGACTGCTCCGCCGCAATGATGTACTCTTTTTTGCCCTTTTTTTGCTTTTCCAGATGTAATTTTGTTCTTTCTTTGGGAATAAAAAGAGACTTTTTCCTAACTTTGGACCCATCATTTTGGAATGTAAATGACAGGTTAGGGCGAGAGTGGTACCAGAGGTAGTATGGACGTGATAAACTCTCGGCGAACTTCAGCAGGGCACGTTTATTCAGAGGTCATATGGACATGATAGAACACGCTTTGGCCAAGTTTTTGTAGGTAAAGTACTATCAGAGGTGAGATAGACGTGATAGGCTTTACTAGAGTTTACAGCTCAGAGGTAATATGGACATAGCTATTTTGTGGGCCTATTACTTTTTGCGCACCTAGGTGCAAGTAATAGGTTTGAGGACAAGCCCTGCTAGAGGTAATATGGACGTAGCAGATTTTGTGGACCTAACACCACTGGCGTACTTAGATTTAGTACGGGCGTTAGTTGAAATGACGATCGATATCAGAGGTGATAATCGATGGTCAGAATCTTGGAAAGCCTGTTCAGAGGTGATATGGACATGGCAGATTCTCCAAGGAAATACAGTTCAGAGGTGATATGGACATGACTGATTTGTGGACCTATTGCTTTTTGTGCACCTGGGTGCAAGAAATAGGTTTGAGGACAAGCCCTGCTAGAGGTAATATGGACGTAGCAGATTTTGTGGACCTAACACCACTGGCGTACTTAGATTTAGTACGGGTGTTAGTTGAAGTGACGATCGATATCAGAGGTGATAATCGATGGTCAGAATCTTGGAAAGCCTGTTCAGAGGTGATATGGACATGGCAGATTCTCCAAGGAAATACAGTTCAGAGGTGATATGGACATGACTGATTTGTGGGCCTATACTAGTTTCTTCTTTTGAAGTAGTTTCGTCGGATTACGAGAATCTCGCCGTATTCCTCCTGAGTGGAGGAGATTAGGCGTAGTACTTCTTCAGGAATTTGCCGTTGATAGGAGCCATTAATAGGTCTCCATTGGGCTGGACTAGTCTGTAGGCTCCGTTCGAGAATGTTGTCTCGATCACATAAGGGCCTTCCCACTTGGGCTGGAACTTGCCTTTACTCCTGTGAGTAAGAATCATCGGCCTTCTTACGGCTAAGACTAGCTCGCCGACTTTGAACACCATTTCCTTTACTTTACGATTAAAAGCTCTGGAAATGCGTGCTTGGTAGAGCGCGATGTGCTGTTGAGCTTGGAGGCGTTTCTCGTCTAATCCTTCTAGCTCCTGAAGCCTTAACAGGTCATTCTTTTCTTGAGTCAGCTCGTTAGCCACGGCTATCCTGAGTGACGGGATCTGGATTTCAATGGGGAGAACTGTCTCGCTCCCGTATACCAGTGAGAATGGGGTACAGCCTGTCGGCGTTCGTACCGTTGTGCGGTATGCCCAGAGACATTCGCCCAGCTTTTCGTTCCAATCTCTTTTGTTTGAAGAGACGAATTTCTTCAAGAGTTTGATAATGGTTTTGTTGAAAGCTTCCGCCAAACCATTAGCAGCTGGATAGTATGCCGTAGAGGCGATATTGTGTATTCGATTTTTATCGCAAAATTGATAAAACGCTTGGCTGATGAACTGGGGCCCGTTGTCATAGATTATCCTTCGGGGGACCCCGAAGCGATAAATGACGTGATGCTTGATGAAGCTGATCACATTAGACGCCTTTACCTCAGCAAGAGGGATTGCCTCTGCCCATTTGGAGAAGTAGTCTGTGATGGCCAGTATGAACTGGTGACCTCGGGAAGAAGACGGGTGAATGGGACCAATGACGTCCATACCCCATGCTTCGAAAGGCCAGGATGCAACTGTAGGATGCAGATGCTCAGATGGTCGGTGTATGAAGTCTGCGTGAATCTGACAGGCTCTGCATTGTCTTGCATACCGTATCGCATCTGTGATCATAGTAGGCCAATAATAGCCCATTCTCCTGATGCGATCCTGTAGCTTAGGACCGAGTTGGTGTGCTCCGCATACGCCGTCGTGAGCTTCCCGGATAATCTGCTGTGCTTCGTCGTTAGACAGACATCTCAACAGTAATCCGTCGTAGGTCCGGCGATATAGGCATTGTGCAGATGCATCGTAATAGAAGCGTAATGATCGTCGCTTGATGGACACTGCTCCTTTGGGGTCCTCCGGCAAGATTTCGTATGCGACAAAATCTATGAAAGGACTTCTCCAGTCCTTTCCGGGGAGATCTGTGTTCACAGCATGGCTGCGTTCTATGTGAAGGTTGTTCTTCGCACAGAATAAGTCTCTGTTAAGAAGGATTACCGAATCCTGCCTTCTTATAGGAGTGGCTAAGTCTGCGGCTAGACTGGCTAGGGCATCGGCTTCCAGATTCTGAGACCGAGGTACATGCTCCAGGAAGAATCCTTTGAAGGTCATGGCTATCTCGACCGTTGCTTGGTGGTAGGGGATGAGGTCTGGATTCCGGACTTCATATATCCCTCTGACTTGATTGACGATAAGCAGAGAGTCACCGAAAGCTTCCAGGGATTCGACCCCCAGCTCTTTGGCGGCTCGGAGCCCGATTAAAAGAGCGTTGTATTCTGCCACATTGTTGGAGCAGGGCTCGCTAAGAGAATATGCTCGGTAGATGACGAGCTGATCAGGAGTGACCAGGACGACTCCTACTCCTGAGACGATGTTTCCCTTGGGACCGGTTCTGGAGGCCCCATCGAAGAAGAGTTGCCATGCGTCAGTTTCCATTGCGGAGTTACATTCTGCAACTTCGTCGGGAATGTCCTCGTATAATTTGGAGGGTAGGCATTCCGTTCCTTTGCTGGCGCGGAGGCCGAGAGGTTAAGTAGCCTGCCGCTTGCTTTCCTTCGCGGAGATCACAGCGCTCATCTGGTTTACCGTAGAGGTCAGATGATGTCTTGCGCGTGGAGCGAGATCTGTTCTTCCGTCTTGGCGCCGAGGCACCATCGGAAGTTCTGTCTGTACCGCGCGGAGCAGGAGACAGATTTCTACGCGTAAAGCGCAGTGAAGGCTTCTGGGTTAGCGCTGAGGCTTCGCCCGAAGTTTTGTCTTTACCGCGCGTAGCGGGAGACTGTTTCCTACGCGTAAAGCGCAGTGGATTCTTCGGGGTTAGCGCTAAGGCTTCGCCCGAAGTTTTGTCTGTACCGCGCGTAGCGGGAGACTGAATTTTACGTGCGGGGCACGGAGGGAGCGTCGCTACAACCTCGTTGGCCGAAGAGATCGGAGAGATCGGAGAGTCCACAGGAATAGTAGAGGATGTCTTGGGCATCCATACATTACGCAGCCTCCTGTTGTCCTGGACGGAGAGAGGGCGAGAGCTACCCCCGGCTCGAAGCATGTCTTCGTAGGCTGACTGGTCGAAATGAACGACCAGCGTCTTCTTCACGGTTCCCACGGATACCGTATCGTGTTGAGCAATTACTTCCTCGTCAGAAGAGAAAGATGTCCCCAGCAGAGTCGCCATCTTGTTTGTGGTATTAAAAGAAAGGAATGAAATTGTATTTCAATGACGGGGTTTATGCGAAACCCGCGCCCTTCTGTTTAGAAACAAACTTGTACAATGTAATCCTATACGAGGATGTGGGAGTACAATTTATTTAATCTGGGTATAAATTGCTATAGGTGTCTGATCTGCGGTCGATCACTTTAGCCCTTGGACCACACGATGTTGAAGAAGTGCCGTGGAAGACAGGTAGCAGCTTCGAAGGTTGCAGAAAAGGTTGGACGCACGAGGCCAAGGTCGTCGATCCCTGCTCTTTGCCTGCTCTCCGGGCTCTCTCTCTCTCTCTCCCTCTCTCTTTCTCTCTCTCTCTCTCTCCTTGGACGGTAATTCTCTCCTGGATGATAATTCTTTTTCCGCCCCTTTTTCCCCATTGATAGGGGTCTCTATTTATAGAGTTTTGGTGACAGTGACCACTCCGTCGGTATAAAAACCGAGGAGTGGGAAGTACAACACCCTTTTACACAACGGTTAAAGTAACCAATGCCTGCGTATGGATGATCTTTTGAATGAGCGTATGACGCGGGTCCAACTAAGGGAACACAACGCGTACTATTGCTACGAAGATCACGACGTAAGAGCCACGCAGGTAGGTATCCCGTGTGTAGAAACGGTTGGCGTAGAAGCCGAATGACTGTCACCCTGGCACAGAGGCCAGATAGGCATAGAAGCCGAATAGGCGTAGAAGCCGGATAGGCGTAGAAGCCGGATAGGCGTTGAAACCGGGTAGGCGTAGGAGCCGGAGAGGCGTTGAAGCCGGAGAGGCGTTGAAGCCGGAGAGGCGTTGAGGCCGGAGAGGCGTTGAAGCCGGAGAGGCGTTGAGAGCCGAAGGGGCGCAGGTCTTGAATGTGCGTAGAAGCCGCTGCGTACCGTGCCCGAGTGCTGACATGGACGTCTTAGCCGGAATCACGGCTTTCGAAGATGTAATCAAATCTTCTACAGAGATTTGCCATCATCCTGTGCATTAAATGCGAAGACGTGTTTCGAAGGTCTGTAGCCCTTCTGTGCATCCGTTTGCAGAGACGTGCCTTGACTGAACCTGTCACCGCTCCGTACAATTAGACGTAGAGACGTGCCTCGAGCCCCGTACGATGTGCAGCTTTTGACGTGGCAGGCGGTTTGTCTACTGCGGAGCATAAACCGGCTTATGCCTGCCTGTGTAAAATAATGCAGCGTATCCCTCTGTACGCAAAAGAGCGGTTTATGCTGAGGGGACGTTAGTAAACGACGGTTCGGTGGTATCTTAACCCAATCCTCTGCATTAAATGCAGGCATCCGCCATCATACTGTGGTGTACGTCCCGAGGGGTCTGTGCCTGTTTCCAGCCGTCGTCTGGGTCGCCGTGCAGCACTTTTTTGTCAGGAGTCAGAGGCCAGGTTCACTGCGTGACTTGACAGGTTCATTTCGGGGAAGACGAAGCATTCCTCGTACGCTATTTTAACGCTGCTGTGAGAGCGGCTGAGTTTTTACGCCCTGGAGGCGATGGGGGGGTCCCGTCTACGCCGAAGCGGTTTTGGACGCGCTGCACCCTTGAGTTCTTACGCCTGATGGCACTGAAGGCCTTTGCTTGCGCTGCTCTGTATCAATACGCCGCGTAGCTTTTGCCAGCGTATTTTTCATGCTTCTACACCAGCCCCCTCCTCCGCCGTGTCGGACGACCCCGAGCCCCCAACTCCGGAACCCTAGCCAGCGCCGCCGCGTGCCCCCGCTGCCCCGGCCCCTGTGCCTCAGCCCAGCCGCCGCAGAGCCGCCGTCTCCGCCGTCCAGAGCCTTAACCCTAACCCTAGCTCGTGTTAGCCGGACACGGCTTGGACACAGGACACAGTGTCCTGTGTCGTGTCGGACACGGTGAACCCGGTTTCTGAGGAGCCCAGTTCAGGTACTTGTAACTTCTTGCTCGTAGCTCTGATTTCGATTCCGTAAATTGCGTTGCGAAGCCTGTGTGACCCTCTCGGTGCCCGGACAAACCGCTCGGGACATCGCGTCCTGTGGTGATCGTACACCGCGATCCAAAAACAGGAAAACAATGCCCCGATTCACCCCAGAACTGGGTACGCCCCGCCAAACGGGACGACTTGGTCTCGTGCGGTCTTCACAGATATGTGCGCGTCGTTGATACGGACGTGCGGGATTTCGCAGAAGTCGATTCGGGTGTGCGTACACACCGGGATCAACGCGTATCCGCGAACATCGCCCCGTATCCGACTTTTCTGCATTTTATCCTAACTTTGTGTACACATGTCGGATTGAAACGAAACTTGAGCCATCGGACTCGTAGTGATATGCTGGTCCTGTGACTTTTCTGCAATTCTTGATATCATTCCTAATCAATTTTTCTATCGCCCTTGATTTCCAGGTAATCTATTCTAATCTTCCTATCCCTTCATCTTCCAGAATGGTTCAGACAAGGAATACAGTAGGAGGCACATCAGAACCAGCTGAGCAGACTGTGCCTGAAACTTTTGCACTCCCGTCGCCTCCATCTACTCCAGCAGTTACTCTAGATGGGGCACAGCTACTCGGAGTGTTCCAGGGACTTGTAGAATCCCAGAAAGAACAGACTGCCCTGCTACGGACTAGCCTTTCGGACGCTCTTCGGTCCCAGGAGTCACCACACAAGAGGCCAGGAAGTGCCAAAGACTTCAAAAACCTTAAACCCCTGGAATTCTATGGAACTGAAGACATTCTCTATGCCGATGAATGGATAGAGAATGTGGAGCGACTCCTGAAGACTGCTCGGGTCCCTGATGATCTCAAAGTGGAGTCTGCAAGCCTGCAACTGTTCGACATAGCTCGGACCTGGTTTAGAGATGAACCCCAACTATCTGCTCCTGATCTCACTTGGGAGGACTTCAAGAGGCTTTTCAAGGAGAAATTCTATCCCGAAGTGGCTCGGGAAGCTCTCGAAAGCCAATTCGAGAGGCTGGAACAAGGTAACCTTTCTGTTGATGGGTACACTGCTGAATTTAGCAGGTTGAGCCACTTTGCAGAGTACATGGTTCGTACCCCGGAGGACAGAGCCCGTAGATTCAAGAAGGGGTTGTCTCCTGATATTCGCCTTGCTGTCATCACTAGCCGAGATACTGGAAGTATGGGACCCCACAATTCCAACAACAACCACAGCAGAGGTCCCCGCAGCAAACCCAGCGTCCTCTCCCTCGAGCCACAGCACCCAACACCAAGCTCAAGGACAGAATCAACGAGTTCCCACTTGTGGCTTTTGTCAAAAACAAGGTCACACCTGGCAAGTTTGTAGGAAGAGACTGGGTGCCTGTCTATATTGTGGATCAACAGAATATCAAGTGAGGGACTGTCCCGCTGCTCCAGGTCGCGGACAAGCTTACGCAATAACCGTGGAGAACGCGCAGACTCTAGGAACAGCTAATGCGCGTAAGTGATTTTGCTGCCTTTCTAGTATTGTTTAGCTCGTGCCTATTGGTTCGTGACCTCAGCCCCAACCTAGTAATTTTGAACTTGCTAAATAACCTGGTATGCTTTTAAATTTGATAACTGTAGAGATTTTAGAGGCTTTTGCTATTGTGCTTATTTTGTGTTATTTTGTGAACTTCAATAATTTGTACCTCCTTTTCATCATCATCTAGCGCACTTAATTTTGCTGAACTTGACTTATGCTGCTATTTTATAGCCTAGTTTTGCAAGCTTACCCTTTATCGGGCTTGTTCATGGCACATGTATTATTGAGGCCTGATCAACCCCACTAATACAAGTGTCTATTCAGAATCAATGTACTACGGTCTGATCAACCTTAGTGCATTTTGATTCGCACTTCGCACGACTACTTTACGTGGATTGAGATATATAGTGACTAGTATACTTGCCCCTAAATATGTCCGAGCATATCGTATCAGTTACATAACTGTACTAATACGAACATGCGAATAAATGATTACCAGAATAGAATTTTAATCCATAACCGTCTGACAATTCCCATTAGAAATCCCTTAAACGCCTTGATCCCTATACCTCTGTTCTACCACCTCGCCCTTAAAATCTTTATTATTTGATCCTCGTCTTCCCTTATTTCGGAAAGACAAAATCATGTGCTTGGTATAAGTTTGATATATAGATAATGCTAGACATACCCCTCAGACCGGTCGAATTGATGATAACCCTTTATGACTAAGGGAATACCATAGGTGATGTGTTTGTGTTAAAGACTTAAAGATTCAATACCATGATTAATTAAGTTGGGACCTCGCTTTACTAGTTGTATAGCCTTAAAGGATAGATGGGTAAATTTTAATTTGGGTAGCGACCGCAATGTTCACCTGAGAGAAATCCGTTAGACTGTAATCAAGTGAGATTGGACAGAGAGAACCCTGCCATATTTTAAATTTCGAGGACGAAATTTTATAAGTTGGGTAGATTGTAAGCCCCTGATTTTTTCAAAAATATTAAAATTAGATTTTTCGCAATTTTCTGGAATTTTCTGGGAATTTTCTGTAATTAAATTCAGGGTTTTAAATTATTACATGATTTTTAATTAATAATAAATAATATTAAAATATTATAAAAATAATATTTTTAGGTGTAAAATGGAAAATTGAACTTAGGGTAATTTTTCTGGAATTTATTGGACCTCGGACCTATTTTTAATCACCTAAAAACTATTTATTTATTTATTTATTAATTAATTGATTATTATTATTATTATTATTATTATTATTTCTATTAGATCCGGCCCAGCCCGTGAACCCAGCCCAACCCGGCCCATTAGGGCCCAGCCCACGACCGCCTAGCGGGTCGGGTCGGGTCCACCCGCGCCCGACCCGCACCCGCTAACCCGTCTCCCCCATTCCCCCAGCCCCCGAGTCCTCCGCCGCCTCCGCCGCATGCGCCGCCCCGCCCGGCCACGCGGGGCCCCGCCCGGCCACGCAGCTCCGCCTCCTCCGCCCCACGCCACCACCGGCTCCCTCTCTCCTCTCCCCCGCCCCTTTAAATCCCCCCTCCGGCAAAACCCTCTCCCCCGAGCCCTCCGGCCACCTCGCTCCTCCGACCCAGCGTCGCCACGTCCCTGCGTGCCGCCGTCTCCGCCTAGCCGTCCCCCTCTCCGCCACCTCCGGAGACGCCGCCGCCGGCCAGCAACCGAAGCAACAGCCTCAGCCCGCCGCCCCCGCCGCCTGCCGCTCGCCGCCGACCAGCCAGCCGCCGTGCAGCCCTGCCCCGGCCTGCCTCGCCGTCCTCCGGCACCGCCCCGTCAGCAAACCCTAACCCTAACCCTAATTGCCAAATTTTGTGTCGGACACGTGTCGGACACGGTAAATTCGGGTTTTTTTTCTGACCCTGTTCAGGTATGTGTAACTTTCTCCTCGTTGTCCCGTTTTCAATTCCGTAAATTGCGTTACGAAGCCTGTATGACCCTCTCGGTGCCAGGACAAACCGCTCGGGGCATCGCGTCCTGTGGTGATCGCACACCGCGATCCAAAAACAGGAAAAACCAGACCCTGTTTCACCCCGGAACTGAGTACGTTCCGCCAAACGGGACGACTTGGTCGCGCGCGGTCTTCACAGATACGTGCGCAGCGTTGATACGGACGTGTGGAATTTCGCGGAAGTCGATTCGGGTGTGCGTGCACACCGGGATCAACGCGTATCCGCGGACACCGCCTCGTATCCGCCTTTTCTGTTTTACGCCCTAACTTCATGTACACACAACGGATCGAAACGAAACTTGCGCCATCGGACTCGTAGCGATACGCTGGTCCTGTGGGTCAAGTTTGGTTCGATTCTGAGGACGTTGACGAAATCGCGTGTCGTGGGCCCCACAGGCCCCGCTCGACGGGCGATTTCGTGATCGGCTCATCGGAATCCAATTCTGGAAGTTCCGTTGGGTTCGTATCATCGTTCCTGACCTGTTGACACTAAGTTTGGTAATTTTGGAGACCTTTGACCCTGACACGTTTTTCGGTGCAAAGCGGGCCCACCTGCGGACCCCGTTTGACCCGAAACTGCCGTTTTTGCCCTTGTCTCCAAATTGGACTCAAGGACAGGCGTTTCTAGCTATTTGATATCTTATGAGCATGATGGTAATGTTTATTTCAGCATCTGGACACATTTCTGAAAATTTCCCCGAGACTCAAAACTATATTTGGATTCAAACATCAGGCAAGTACCTGCACTTCAAGTTTATTCTTTATATTGTGATAATTAGTTTCTTGCTTTATTAGTACCATTGATGATTACACGTAGTGTTAGAGCACTGGATTTTATGTCTTGAATACTGGATTTCATTGTCTTGCTTTTCGTGTCGGGTGGGAGAATACTAGGAGGCATGTAGTTTACTCTTCCCCCTGTCGTGACTGCTAGCTGTTGGTACGCGACTGTACCATCAGCCTTATTCCTGATTGTTTCTGACTGCTAGTCGTCTATGACGGCCTTATTAGCCTTAGAAACCCCTACATGCCAACTATGTATTCTAAATACACAAGTTTACGCACATAGTTCTTGGCGTGTTGCAGTTCTTGTTGTCTTGTTACAGCTACATTTCCTGTCACATTTTATTCCTGTTTACTCACATTTCTGGTTATAGCAGTTAATCATATTTTACTTCTAGTCCTGATTTATAGCATTAGTTTTCAGTTAAATTCACTACTTACTTATGCATATTTCTCAACATGATGCTTAGTCAGTTATTTTCTACCTGTCACAAATATTTAGTTTAAATCTTGTTGTGCATTGTGTACTTTGCTCCTTTCCTGACTGGATCCGTTGATTTAGGCGATGATGAGAACCTTGCCCCCACCTATTATGGCCCCTATGAGGCAGCAGGTGATACAGTTGCGGAGCCGGTTCCCGCACAGGAGACTACTCCTGCGGAGTAGCCAGCAGTAGTTATTTATTTCCTTTCATCTTAGTAATCGGGTTTGTCCCCGATTTAACTTCTGATTTCTGTAATAATACTCTTGATCTGTTGTCACATTCAGTTATGAAATCTTAGCATTCTTTTCCTGTAATTTTTTTCCTTGCCTATTTAATTATTGTGAATGAGCTAGATTATTTTAACTGTGGATATGCCCTAGACAGCGTACTACCGCCGACTCTGCGGCGTAGGCTGGACGTACCCACGTACTCGTGCCCGAATATCCGGGTGCGGGTCGTGACAGCTTGCTACTTATTTCTTTGACTTGTTTATACAGCAGTGGGCAAGTAAAGCTTGCCAAATCACAGTAATTCCTGTTATAGAGCTTTGCCTGAATTCTTACTTAAAATACATATAATCTTGTTTAATTGTTCAACCCAGGACCGAGTGACTTTACTAAGCGTCCGATTACCAGTCGGGTGCCAACCCCGTACGCGGAGTTGTGTAACGTCACATAGAGATGGATATCGAGACCCTATGTATTCTCGTACTTGTCTTATCAAGTACATCATAACCCAGGACACCTAACACTATTCATGAGACAGAGTCTTCCTGAGACATTCATGGTGATTCTGTATAGGATACATGTTTTATGACCTAGACATTACATTCATAGACATTTGATTCATAGCTATCAGACTTGCTGCATTAGTTATAATCGTGCGTGACATGGACATGAGGCATCGTGGACATGAGACGTGGGATTACATTGGGTGGGGAGAGACACAGGCTACAGGCTGATCTCATATATATAAAATATAGTATATTTCATAGTATAATTCATAGTTATTGTTGCTACCGGCTCCCCGACACAGAGCTTGTAGTGGCTTCAGCCTGAGTTCTAGTGATGCTCTCAACTTGCATATCACATAAGTTGGATACATAGCTTACCCTCTTATTTAATTATCTGTTGCACTGCATTTATTTTGGCTTGTATTTTCTGTACCTTGCTGTCCCCTGAGGACCTGGATCCGGATTATGTCCCCAGGAATAGCTGAAGAAAACTACCCCGAGGTGTACGGTACAGGAGCACTCCTTGGAGCAGAACCAGGAACCGAGGACGAGATAGTGGCAGAAGACTTCTCCTGAGTACCGGCTTCATCTACTCAGTATTTTTATTTCCAGTTGATTTATTTCCTGTCTATTTTCTTTAATGTAACAGACTGATTCTCGGATTGTTTCCCGAGACACTTATTTGATATTGCTTATTTATTTTCATTTGCATTATTTCTGGCAATTAATCTGTGTTTATTCTGTGGATGAGATTAGAAATACCTGAGAGTTGTAACATTTTCCTGTTAGACTACAACTTAAGCATGCCCTGATGGATCCATTAAATTGGGTTGTCCATCGGTGCGTGCTGCTGGCCATTGCCACGTGTCCAGTCCCTCGATATTTTAGGACTGGGGCGTGACACAGACCTCACACTTCTCTACCTCCTTACCCTCACATTTGGAGATAAACCATAGACTAGACATCTTGTTTATTCTTTTACGATGAACATGTCCTAGTCTATTGTGCCACAACTCAAGAGAATAACTAGAAGAAGTGACTGCATTTATCATTGTAGCAGGAGTTACAAGTTAAAGTTTGAACATCCCTTCGGTACAGAAAGCTTTTCTGAAGTATGTTCCTTTGTAAGACATCAACATCTGTTCAGCATTAATGTCCATCCTCAAGCCTGCGTTACAGAGCAGACTTCCTGAGGCCAAATTCTTGGCTATCATTGGTACATGCTTCACATCCTGAAGCGTTAACGACTTCCCCGAAGTCAGGTTCAGTACCACCGTTCCGGTCCTGAGTACTTTAGCTTGTGCCTGGTTCGCCACCATAACCTTCTCAGATGCAGGCTTGTAGGTGGTGAACAACTCATTTTTAAAGCAAACATGGCAGGATGCGCCAGTGTCCACCCACCAGTCAGAGTCGACACCAGTCGTGATAACCTGCGCAATCATAGCAACCTTGTTAGGCTCACTTTGCTCTGTCTGTTTGGGGCTTGGACCTGCAGTCACTCCGGTAGTGGCCCTTCTTGCCACAATTGAAGCAAGTCACTTCGGACTTGGGCTTTGGCTTTGGCTTGAATGAAGCCAACTTCACCTTCAGATGGTTGAACTCCTTCTTTTTCTTGTGGTGAGAAGCCTTCTGCTTCCCCTTAGAATCACCAACATGCACCAAGTTGGCATTTGCCAACTGTTTGGACAAGGAATCCAACTTCAGTTGTCCCCTGGCCGCATCTTCAATGTGAATCCAGTGAAGAAGACCTTCTAGCTGGATCTTCATCTTCTTACGGTACATGTCAGTCTTGAACTTGATCCAGCCTGGAGGAGGCTTAGTGACGATAGCCCCTACCATGAACTTATCTTCCTGCTTCATGCCCTTCTCCTCCAGCTTCTGCTGCATCTTCAGAAGTTTCTTGACCTGCGGCAGCATTACCTTCTCGTCTTCAAATTGCAAAGTAAATTTTTTTTCAACGAGATAAATTTTAGGCATATTTTTATCAGTTCTGTAATGCTTCTCAAGAGCTTCCCAGACGTCTTTCGCCTTCTCCTTCTTGGTGTAAGACTGCCATCGAGTCCTCCATTGCATTGAGGATCAATAGCCTGCAGAGGTCGTTGTCTTCTTTTTACTTGTTGTGCGCGTCTTGCGCCACATCAACTTGAAGTTCTCCTCCATCTTCAGGTATGGTAAGTTCTGGATCAACCAACACATAAGCAACTTTGACAAGACGAAGATTCAGAGAGATCTTTCTCTTCCAAATGATGTAGTGTTCGCCATCAAACTTCTCAAGCTTGTGAAAGCTAGTATCAAGAAGGTTTGATCGGTTCTCCATCTTACTCGGATCTTGCTTTGAGATTGTTGTTCCTGAGGTTAAATCAACGATAGAAAAACTGCGAGGTCGAGATCAGAGGTTCACATCTCACTCTGACTATTCTCGATCTCCACGAAGAACAAAATCTCTAAGGATCCTGATAACAACTAGCAGTTACAAGAAACCATAAAAGGAACCTCTCGTTCTTCCTTGTAATCGCAGTTGCAGACGGACAGAACAGAGTTACAACTCACAGAAGAGAGGAGGAAGAAGAAGAAGAAGAAGAAGAGACTTTGCTTGCTGGGGTGATAAAGATCACCGTTGCTCAAAGCAAGATTCTCCCCCACACGATCTGCTTCCAGGAACCAGCAAGTTCACGAAGAACTTCTGAAATGCTCGCTGTCACCTCTGTCTGGACTCGCACGAACTCCCTGGACTCCAATGGCGGCGCCAACAACAACTATCTTCATCTCCTAACTTTCGAAGTCAGTTCTCAAAGAGGCACGTAGAGAGTATTTATAGAGAGGTGAAAACCATAGCCACCCAACAGTTACGAAAAGATAGGAACATATTAATTACGAATCCTTAAAAGATAGGCACGAATTAATTTCAAATCCCACAAAAAACGGATCTGAATAACAGATCATATCTTTCCATAACCGTTCAAATATATCCGCAGCAGCAGCAGCACATGCGGCCGCATATCAAATGCGCACAACCGTCTGCGCCGATGCTGACGTGCTAAGTGCAAAGTGTGCCAACAAAGCACCACTTTGCGCCCTTAAGCCCGAGTCTGAGTCGCTAAGTCCCAAAATGACTTAGCTCTTATGAAAATAATTCTAAGAGAATGACAAAAAACGTAAATGCTTTCATTGAGGAGTTAATCCTTCTTCATCCTAATAAAATACCCCCACATGGCACCCATGTGCCTCACCACACCCCCATGTGCACACCTCAACACAAGCAAAACATTATATTGAGATACCCACTTGATGGTGTAGCCAATGTGGGACTATCTTTTATAGTCCAAAGGCAAAAACACCAACAGATGTTTGTATTCGTATATGTATGCATGCAACATATATGACTAATTAATAAACCTATTTGAAATATATGTATCCTTTATTTGTATAAGCTCTCGTCTCTGGAGAAGGAACTACTTTTATTGCATCGATCTTGTGATGATTTTATGTTGCTGCTTAGAGAGTTCTTATCCTTAATCGGTATCTAGCAATGTCCGTATTTGTGCAATGACAAGTAAGCACTAAGCAAAAACATGGTCGGCCCTGAGCTCATGGGGACCCGAAACGAACTTTCAAAATGAGACCCCCATACATAATATAAAAAAAGAATGAAACTAAAGTAAAATAAAAAAAAATGTCTACACCAAGACTTGAACAAGAAACTCTTGTTTGCAAGTCTAAGATAATAACCACAATACTACAAATTTTTTCATAATTTCATAATAAGAAAAGCCAATAGTACATACTTAGTTCTATGTTCGACAAAAATTATTTATATATTAAAAAAATATTTTTTTGTCCATCTGGTTATGCTGGACTGTCGTCCTGGCTGAACTGGGCCAGGACAGACCCTGAGTCCATTGTCTTTCCTCTGCTAATAACACTAAGTACACGATGCAGCTAGATTTCAATAGTTCAGTTCAATATATAGCCGACACTGCCTGCCACCCCGACGGTTGGCCATACAAAGTGCAAACATAGTTGATGAGTCGGATTTAAGGCCAGTACAAGCATATCAGACTCAACATAAAGCTGACCTTCAGATTGGGATTTCTTACTATAATGGACCTTAATGTCAATCTTCTGTGCTCACAAATCTTTTGTGAACAAACCATCTTGCAACTTTCTTTGGGACCCTTGACCTCACTAGTCCATCATCTGCCTGGTTAGTTGCCTTCTTCATTTGTTAGACCATAGAGTGGATCAATCACAAGATCATCTTTCTGTCCATATAGGGGATTTCTAAAATCAAGTTTCTATCTATCCTGCTTGACATTATACATTAAGAATTTTTTTATTTTAGTTGGCAGAGTTTCCAAAAAATACTCCAATGATTCTCAATTTCTATCATACGGGATGTTAAAAGTTTTTACATATCTAAAAATTTCATAAAAATTCTTCATCCTACATCAACACTACATAGGATGACAATTGGAATAAGAACCACGGGAGGATATATAAATCCCCATTAGAGATGGCCTAAGCATATTATATTGCTCTCTAAGAACCCTAAGATGTCATTTGGAGGTTCGCTATTTCTAAGAATCCACTTCCCATTGCTTTTCCTTAGGAAAGGAATTCATATAAATGAAAATTTTTATACCCATGTTTGGTTAGATTGAAAATGTGGTCAGAAAAATTCAATTTCCTCGTTGTGTTTGGTTCAAACAAGAACGAAAATCCTAATTTGTTTAAATTTAATTTGTTGATGCTACTGTTTAAATACACTCCAACAACATTCCAGTAAAGCAAATCCCAAACATGGGTAAGAAACCCAAAACTCAAACTTGAACCAAACAGCACCTTAAGTATCACCCACTTCAAACCACTAAATGTCTGTTCAAGTAATATATTTTAAAAAATTCAAACCCTAGAACTAACTGAGACCAGTTATCTACTCAAATAATGTATACTCCTATAGCAGTAGCACCAATAAGGAGTCGAGATATATTTACAGCACAAGACCTCATTTAGAACAAGAGCATCCCAGGCCACCAAACACTATTTTCAATGAAACTGCAAGTGGACTAAAGCTGTAAATCATACAAAAGTAGTAACGTCTCAGCCAGTAAAATTTGAAAGAGAAATGAGGCTCACGATTGATTCATCAAACAATTTAATATCTCTAATGGTCATAATTCTTTCAACTTGAATCAAAAATTGAGCTGCTAACAATAAACAAAATACAGTATAACTTAACATCATCATGAGTACCCATGACGCACATTACAGAGCTTCGCTCTACTACATTTCTCACTGGTCACCAGGAAGGGTCTTAATGATGTCAGAATCACCTGAAATAAATAAATAAAATCAGTAATCATTGCATCAACAAAGTTAAATGAAACTGGAAAAAGGAGAACCTGATTATTGATTAGAAAACTTACCTGGATCAATAATGCCAAGGCAGCAAACTCGGTAATACTTGCCACAGGCTGTTCCCAGATCCACATTATCTGAATTTTAAGAATGAAGAAATCAATGAACAACCATGCAATAAGTGGGGAAAAAAAAAGGATGTTGAAATCTCACAGCTGAAGCAAGACTATGAAATAAAACAAAGAGCAAAAATAAAGCAGTTCACTATTGAGAAGATGATCGTCATGAAGAGGGACAAACTTACTTCCATTAAAATGATGGACTCCGACCTTTGCAAGCATTGCATAGTACTCGATTAGAGACTTGCGGAGAGGAGGGCAGTTGTTAGCAATGATAATCAATTTCCCTAGTCAAAAGATGATAAAGAAATGAGCTACAAGTAAATTTTAAGTTTAAATGTGATTCTCAATTTAATAATAGTATTGGAACACAAAACTTAGCAAACCGAGATTAGACAAAGGAAACAACACACAGATATACGTAAAACAAGGGAATTGAAGTGGGTTGATGGCAAACAATGAAAGAGCGCTGCACATTGCAAATAACCACCTCCATGAACTAATAAAAAGAATGTGCAAAGAGAAACCAAACAAATAACAATGTCTAGCATTAAAAAGAAAGCATGACATGGAGGTAGAGTTAGCAATAATACAAAGAAGTATTTTCATATAGACAAGTCAGAGAGCTAGAATGAGATTACAGAAGATCATGCAAGCTATGAGCTAACCATTTAAGTTGAAAGTTGAAAGAGCACATACCCAAAACAATCAGCAGAATTTAACCAGGATCTAAGAATCAATAACCAGTTTTTCAATTGTTTGATAATCTTAGAAAGAAGCCTTTTAATGTTGAGATTAATAGCCGCCAGTACTTGCAACTGCTAACACACTCCCAATTCCAATAATTTAATAAACTCCATATTGGGCACTACTACCATTTAGTAGTTCTCCAATTATCCTTCTTCACTTCTGCCATTTACCCAAATATATTTTCCAGTGTCTCTAACACCCAATATTTCTCAACTATCATCCAATAACAGCAGTTTACTCCATACCCTCTGAAATTTAAAATGTAAACCAATTGTAACACAAGCCTAACCCTTACTCAAACAGAAGATAGTTTACTTCCAGGTTCTTCTATATAATAAAAGATGCTCCTAAATAAGAACAAATCCTGATTCCTGCATTCCATTCTGTCATTTGTGGAATAATATAAGTTAACAGAATATTAATGGCAAGAAAACTTGTGTGCCACAAGCTAAACTTCGTGTCTCAAAACTTTTAATTAGATTCCTTTTTATGAGCTTGGTTAACACGACTTCAGCAGGAAGAAGGATGCAATAAGGAACATGTATTCAGGTTTCAAGGTAACAGCAATAAGACAGATGATTATTCCAAAGCATCAGGTGCATTAAAAAAGTAGTAGTTTTTTTAGGAACAAAAATTTCACCTGTAAGATTAAATCTCTCATGTCCTATTACTAGGAAAGTGGTATGTCTTAGTTTGCTGTACAGGATACGTTACTCATCTGATAGGATGGTTCGATAGGGGTAGGTTCAGTTGGATCATCATTTCAGATCATGATACGTCACTACGTCTTAGTGTTATACTTGGTTCAATAATAATATTTCATAAAAATATTAGTAATTTTGATTATTGACTCAAGACTGAAAAAATTACAAGGCCAAAACTCATATACTACCCAATGTATATTCTATTCAAATGCAATTAGTTTAAAATTATGATGACCCATCTTGTTTACAGTTCTAAATCCTAATGACTCCTCAAGAAGAAAATTTTGCTGTGTTATTCTAGTATTAGAATCATACTGACCGATCTCGGTTATAATCACTTGTCTTACCTTACGGTGTTTGCTCGGAAGCTAAACTAAAACAGAGATAATTTCATTGTCTATGTTGCATCTTTATGGATCATTATATGTACCATTGCGGATCGAGAACCAACCAATCCCAGGTCGGAAAGGAACTGCGATCCGAAATTTGGTTCCTAGAGGGTACGAGTGACCCCGGTAATCTCTCTACCAGAAATCAATGTAGCATTCTCTTTACCAAGGTAGTCAAAGGCGCAAGGCGCACTCGAGGCGTAAAGGGTCCAAATCGCCCGAGGCGCAAGGCGCACTTAAGGCGCGCGCCCGAGCGACGCGAGGCGCAAAAATTATATATATATATATATATATATATATATATATTCACATCAGATTTCTACATTGATAAAGATGTGTGCTTCAAATTCTCCCATGTCTAGATTGCAATCACTTTGAATTGAGTGAGAGAGAAAACAGTAAGAAAAAAGTACATCAGTTCAAAAAATAGTCTAAAAACAGTACAACAGTTAAAAAAACAGTCTAAACATGTTATTTTTTTCACAAGATTTTCAAGGCGCGCCTAGGCGCACCTTAGCTATTCCAAGGCGCTGGGAAAAGGCGCACCTAGACGCGCCTTAGGTGCGCCTTATGAATTGCGTCCCGCCTGGAGTGCTCTGAGGCGCTACCCCTGCGCCTAGGAGCAAGGCGCGCCTTTGACTACACTGCTCTTTACAACAGATGTTATATTCAGATATCAGCACCTCAACTCTTAGCAAATTCTTGTAACAAGATTTCTTGATGTCTAGATTCTAACTCACATTTTTGTCCTATTTTAAATGTTTTCCATCTCATGTTTATAGTTAATGAGATCTTTGCCTTGTATTTCCTCGAGCTCCTTGTGCTTAAACTTAATTAGCACTTCCTACTCAACAACTACCTTTACCAAATAACAAATGCAAAAGTTAGGCTGAGTAATGTAGCTATTAGCTAGCATACTGCCTCTAAATCTAAATGAGAAGCCAAAACTTACGCAGGATGAGGCAAGCCAGTTCGGTGACAATCTGAAGGGGAAATAATAGTGTATTATAACTTCATACTAATGATTTCAGCTAAGAGTCGTATTAAGAAAATACAAAAGAACTTCTTAATGAGCTATTTTTATGTAAGACAAATGAAATGCTTCTATTCGATAATGAAAATTCAGTCAAATGACTCAAATCATACATATCTCAAAAATCAAACAAGAAAATCTTTAATTGATTCCTTACAAACAAAATTCACGGTATTCACCCAGCACATACAAGGATTATCGTCACAAAACCCTGAAGCATTTATTTACATGTAGATTAGGGTATCAAATTTTGTTAACTATGGGTGCATTCAAGGCATCATCGTCCAGACTCCAGGTCCTGCCACCCAAATCCATCAAGGAAATCCAAGGCATACTTGATCAGCATGAGACAATGGTTAGGGTCTATTTGGAATCTTAGATTATTCTACTTAATTCTCTAATCATGAATACTTCTAGGGGGGGCATCATCGTAATTCAAGCCTTCTTCCATTTTTTTTTCAAGCCTTCTTCCATCTAATATGGTTGTTAAGAATAATTAGATTTAGGATTAGATATTAGTTAGATTTAGTATTAGATTATTTTTCCTATATGGATACATATCTCTTCTCCTACTCCTATCCGGATATGGATACGTTCTCTCTCTATATATATTCGTAGTTATATGGCTTTTTAGATCATTCATTAATAAAATCAATATGTTGATTTGTTTCATGGTATCAGAACTTAGGATTTTTCAACCATAGAGTCATCCACTGTTTTTCCTCAAATAATCAACTATTGTTGCTTATTTTCTCTCTGGTAGACTGTTCCGTCGTGCTGTCCGAGCTCCTCGCCAACACCGATGTCGTCGGTCTCGACTCACTCAAAGCATATTTGAATCACAACCAGCTCGGATTTTCTCCAAAGCGGAACCAGAGTTGTCGACCGCACCTGCCATACAATCAACGTTGGACACCATTGAAGCCGCAGAGCCAGCCTGCCAACCTTTGCCACCACAGACCCGATCAACTATTCGCACACAAGAGAAGACGCGAGCCCGCTGCGAACAAAGCCCCACGCTCGAGCAAGATTGATTATTCCACCTGGTGGTGATCTTTCTAGCAGACCCCAAAAGAAAAAGAAAAAAAAGATTGCCAATTGCATGCGTGACAAGCATCCATGTGTGGAGAACTCAACGAGGCACCATTGCCCAATCTGTTATGAGTATCATTTTGACTTTCCTCATCTTTTAGATTTGACATTTTTAAGTCAAGTCAAAACTGTTGGTATTCAAATTTGTTACTTCCACTTGGACAAGTAAAACTTTTGTTGATGGTATACAAGGAGACTTAGAAAAGTTAATTAAAAAAAAACTTTAGTCACAAAAAAAAAATCAAAAAAAAAATAAAAGGTGTCCTCTATGTACCTATTGCAGAAAGCCCGATCACTATGCTATCACATGCTATACTCGTCAACGGTCGAGTCTGATTTGTTCTAACTGTCAGAAACCTGGACACTCAGTGGATAATTGTTTTCCGTTTCATCCACATTTAAAAATTCAATTCCTCAAACGGATAAAGACAAAAGGTTCCTCCACGACTCGCTCTCCGGTACCTCAGGGTGTCATTGTTGATAGTACACAAACATCGGCAGATATTCAGCACCATCTTACTCAGTTAGAGCTCCAGCTCAACCTACGACTTCAGCGCCAGCCTGTCTTTCCTGGCTCCTCTGCATCTGCCTCTATTGGTACGTCTATTTCTTGGATACAAGACTCGGGTGCTTTTCATCATATGTCTTCTGACCTTAATCTCTTATCTAGTATTATACATTTATCATCCCACTTTCCCTCTTTACACACAGCTGATGGTTCTCAGTTGGTCATCACTCAATCTGGCTCCATTATTTCCGGCACCTTGAGTCTTCCTTTTGTTTTATATGTTCCCCATCTTACTGTATACCTCATATCAGTTAGTAGCCTTGTGTGAGAGTATGTTCATTGTTATTTTTTATTCTCTCACATGTTCTGTGAAGGATTCTCATACGAGCCAGACGATTGGTTGTGCTCATAGGAAGGGGCGATTGTACCACTTAGAGTTTCTTCATCTTCCATCAACTCAACCTTTGAGTGCTGCTATCGTCACGTCTGTTGCCGACTTATGGCACAGATGCTTAGGTTATATTTCAGAACCCCGTCTAAAGACTTTATTTCATAGTGGAGTTCTTGGACGTAGTTCTTTCTCTCCTCTATCCGCATGTACAGGCTGTAAGTTGGCAAAATATATAGCCCTATCTTTTCCTAAAACTTTATCTAAATCTAGTAGTATTTTTGAATTAGTTCATTCTGACATATGGGGACATGCTCATATCCCATCTATGAGTGATTTTCTCTACTACGTGAGCTTTATTAATGATTACACTCGTTATACTTGGGTCTATCTTATGCGTCACCGTTCTGATCTTCCTACAATTTATATGACGTTTACTACTATGATTCACACTTAATTCAATGTTATGATTAAAACTTTGTGTTCTTATTGTGCTCGTGAGTATCTCTCCACTACCATGAGATCTATCTTGCAATCTTACGGCACCGTTTTTCAGCAGTCCTGTCATTACACTCATGAACAGAATAGGGTAGCCGAGCGCAAACATCGTCATATTCTTGAGACTGCTCGTACTCTCTTGTTATCTTCTTATGTTCCACAAACATTTTGAGCGGAAACCATTCTTACCTCTGTCAATCTTATCAATATCAATCATTCTTCTGTTTTGTCTGGTCGGACACCTCTGAGTACCCTTTTTTCATGCCCTCCTAATTATAGTATGTTTCGTACTTTTTGGTGCACTTGTTTTGTTCTTCTTCCTAAGACTGAGCGCACGAAGCTGACAACTCGATCAGCCAAGTGTCTTACTTGGTTTTAGTTCCGAGCACAAGGGATATTGTTGTTATGATCCCTTGGCCCGTCGTCTTCGTATATCTCGTCATGTCACCTTTCTAGAGGATTCTCCTTATTTTACTGTCCCACCTCTGGATGTCTATTTCTTGTTTCCCTCAGCTACATCATCTAGTGCTTCCATTGTTCCTATTACTTTGCTTCCCTCTCCTGATACAACTCCTCCTACGATGCCTCCGTCGCTAACTCACGATGATCCTCCACATATTCCACCAGCCTCCGCTGCACCATCTTCTGCACCATCTACACCTCCACCACAACATTTTCGCCAGTCCCAACGTACTCATCGACCTTCTGCTCATTTTATTCCCGATTGTTCCAGTCCACCAGACAAATTTGGTTTTTGCTACATTAGTCTCATATTCTCCACAGTTTCATTCATTCCTTACTGCTATCTGTCACACCCCGATCCCGAAAGGGTCGGTCGTCCTCGCTTGATCCTTTACGGAACCGATTCGTCCTCGCTTGGGGCGTGATGCCGTACGAGCCTGAAGTTGCGCTCGTACAAGGCAAGAACTCGCAGTTATAGGAACCCATTTTGAAACACAATTTATAAAACACATTCACAGAGATTTGAACACAGTGCAGGAAGAAACATGCTTTTTCATTGATAATTCAGAGTAATTTATATAGAGTTTACATTGATGCGCCTCTCGGCTACTTGATTTGCATTACAAAAGATAAACTCAAAAGGCAGGGCGCGCTCCATCAGATAGTCCACGTCGTTCATACATTACGCCCTTGTATAGGTTGAAAGTCCAAGCCTCCAAAATGATCTGACTCCAACTATACTTCAAAATAGATGTGCTCCTAACGCCTCCTCGTCTATCCACTAGCGTTGCACCGTCTGAGTGCCTGAAATAGTTGCCCACAACGTGGGTCAGTACTCAACTTGTACTGGTGAGCGGGATGAACCCACTCGACTAAATCGACACTAGCTTATTAGGGGCGAGCATGCATTAAGATGACTTCTATAAAGAGGCAAGTGAATTCAATTCATATCAGTTGCATGTTTTGATAGGAATGAAAATAATAGCGAATCCAACCAGTGCATCGATTGCTTACTCAACCGATGCACGCCTTCCCTGCAACGAAACACAAGTATACTTACCATCTGCACAAGACAATAGATTAGCATGTGTTCTAGTCTATGCGGTCATTGGTGTGATCGACACCTTAGGGACATATTCAAGCATTAGCGGCGCGCCCTATCAGCCCGGGTAGCAAGCCCTGCTGGAGGTCCCGCAATGCATCGTGACGAGCACGAATCAAATATTTCCCTCCGGATCGATACGGTTCCAGTGCCCCGGAAAGCCGTCTCGAGGAAATGATAAACCTTGTGCACAAGTTGTCCCAGACCATGCAAATGCATGAACAATTCATATATCATACAATGCATCGATTGAAACAGAAAGAAGTTAAGCAGCAATATATATCTCATGCAACAGTTCATATTTTCTCAATGCGGTGTTCCGATTTTGATATCCCATAGGTCCAAACTCCGTCCGAGGCACTAGGCCACCACCAACAACCAATCCCCATTATAAACAAACTCAGTTATAAGGTGTGCAAACATATAGAAATATTAGTCTACAAAAATCCCCTGTTCCTTTCTTAGTGGCTGGCATGCATTGTGGCAAGGATTTCCTAGGCGTCCAACCGGGCATCATCGAGTGAACGTTTGAAACATTAAAGATGTTGGCGTGAAGAAGTAGGAAAGAAGGGTCCAAACCACTCACTGGTTAAGGAAAAGGTAGCTGAAACAAAGATTCCCGCCTAGCGACGATCAAACGTCAGTTACGCGGACCTGCACAGCACGAGCACCAATTAGAATCTTGCCTATCCTTCCTTGCCGAACTCCCCAAGAATCAAAGCTCCAAACGATAAAACCAGCAGCGAAAACCAAGCAAATCGAAAGCAACACCAAATCAAATCCCAAAGCGGCAATCAAGAAAACCAAGCAACCAAACACGAAAACTATTGGACTCGTTTCAATAGAGGCCTTTCCATGAGTTGGAAAGGATCATCGCATTTCGTCCGTGGCAAGAAGATGCCGAAGTTCTAAGTTATGACTCAAACGGACTAGCCACAAGCCCAATTACGTAGTGCACATCCCGGTCGGATCGGGATTTGAGGCACTACATAATATACCACTAAGAAAAAGTTTCGACCCGAAACTTAAGAACAAGGCCGACCCGAAACTTAAGAACAAGGCCCTACCTCCGACTGAATGAACAATGAAGGGTACTTCTCCTTCATCTCCGATTCCATTTCCCAGGTTGATTCCCCAGCTGAATGGTTCCGCCACAGCACGCGAACCAAGGACATCGTACGGTTGCGAAGTACTTTTTCCTTACGATCCAGGATCTGCACCGGTTCTTCTGAGTATGACAAGTCCGCGCGCAGTTCCAACTGTACAAAACTAACCACATGACTTGGGTCATGCACATACTTCCGTAGTTGGGAAACATGGAATACGTCATGCACTTCTGCCAAGGCGGGAGGTAGTGCTATTCTGTATGCCACAGCTGCAACTCGTTCTAGTATCTCAAAGGGGCCGACAAACCGGGGACTCAGTTTGCCCTTCACGCCAAAACGCATCACACCCCGCATCGGCGTCACTTTCAAGAAGACATGATCCCCGACCAAGAATTCCAAGGGTCTTCTATGTGCATCAGCATAACTTTTCTGTCGGCTCTGTGCTGTGCGGAGTCTTTCCCGAATCAAGCGAACTTTTTCAACTGCCTGCTCTACCAGCTCTGGCCCGAGTACCTGCCGCTCGCCGACTTCGTCCCAACAGATTGGAGATCGACACCTTCGCCCATATAGTGCTTCGTACGGTGCCATCTGGATGCTTGATTGGTAGCTGTTGTTGTACGCAAACTCTGCCAAAGGAAGATGCGTGTCCCAACTAGTCTTTAAATCAATAGCACACAGCCGTAACATATCTTCGAGTATCTGATTTGTCCTCTCTGTCTGTCCATCAGTCTGCGGGTGGTATGCGGTACTGAACTGTAGCTTGGTTCCCAAAGCAGCTTGTAGACTAGTCCAGAAACGAGATAAGAAGCGTCCGTCACGGTCAGAGACGATTGAGGCAGGTACTCCGTGTAATCGGACGATCTCATCTATGTAAATTTGTGCTAACCGATCGACGCTCCAAGTAACTTTTATGGGAAGAAAGTGGGCTGATTTGGTCAAACGATCAACTATGACCCAAATCGCATCGTGCCCCCGTGGCGTCTTCGGAAATCCCACAATAAAATCCATAGTGATGTTGTCCCATTTCCACTCGGGAATAGCGAGGTTCTGCAGTTCCCCGCCGGGCCTCTGATGCTCAGCTTTCACCTGTTGACAGGCCATGCACTGTGACACAAAGGTCGCCACATCCCGCTTCATACCGTGCCACCAGAAGGTCCCGCGCAAGTCCTTGTACATCTTAGTGCTCCCCGGATGTAAAGAATACTTCGCGTAGTGTGCTTCCGCCATAATTTCCCTTCGGAGTTCTGGGTCGCTAGGAACACATAGCCTTCCTTTCATCTGTAAGGCCCCATCTTCGCCTGCCACAAAGTCAGACGTCTTCCCCGCCGAGATCAATTCGCGCACCTTCGCTAAGAACTGATCGCCCTCCTGAGCTGATTTGATTCTACCACGTAAATCCAGTTCAAGATGGAGTGGTGCCAGCTGCACTCCTGGATGCCGAACTCGAAACTCGATGCCCATCGCCTCTAGATCTCGAAGTAAACGGTTGTCTATAGATAACGAGCCACGTGCTTCCGACTCAGAGCATCAGCAACGACGTTTCCCTTGCCCGGAGTATACGCGATCGTTAGGTCATAGTCCTTAATAAGTTCTAGCCAACGCCGCTGCCGGAGGTTCAATTCCCGCTGGGTAAAAAGATACTTGAGGCTCTTGTGATCTGTGAAGATTTTGCAAGCAACACCATAAAGATAATGCCTCCACAACTTCAATGCAAATACAATCGCCGCCAATTCCAAGTCATGCGTCGGGTAGTTCTTCTCGTGCGGCTTCAGTTGCCTGGAGGCGTACGATATTACCTTGTCCCTCTGCATGAGCACACACCCTAAGCCGAGTCCTGAAGCGTCGCTGTATATCTGAAACTCTTCTACCCCATCTGGAAGTGCAAGGATCGGAGCTGAAACAAGACGCCGCTTAAGTTCCCGAAAGCTGGCTTCGCAGTCATTACCCCATTCGTATGCAATCCCTTTTTGAGTAAGGCGAGTCATAGGCAAGGCCAGTTTAGAGAAATCCTTCACGAACCTACGGTAGTATCCCGCAAGGCCCAGAAAGCTTCGAACTTCGCTGGCTGACGTAGGTTGCTTCCAGTCCACCACCGCTTCTATTTTCTTCGGGTCTACGGCGACGCCTTCGGCCGAGATGACATGACCAAGGAACGCCACGCTGTTCAACCAGAACTCACACTTGCTGAGCTTAGCGAACAACTGATGGTCTCGTAATGTCTGCAGCACGATCTTCAGGTGTTCTTTGTGCTCCGCCTCATTCTTGGAATAGATTAGTATGTCGTCTATGAACACGACTACAAACTTATCCACAAACGGCCGAAACACGCGGTTCATCAGATCCATGAAAGCTGCAGGAGCATTCGTCAAACCGAACGACATCACGAGGAACTCATAGTGTCCGTAACGGGTTCTGAAAGCAGATTTTTGAATATCCTCTGATTTGATTTTCAACTGGTGATACCCTGACCTGAGATCAACTTTAGAGAAAACTCTTGCACCTTGCAACTGATCAAACAAGTCATCTATTCTTGGCAATGGGAACTGATTCCGCACGGTCGCTTTATTCAGTTCTCGGTAGTCAATGCACAGCCGCATGGATCCATCTTTCTTTTTCACGAACAGCACCGGAGCGCCCCACGGAGAAACGCTTGGACGAATGTATCCTCGGTCCAACAGATCTTGCAACTGAACTTTAAGTTCCTTAAGCTCTGCTGGGGCCATGCGATAAGGTGCCTTTGATATCGGTCGCGAATCCGGAAAAGTGTCAATGCTGAATTCGATCTCACGATCAGGAGGCATTCCAGGCAGCTCGTCTGGGAACACGTCGAGAAAATCTGCAATGACTTCAGCCTGAGCTGCATCTGCACATTCCCGCCGGGTGTCTCGAACAGAAGCTAAGTACCCTTCACAGCCCGAATGCAACATACGCCTAGCCGAAATTGCTGATATCACCATTGCCGTCTTCGGTGCAGCGCTGCACGAATAGTAGAAGTCTGCCTCGCCGGGTAGACGGAATACGACTCGCTTCTCCGCGCACTCGATTGTTGCATGGCAAGCACCCAACCAGTCCATACCGAGAATAATATCATAATCCTTGATGTCTAGTACAATGACATCTAAGGAAAGCTTCCTACCTCCGATGCAAATGTAACCATCCCTACAGATCGCATGGGCGGGCATATCGACTCCCGAAGGGGTACTTACGCAAAGGTTCATATTTAAAGCAGTAGAAGCTAATTTATGCTCAACAGTAAAATCAGCAGATATGAAACTATGCGTAGCACCTGAATCGAATAAGACTCTAGCGGGTAATTCTCGGTATAGTAGAGTACCTGTTACAACAGTGTCGGATACAGATGCCTCATCCCGAGTCAATGCATAGACTCGGCCCTGAGCACCCTGGCGTTGTGGATTCACTGGTACAGCATTGGCATCACTTGCTGGAGGCCCTTTGTTTTGATTTTCATTATTCTGATTCGGCTTGCCCTCTCTGCAGTTAAACTGTTTGTGACCCAGGCGACCACATTTAAAACATCCTTGAACCCGACAATCATTCACTTTATGCCCTGATTTGCCGCACCGGCTGCAGTTCAGTGATTGGGATTGGCCCCTATTATCAGACGTATGCGAACGCTTGTGTGCTCCAGACCCTCCCGTTTCATGAGGACGCTTATTGTTATTGGTACGGGGGGTTTGCACCTCGGTCTTTGGGAGAGGGCGCCCAAAGATCCGTTCGCTGTTCAGAGCCGCTTCATAACATTCCCTATATGTTTGGCATCTTTGGTTGATGACGTCCCTACGTAAATCGTCATTCAAACCTTTCTGAAATCTATAGCACCACGCCTGCTGATTAGGCAAGAATTGTCCAGCAAACTTTGCTAGCTTAGCGAATACTGAATCATAATCATCCACAGACAGACTTCCTTGGACCAGATTGCTGAAGTCGTCTTCCTTTTGCTGCCGGACTGCTCGGGGAATATACTGTTCAATGAATGCAGATTTGAACATTTCCCAAGTAATCTTGCAGTTGGGATTGGCATCGTAAATTCCTTACTTCGTTGCCTCCCACCAATCATGCGCACGCAGTTCCAGCTGAACCGATGCACAGGCAACTCGCTTGGATCCCCGGATGCCAACCAGGTTGAAAAGTCCTTCCAGCTTAGCAATCCACCCCAAAACCACGTCCGGCTCCGCTCGTCCGTTGAACGTAGGGGGATGCATTTTTGTAAACTCAGCTGCTCGGCAGGAGTTCCTTGCTGTAGGCTGAGTCTCTTCTGACTCATCTTCTACCGCCACGGCTGGAGGCGTGACAGGCGTTGCTGCGGATGTCCCGTTGCTCGGTACCAGGGATGCAATCAGTTGCATCATTGTATCCATTTGCTTCTGTTGAGAAGCAAACTGCGCTTGTATGTTAGCTTGTTGGGTAACAGCTTGTTGTTGCTGCGCCTCCATGAGGTGTATAAGCCGTTCCGCCATTCCGGTTGAACCCGCTCCTCCGGATTCTCCAGAGCTTGCTGGATCGCTCTGAATGGGTTGAGCACTGCTGGCAGTTGCAGTGTTCTTCTTAGCCATGGCTACAAAAGAGAGTAGCTTGTTAACACTCCAAAAACGATAGATTTTATATCTATGGGCTCATTGTATAAGCGACTCTTCCTATGCAGCGGACGCCGAACGCAACTCAATTGAGAGGCGCATCAAACTCCTTTATAATCTTTTGAAATCCCGTGGAAGTAAAGCCTAGGCTCTGATACCAATATGTCACACCCCGATCCCGAAAGGGTCGGTCGTCCTCGCTTGATCCTTTACGGAACCGATTCGTCCTCGCTTGGGGCGTGATGCCGTACGAGCCTGGAGTTGCGCTCGTACAAGGCAAGAATTCGCAGTTATAGGAACCCATTTTGAAACACAATTTATAAAACACATTCACAGAGATTTGAACACAGTGCAGGAAGAAACATGCTTTTTCATTGATAATTCAGAGTAATTTACATAGAGTTTACATTGATGCGCCTCTCGGCTACTTGATTTGCATTACAAAAGATAAACTCAAAAGGCAGGGCGCGCTCCATCAGATAGTCCACGTCGTTCATACATTACGCCCTTGTATAGGTTGAAAGTCCAAGCCTCCAAAATGATCTGACTCCAACTATACTTCAAAATAGAGGTGCTCCTAACGCCTCCTCGTCTATCCACTAGCGTTGCACCGTCTGAGTGCCTGAAATAGTTGCCCACAACGTGGGTCAGTACTCAACTTGTACTGGTGAGCGGGATGAACCCACTCGACTAAATCGACACTAGCTTATTAGGGGCGAGCATGCATTAAGATGACTTCTATAAAGAGGCAAGTGAATTCAATTCATATCAGTTGCATGTTTTGATAGGAATGAAAATAATAGCGAATCCAACCAGTGCATCGATTGCTTACTCAACCGATGCACGCCTTCCCTGCAACGAAACACAAGTATACTTACCATCTGCACAAGACAATAGATTAGCATGTGTTCTAGTCTATGCGGTCATTGGTGTGATCGACACCTTAGGGACATATTCAAGCATTAGCGGCGCGCCCTATCAGCCCGGGTAGCAAGCCCTGCTGGAGGTCCCGCAATGCATCGTGACGAGCACGAATCAAATATTTCCCTCCGGATCGATACGGTTCCAGTGCCCCAGAAAGCCGTCTCGAGGAAATGATAAACCTTGTGCACAAGTTGTCCCAGACCATGCAAATGCATGAACAATTCATATATCATACAATGCATCGATTGAAACAGAAAGAAGTTAAGCAGCAATATATATCTCATGCAACAGTTCATATTTTCTCAATGCGGTGTTCCGATTTTGATATCCCATAGGTCCAAACTCCGTCCGAGGCACTAGGCCACCACCAACAACCAATCCCCATTATAAACAAACTCAATTATAAGGTGTGCAAGCATATAGAAATATTAGTCTACAAAAATCCCCTGTTCCTTTCTTAGTGGCTGGCATGCATTGTGGCAAGGATTTCCTAGGCGTCCAACCGGGCATCATCGAGTGAACGTTTGAAACATTAAAGATGTTGGCGTGAAGAAGTAGGAAAGAAGGGTCCAAACCACTCACTGGTTAAGGAAAAGGTAGCTGAAACAAAGATTTCCGCCTAGCGACGATCAAACGTCAGTTACGCGGACCTGCACAGCACGAGCACCAATTAGAATCTTGCCTATCCTTCCTTGCCGAACTCCCCAAGAATCAAAGCTCCAAACGATAAAACCAGCAGCGAAAACCAAGCAAATCGAAAGCAACACCAAATCAAATCCCAAAGCGGCAATCAAGAAAACCAAGCAACCAAACACGAAAACTATTGGACTCGTTTCAATAGAGGCCTTTCCATGAGTTGGAAAGGATCATCGCATTTCGTCCGTGGCAAGAAGATGCCGAAGTTCTAAGTTATGACTCAAACGGACTAGCCACAAGCCCAATTACGTAGTGCACATCCCGGTCGGATCGGGATTTGAGGCACTACACTATCCATACCATACAAGAGCTCAGTTCTTATCAAGAGGTCGTTCAGTACCCTGAGTGACAGAAAGCTATGGCAGAGGAGTTTTGAGCATTTCAGCAGACATGTACTTAGGATGTTCTACTCCCAAATTCTAGCCTATCAGTTGCAAGTGGGTCTTCAAGGTCAAGTATCGACCTGATGGATCCATTGAGCGACACAATGCTCGCATTATTGCCCGAGATTTTACACAGGAGTAAGATCAATGTGCCACTCGTCGGTGTCCATTGACTATGATGAGACCTTTGCACATGGATCCACCAGGTCGATACTTGACCTTGAAGAGTGGACACTATGGGTCTTCAAGGTCAAGTATCGACCTGTGGTACATTACTAGTTGTTGCTGCCACTCATCAGTGGACACTCTATCAGATGGATGTGAAGAATGCATTTTTTTACGGTTCTTTATCCAAAGTTGTCTATATGGAGCCTCCTTCTGGTCTTTCTACTCCGCCGAGACATGTTTGTCGCCTTCGTCGTGCTATCTATGGTCTCAAGTAAGCTCCCCGAGCTTGATTTGAGTATTTTCGGACTGCTATTATGAGACAAGTTTTCAGCAGTATTTTCAGAATTATTTTTTATTTGTGCGGTCATCACCGCAGGGACGAGTTCGTTTACTCTATGTGGATGACATAATTTTGACTGGCGATGAATCAGCAAGGATTGCAGCTACTCAGAGGTACCTTAATCAGAAATTTTAGATGAAGTAACTTGGCAATGTCAGATATTTTCTTGGACTCGAGATTGCACAAGGTAATAAAGGAATACTTGTTTCTCAGCAGAAATATACTTTAGAGATTATTTCGTCTGCTGGTATATTGGACAATCGCATAACTGATACTCTTTTGGAGCTTCATGTGAAGCTTCGTCCCACATATGGTGAGCCTCTTACAGATCCTACTCGCTACAGACGGCTAGTGGGTCAGCTTGTGTATCTCTGTTTGACCAAGCCAGATATTTCTTATGCAATTAGTATTGTTAACCAGTTCGTTTTCGCGCCTCGATCAGCTCACTATAGTGCTTTACTCTAGATTCTCCGATATCTCCAGGGCTCCATTACGCGTTCATTATTTATTTTCTACATCTGCTATGAAGTTTCGAGCATTTTCTGATACAGATTGGACAAAAGATCCGACCACCAGATGATCTACTACAAAATTATGTTTGTTTCTTGGTGATTCGTTGATCTCATGACGAAGCAAGAAACAAGAAGGTGTTGCATGTTCTTCTACTGAGACAAAATATAAAGCTATGGCTGCCACCACCAGGAAGATCATCCATGTACGCAAACTGCTCTCTGATATGGACATTGCTCCTACAGGACCTACGACACTTCACTGTGATAACAATAGTGCTATACAGTTTGCAAACAATCCAATTTTTCATGAATAGACAGCACATTGAGATTGATTGTCATTTCGTCCGTAAGCATTTTTTGAAGGGCATTATTTCTCTATCATATGTGACTTCAATTGATCAGCTGACAATTTTTTTTACAAAGTCACACCCCACACCGCAATTTCAATTTCTATTGAGCAAACTCATGTTGTTTGATCCACCATGAGTTTGAAGGAGATATTAAGAATAATTAGATTTAGAATTAGATTTAGTATTAGATTATTTTTCCTATATGGATTCAAATTTCTTCTCCTACTCCTATATATATATATATATATATATATATATATATATATAGTTGTATGGCTTTTTAGATCATTCATTAATAAAATCAATATTGTTGATTTGTTTCAATGGTCATCTATAGAACATAAGAAAACTCCATAAAAGAATTGTGAAAGCTTTTAAAGACCGGCTCGACCTGACATCAACTCTGTATTGTAGTATCCAATTCCTAGCAATGTAGCTACAAACATGAGAGGATATGCGCTATGGTATACGAACACGGAAAAATGGTGGCCCGTATCCTTATCATGTCCATACCCGTATCTTTGTCCACATTTAGGCAACATAGGCTATTATATCGTACATACATAAAATGTGTGTATCTCACATGTGTATCGTATCCTTATCCATACGTGTCTGTATTCGTACAACATAGGTTATGATGCAAAAACCTAGACATCTAGAGTAGGTGGGTAGGTAGACCAGCACTTTTCCCTTTGCCTGCCCGTCACAGGCCAAGAGTAACAGCCACTCCCTCTCAGTTTAGGATTTCCTTATATGCAATTTTATTTGTCCTTTTTTTGTAACTTATATATTACTAGTAAATGCACGTGCATTGCACGTAAATTGGTTTAGTATTTATTTACGATTTTGATGGATAAGAAATAAGTTGTTTTAAGATTTTATTAGTCTCCCGTAAGTAATTTTTTAAATTTAAATTTGTTTAAAGTTTTATTTATCTCCTGTTAGTTTTTTTTTTTTTTGTTAAATAAATTGGTTTAGTATTTATTGTTAGTCTAAGATTTTATTTTTCTCCCGTTAGTTTTTTTTTAATAAGTAAATTGACCTAGTATTTATTTACTGTTTGAATGGATTAAATGAGTTAGTTTAAGATTTCATTAATCTCCCGTAAATTATTTAATAAAAATTAATTGGCTAAGTATTTACTTACGACTTAGATGGCTCACTTTTGAGCCGTTTTGAAGTCGAGTTATAATAATAGAGATGTCCCTTCAAATTTTAAGTTGAAGTATTATTACTCCCCGGGGATCAAACAATTGCATTCATCTCACATTAACACAAATCGACTCATTTAAACTGAAAGATCAGTGTTCCTTGGAGAATAATGTAAGCATTCGTCATGTCGGCACGAACCAACAGAAAAATATCATCCTACCTTTCGAAGTCCTGAGAGATCTGAGGACGGTTTTGAATCCGAGGGTGTACTTCCCGCTCTTCATCACCAGAGCCAGCCTGTTGTTGATGCTCTCCGTAGTCTTCTTCTGTTTCCAACACAAAAAAAAAATTAGAAAAATTAATTCATAGAAATTGGTTGTGATTAAATGGAGAGAAATAAAAGTTATTTCCGAGAAGAAAGAGTGAGTGTACAGTTTTCTTGGTCGGCGCCATGGCTGCTGCTGCGGGGAGAAAGGAGGAGGAGCACGAGATGTCTCAGTTTGTGGGCACAGAGAAACCCTAAGAAATGGGGGTGGATGATGCAATTATAGAACCCATCTCTGGGCCGGGTTTCGGCTGCTTCGGACTGGGCTGTACCAGACTGCAAGTTTGACTACAATGAGCCCAACTTTGGAAGGATTAAAAATTGAAAAGCAAATGCTTTCCGGATGTATCCAACTCGAGTGATTTTTGTAATTACTGAATAGAGACATAAACTTCTTCTTCTTTTTTTAAATCAAAATGGATTAGAATTCCAATTGAGGATTACAAAATTAACTTCTATATTATGAATGTAGAAATTTTTAAATCTAGATTATAGCTCATGCAGACTTGTAGTTGGGACGGAATGATATAAAACTTCAGTTAACTTTTACTATTATACAAAATAAATTTCTACGTTCTTAATGTAAAATATAAAAATTGTAATGAAACTTACTATTGATTCTCTAACAGTCTAACTCGTGTGAAATTACTTCTCGTGGATGCTTTTGCTATTTATAAAAAAATAGACTTAAAAGTTATGGTAACACTATGTTATAAAAGGAATTTTGAAAAATCAGATATCAATTTTAAACAACTTATAAGAATAGATAAAAATAATATTTTTAAGATGAAATTTATATGTTAAATGGTCACGTTAATAAAAATGAATCGTGGAACTCATTTGCCTCATCTTTGAAGTCTTTTGATAAATGTACTAGAAAAATAACTTGGGACTAGTTCAGTATTTGTGCTAGTCCAGTTAAATTTTTTTTTTACTCAGACTAGTCCAAATTTTACTAGAATTGTTCATCATATTCACCTCTATCCTCCTGCTCCTCCCCCACCCCCACCTCCACCTCCTCCCCCTCCGGCCTCTCCTCCTCTCTCCTCTCGCAATTTTCTCTCTCTCAGCGTCGTCGACCTCGCCATCGATCGCGTTGTCGCCGCCGAGCCGCACCTCAACCGCCTTCCCGTCGGCTCCGTCACGAAGGCGCTGAAGAAGGCGATGAAGAAGAAGAAGCGTCGTGCGGAAGGCTGTGCGTGGCGGAGGCACGCGCTCGCGAGGGACTGCGGCTAGGCCTCGCGCCGACAGCAGCGACAATAGCACCAGAAGCGGCAGCAACATCGGAGGCGAGCGCGAGCGCGTGCGCCTACGCCTCGCCGCCGCCCTCGCGCGCACGTCTATGCCTTCGCCTCCTCCCTCGTCTCCTGCCGTCGCTGCCTCCTTCTCCTCCTCCTCCCGCTCCTCCACTTGGTCCCCCCTTCCGGCCTCCACGCAGCCCCGCTCTCGTGTCACCTCGAGTAGCCCTCCCCTCCGGACTGTCAAAATTTTGACAGTCCTACCAATTGGAAGGACTGTCAAAATTTTGACAGTCCTCAAAAGTTAACGTATTTTTTTATGACTGTTAAAATTTTGACAGTCCTAATTATAAAAAAAAATCAATTGGAAGTGGGTAACCCGGTGAATAATTTTTGGGAGTGGCAAACTTGTAATTATTAATGATAAAAAATTGGGTTGTTCTGAGTCATTTTTGTAGTGCCTTTATCAAGAGCCTTTTTTAAACCATGGATTCCCTAAAGTATGTGTTCCAGTTTAACGCTAGGAGTGCAACTCGGACGGGCTAAATTCGAGTCCGACCGAATAAATCTGTTAACGGGTTGGTTAGAGTAAAAGATACTCGGTTCAGACTAGGATTCGAATTCAGGTTAAAAAAAATTGAATCCAATAAAAAATTGGATTGGACTCGGATTCATGTGTGGGGTTACCCAAAGAACCTATAACCCGAAATACATATAATTTATGTATATATTTATATATACATTGTTTCATATTTCTTAAATAAAAAATTAAAACCTTAAATTTTGTTACCTAAAATTTTAAACTTCTTATCATAAATCTCATTTTATTTTGTATTTTGTGACCATTGAGACTTAATTGCTATTTGATTATGTATTCAATATTAATCTTGTTTAAAATTATTTTAAATATTATATTATAGTCTACTAAATCCGATGGACTCGATCCGATCCGACCCAACCTGAAAAATTTGTATTCCTTTTCTACTTCTCCGGACTCAAACATGAATTTCATATGTTGAACTCGAGATCCAATTAGATTTGGACTCTGGATGGAACTCAAACCCGACCCAACACTTCCGAATTGCAACCCCTATGCTGGATTTCGGTCGAAATATCAGTCCTACTCACACACCTCAGCTACAGTCTCATTCCACTTGTCACTCCACCACTCTCCCTCCACCACCATATAAACACGCTACTCCTCCATCCCCGATTTATACTGTTCATCTCCTCCCTCCCTCCCTCCCATGGCCGACGCAGAGAAAGTCATCGTCGCCGACGGCGCCAAGCACGGCTCCCGCCGCTCCTTCCTCTACCGCTACTACTCCGGCGCCGACGGCAGCTCCGGCCGCAACCTCTTCTCCGCCCTCCTCCTCCTCCTCCTCCTCGTCGGCACGGTCTTCCTCATCCTCTACCTCGTCAACCGCCCCTCCCGCCCCCGCTTCTCCGTCACCGCCGCCTCCCTCCTCTCCCTCCGCCCCTCCCCGGACTCCCACCCCGCCGTCGTCTCCGCCTCCCTCCAGCTCACCCTCGTCGCCCGCAACCCGAGCGACCGCGCCACCGTCCTCTACGACCGCCTCTCCGCCTACGTCGCCTACCGCGGCGAGCCCATAACCCCGCCCGTCCCGCTCCCGCCGCTGGTCCAGGAGGCGGACAGCACGGTGGCGGTGTCGCCCGTGGTGGGGCCGGGAGGGGGGGAGGATCAGTACGTGGCGGTGTCGAGCGACGCGGCGGCGGGGCTGGAGAGGGACCGGGCGTACGGGGTGATGGGGCTGAGGCTGGTCGTGGTGGGGAGGGTCAAGTATAAGTACGGCCCCTTCCGGAGCGGGTGGAACGGGCTGTATGTTGGGTGCAACATGCTGCTCGGGGTCAGGAACGGGGTGGTCGGGCCGGTGCCGCTCATCGGCGAGCCCCAGTGCAGCGTCGATGCGTGAATTGTTCGTGGCTATGTGTTCTGTGTTCTCTCTCTCTCTCTCTCTCTCTCTCTCTCTCTTATGTCTCTGTTGTGTGTGAATTAAGTCCTTGGCTTGAGCTATGAAGTGTATGTATATGTAGTGTTGTGTTCAATATTGTCCGCTGACAAAATGATCATAATTTCTGCTTGTGAAGTTTTGATGGGTTAATTGGTAGCAGCAAGTACATCCGACTGAACAGTGAGGATAGGCATAGAAGCCTCTGATGCGGTTCGAGTGGAGAGAGAGCGAGCCAACGCAGAGGGAGACGCGTGCGGACGAGGACAAAGGCCAGGTGTTGTTAACGACGAGTGAGAACCGCATGAAAAGATTGACATGCATGGCACAGGTGACATATATGGGTCCGTCCAATTAATGTGGTTGGCAGGCACAAGCTTTTCGTATCGAGGAAACAAATTTTACGTAGCTGGAGGTTGGTAGAGAATGTCGTGTGCTAGCTAGCGGCGCAAAGGGAGAGAATAGAAGCGGACAAAGTTTGTTCTCTAATTTGTTCGACGACACTGGGACATCCACTGCATCCCCGTTAATGTGTTGGGTCTCGTCTGAGTCCAAATATAATTAAAAATTTAACAAAAAATTTACTGTAGTAAAATAAATTTATATTAAATTTATGCAAACAAAATAAGTTTGTTAATTTTTGAAATACAAACATTGTCTGCCAACAGTATTGACGGAAAACACAATAAACGTTCACGTACGCAAAAAAAAATTAAAAAAAAATTAAAGTGGACCTCACAGCCAAATTTTGCCAACACTGTTGGCTGAAATTGGGGCAAAAATTGGCCTGTGGGCCCCCCCACGGGTTCAGTTTGGTTTAGTTCAGTTTGGTTTAGTTGGTTTGGTTTGTTTTATTAGTTTTTTCAATTAGTTATATTTTTTCTATTTAGTTTTTAGTTTTTTTTCCAATTAGTTTTTTTTATTTAGTTTAGTTTTTTTCTATTTAGTTTCTATTTTTTTTCTGTTAATTTATTTTGTTAATTGGTGGGGTGTTAATGGGGTGTTAATTTTCTGTTTTATTTATGATATTTTAACGAAATAAAATTAAAATAAATTAACAAAAAAGTTACTGTATCGAAATTTCAAAATTAACAAAAAATTAAAATAAATTAACTCAGTTGTCGATATGTATCAAAATTTTAAAACATCCAAAATTTCTATCCTTAAAATTTGTTAAAGTATTCTATTATTTTAAAATAGTAAATTTATTATTGGTACAGTAAATATTTTGTAAAAAAAATTACCAAAAGTAAAATTTGGAGGTCGAAACATCGTTTTTTTACGATTCTAAAAATTTGGGAAGTCCGTCAAACGATGAAACAGTTTATCCCGAAGTTCTTTTCTATACGGTCATCTTGGCACAAACTGGACCATGTTTCGATCTCCGAGTCAAAAGTTATGATACTTTAAAGTTTTATATTTTATATTTTTGCCTGTAATATGTACGTCTTACTTCGGATGAAAATTCTCTCTACACGAATTGTGTTACTCTCGTCGAAAACATACAAATCGACCTATTGTGTGACGAAAAACGATTTGAAAACAAATATTATGGTCGTTCGAAGTCAGATCGACGGCAGACGTAATATTCGTACGGTAGATTTTTTTTTTTTTTTGCTTCAATGATAACATATTTTATTTTGGATGTTAAACTAAATAAAAAAAAATCAAAATCCAAAACTAAACTAAATAGAAAAAAAATATAACTAATAAAACAAACCAAATAAAACCAAACCAACTAAACCAAACTAAACTAAACCAAACTGAACCCGTGGGGGGGCCCACAGGCCAATTTCTGCCAACACTGTTGGCTGAAATTGCCCCCTCCCCCATTTCAGCCAACAGTGTTGGCGAAATTTGGGTTGTGGGGTCCACTTTAATTTTTTTAAATTTTTTTTTGCGTACGTGGACGTTTATTGTGTTTTTCGCCAACACTGTTGGCGGACAATGTTTGTATTTCAAAAATTAGCAAACTTATTTCGTTTGCATGAATTTAATATAAATTTATTTCGCTACAGTAAATTTTCTGAAGATTTAATATGATGTAATTTTATTTAAAATTTTGTATTAAATATTTGATTTGAATTGATTTATAAATTTAAATTAAATATTTAATTTGATCAGATTTGGACGTCCATAATTTGTGCGGGTTATTTTAGGTAATGAGTTTTCTATTTTATGATTTCCTATCTAAGAATTTATATGACATAAATTAGAGTTTCTCAACTATATATATTAGATGAGGGTTTTAGGATTTTCTATCTAGGAATTTCTATGACATAAATTAGGGTTTCTCAACTATATATATTTGATAAGGGTGGAGGCACAAAGATAGAGCACAATGTGGAGATTCATGATGCTTATCTACAGAAGATCTAAGAGAAAGTCAATACTTTGCTCTTATGACTCGTTATCTAAGACAGAAGGAAGATGCGATTTGATCGAAAAGTCATTGTCTTCGTTCAGGGAGATCGCTAAACTACTAGAATAAGTCAAATTAGCGACGTCTAGAAACGTCGCTAAATGACATAAAAACGTCGCTAAAAAGTTTTAGCGACGTTTCAGTGAAGTCGCATTTTAGCTAGTCGCTGACAGAAAAAGTGTCACAAAACATCGCTATAGCGACGTTTAGGCAACCCTCTGTTGAATTCTCTGGGTTCGCCGACCCCTTCGATAGAACACTCAATAAATTCACATACATTTAATATGAATAATAAAGTAAAATTTGAAGAAAATGACACATTGGAATTACAAACCGAGTCTCAAAAAAATCTCGTCGTTAAGAATGCAATAAATATCAACACAACTGAGTACACGAAATAAAGTCTGAAAGCCTCAATAAATATATAATATTCATAAATGACCCAATATTATGGGTCAAAACACAAATAACCAGTAAACTGTCCTAACTAGGACTATTGCGGATCTGGAGGAGGATGAGCACCGGCGCGCACCAGGGATAAGAACAACTCTTACTGCTCCCGTTGTCATGCCCCGGTCTCCCGTCGGAATCGGCCGTCCCCGCTAGGCGCGAATCACCGCACCAGCGCTCCCGCGGGACGTACGGTTCCATCGGAACGCGATACTGCAGGAGTCTGGGGTTGCGCCCGCGCGAGGCAAATACTGAAACAGCCGTTGATAACTAGTTCACAGAGTCGTCATAGCGGAAACATAAAATGAACACAAGTATTGAATCCAAATCAAGCTCTTTATTGATATGAAGTAAAGATTACAAGCGGCGTTAGGCCAAGATTACAAATCGCTCATGCTCTCTCTCTCTTACAATGAATATGCCCTTAGGCTTAGAACCAATACAAATGATCTGGATGATGATGTTCCCATACATTATGTCTCATATATGTGAGCTCCAGGTCCGTGCGCCACGCTCCAAGATGCCAAGTGCGGTCAGCGCCTCATTGCGTTAAGCGATCTCTGAATCCGTATGAGTTCCCCCTGCACCCTGCATGCAGACTGGATGGATGTCAGTACATTGAATGCACTGGTGGGGAGGCCTCTCGCCCACGCCATAAAACAAGCACGTTCATTAGTTATGTGCACCGACTGGTTTCGTTGTCTTTCTATTCTTTTGCCTTAGGATCAGTTACATGGCAATATAAAGAAAGTAATCTCCGTGTCAGCTCAAGAGTGTCATAACAATGAACAATTTAGTTCACCTTACCATTTCTTACCATTCGGCCTTCCCTGTTGTAAATCCCCTGATTTTTCAAAAATTTTTAATTTGGATTTTTCATAATTTTCTGTAATTTTCCGGGATTTTTCTGTAATTAAAACCTAGGCTTTTGATAATTAAATAATTTTTAATTGCTGTTAATTAATATTAAAATATTATGGAAATAATATTTTATGGTGTAAAATATAAAACGGACATAGGATAATTTTTCGGGAATTTATTGGACCCCAAAATCATTTTGAAAGCCCTGAAAACCGATGTAGAATTAAACCGAATTAAACCCGTGCCAAACGCCCGACATCCCCATGAGAGCCGAAGCCAAGCCCAAGGAGCGTTGACCCAACCACAAATCCTAGGTCAAACCCTTGTCCAATTTCTGTATGTATAAATACATAATTTCCTAAGTTTTTCTCCACAAATAAAAAGAAGAAGAAAACAAATAACAAAATCCCAATTCCCAAAATCCCTAATTTCCCAATCCCTAACCTTAGCCGTAAGCCGCCCCAGTCGAAACCCTAACCCCTCCGACTCCGGCGCACCGCCCGCGTCCGGCCGCAGCACCCCTCTCCTCCGTCTTCTCCGATCCCATTCGAGAACCCCCAGCGCAGCCAACCCGCACCGCCGAGCCCTCGCCTGACCCTCGCCGTCCTCCTCCTCAACTTCCTCCTCCGCTCGACCCCCCCCCGTTCGACTCGTCCCCCGCCACCTACCTCGGCCAGTCATCTCTTCCGACGAGCCCCGGCCTCTCCGCCCTGCCCTAACCCGAAACCCCCTTCACAACCTCCCTCCTAAGCCCGCCACAGACCCCTGCACCCTAAACCGTCTAGCCGCCGTCCCCAACTCGACTCCGCCGCCACGACCTCCACTTCCCTCCACCTCACGCCACCCGGACAACCCCACGACCTCAGACGATTCCCTCTCTGCCTATCTCCTCCCCGCTCACAGCCGACCTAAACCCTAGACTCCGCCGCTGACACCCTCCTCTCCGCCAGGCCGCCCCCGAGCTCCACCACCTACTCCTCCTCCCTCCTCCCAGCACTTCCCCGCTCCGCCCACCGGCCGACCAGCCCCAGGAACTCCTCCGCCTACCCTTCTTCCCCGCTGCCCCCTCTCTCCTCCCAGCTGACTCCGGTCAGCCCCCGACGCTGCCTCCGGCCGTCCGAGAGCTGCTCGCAGCACCGCCCAGCCCCTCGTCGAGCTGCCCCGGCCAGACTCCAGTGGCCCTAAACCCTAGGAGCATCGGACACGGCACAGGACGCAGTTCGAGTCGGATACTTCAAACTCGACACGCGGACACGAGAAAATGCCGTTTCTGGAGCCTTGTTCAGGTACCCGTATCTCTTTGCTCGTTTACCCGTTTTTGATTTCGTCTGTTGCGTCGCGAACCCTGCGTGTGCCGTGCAACCCGCTCGGTGCATCGCGTCCTGTGGTGATCGCGAACAGCGATCCAAAAACAGGAAAAATAATGCCCTGTTTCACCCCGGAACTGAGTACGCCCCGCCAAACGGGACGACTTGGTCACGTGCGGTCTTCACGATACGTGCGCGTCATTGATACGGACGTGCGGGATTTTGCAGAAGTCAATTCGGATGTGCGTACACACCGGAATCAACGCGTATCCGTCGACAACGCCCCGTATCCGTCCATTCTGGAACACACGGTAACTTTGTGTACACACGTCAGACCGAGACGAAACTTGTGCCATCGGACTCGTAGCAATATGCTGGTCCTGTGACCCAAGTTTGGTTCAATTCTGAGAACGTTGACAAAATCGCGTATCGTGGGCCCCACAGGCTCTACTTGACGGGCGATTTTGTGATCGGCTCATCGGAATCCAATTCTGGAAGTTCCGTTGGGTTCGAATCATCGTTCCTGACTTGTAGACACTAAGTTTGACGAATTTGGAGACCTTTGACCCTGACACGCTTTTCGGTGCAAAGTAGCCCACATGTGGACCCCGCTTTGGCCCGGAAATGTCATTTTTGCCCCTGTGTCCAAAATTGGACTTAAGGACAGGTATTTCTAGCTATTTGATATTTTCTGAATCTAATGGTGATGTTTATTTCAGCAACCGGAGTAGTACCTCAAAATCCCACTGAGACCAGAGCTACAGTTGGAGCGAGAACCCCAGGCAAGTGTACCTTGCCAAACTTTGCAGTCTTGTACATATTTTCCTTGATTCATTTATATTGTTGTGCATGCTTGACCTAGGATCGTGTGACTTACTTAGCGTCCGATTAATAGTCGGGTGCCAACACCGTACGCGAAGTTGTGTAACGTCACCTATAGATGAACATTCGTGACCCTTTATATTCTCGTACTTGTCTTATCAAGTACATAGACCCAGGACACTTGACACTATTCATGAGACAGAATTTTCCTGAGATATTCATGGTAATTCTGTGTAGGATACAGGTTTTATGACTTAGACATTATACTCATTGACATTATATGACTTGCTGTATTAGTTTTGATCCTGCGTGTCATGGACATGAGACGTGAGATTACATTGGGTGGGAAGGAATTTACCATACAAAAGGCTGATTATATTATATATATATTGTCATCTGGATGTGTCTGAGTTTCTGATATAGAGCTTTGGCACCAGTTCTGGCCCTTCGAGAAAATACTACTATGGGTTTCTCCGACACTGATCCTGTAGTAGTCTCAGCCCGAGTATGACTAAAACTCTCATTTTCATATCACTTAGTTGGTTATATAGTTTACCTCACTGTTTCATTTGTTGCCGCACTGCATTTATTTTGGCATGAGCTTTCTTGTACCTTGCTATGTCCCCTGAGGACCTGGATCCGGATTATGTCCCCAGGATTAGCAGATGAGATCTATCACGAGATTTACGGAGCAGGAGCATTATCAGGAGCAGGCACTGGAGCAGTACCATATCCAGTAGACGAGTGATCACCGAGGTTATCTTCTGAGTATATACTATTTCATACTCAGTATTGGCTGTAGCTATCTTTATTCTTGTATCTTGACAGATGTATCAGACTCATTGTCGGGTTATTTTCTGAGTTTATATTTTATTGAGATATGATCTTGCTTTATGATTCTGATATTGTGGTATTCATTCTGTGGATGAGATTAGTATATTTAGACCATTATTGTTGTACTACAGCTTAAGTATGCCCCGATGGATCCATTAAATTGGGTTTGTCCATCGGTACGTACTGCTGGCCATTGTCACGAGTCTGGTCCCACGATATTTTGGGACTGGGGCGTGACACCTGTCATATGCAGCAATATAAACAATGATCTATGGAATAACAAGGAGCAACTATGAAACCCAAGTGTTATGTCGTGCCTCTGCCTCACAAGACCCATTTTACTAGAACTATGTGTGATACCATGCATCCATTCTAATTATGCAAAATGTCGTGCAAAACACTCCTTCCCGTTTTTCCTTTTCTCAATGCGGATAGCCGTTATGCAAACATGACTTATCTATATGAAGGTCACTGGCTCTGCTAGTCATATTGGACATAATCTGCGATAGACAGTTGTCTTCCCAGCTCGGTTGCTAGCATTGTTGGGCCTCCCAACCGTCTAACGAGTCGGCGCCCATCCAGGTCGGTAGCAAGCCTTGCTGGATGTCCCGCTCTCGCCCGCTAGTCATCAGCTAGCGTATTGCCAGGACTACACTGGCACTGTCCTCCCGGGCCGACACAATTCGGATGCCTCAACAATCGTGTCGAGGACTCTCTCTACCTGGTGCGCAACCAGTTGTCCATGACCATGCAACTACTCCCCCACTTCCAATCCTAGCCGAGGACAACTCTCGGATCAATCTTTGCCGAGGAGTACACTCGGATCTTTTCTTCTTTACGCAGCTCCCTGATTAGAGACTGCCTCGGTGATCTGCATATCCCGAGTACCTACCTTTCCTTCCATCTCCTGACTCGGAATGACTACTTGATAGCCTTCCTCGTCTATGCATGCAACATGATTTTACTCTATCCCGTGTCATGTTCCGTGCGGTGCCACGCCTCAGTATGAACTCACACTACTTTATGGCATATATGAAGGAAATTACTATATTCCAACTCAACAATCCCAACTATGCAAATAGCAAGTAAGATCTCCATGTTCTATACAAAGATAAGGCGGGGTTATCCCCTTAGCTATGTGCGTTCATCTCTTTTATTAGCATGCAAAGGTTATCGCATGTAAACTAGCATATAACATTCATTTTCTTAGTGTGCAGCTAAGTAGAGACAAGTTCACTGGGGCCACCCACCTTAGCGATGTATCGCATCGGTTGAGCGATACTCCGGACGCACCTCTGATAGCCTAAGTCTGACTCCATTGAAGATCCAGCATGAATGCCTTTGCATCGAACGAGCCATCTCGCTGAGCAAGGCGGGTTGAATAGCTACATTTGTGCCGTTTGAATCGGCCCTCCGGGTTGAGCGGAGAGGGTCATTACATTATACACCACTCAGAACAAGTCTCGTCCTCGAGACTTCCTGAGCGCAACTCGTACTATCGCACAACTTCTAAACCAACTCTATACATCTCGTCTAACCTTCAAGGACTGTCTCAATACTACAATCATTTATTTATTTTCTCACCATGCGTTACGCCAATGTTAGCCAATTCTCATTGAACGACTCTATCGTTCAATGCTTATCGAGCTATACTCAACTCAATCGTTGCACTCCCGACTCAAAATCTACTGCACCTGGCGCAGGGCTGTATTACTCAAACACGGAGTATTCTATAACTCAATGGGCACTTACAACTCATAATTGGGTGGACTTGCCCAACTTGTTATACTATCTATCATAGGAACCAGATGCATCTGAACACATTTGACAGTTTACTTGACCTCGTCTATCGAAACCCATCGTTACGCCTAAACCCAAAAGTTTGAATCTCGGCTAATTTTCCAATCTTGTTTGCATCAAATCTCTCCGAGTCACCGTCCAATCTCGCTAAGTAAATCGCACCCAATCACCTATGTTTTTTGACTCAGTCTATATTGCGCCTTAGCGCAGAGCTAAATTGCCCACCTGGGGTACGCTCTAATCCTTCTCGTCTTTTGGTCCAATTGAACTTAACTTCCTATTCGTTTTATTCGTTCCGTTCGCACGAGTGCTTAATCATTTTATCCGAATGATCCCTTCGTACAACTATTGCATTCCCAAACTCAGTCTCGTACTGCGCCTTAGTGCAGAACTACCTCGGTAGCACGGGAACGTTACAATCTCTCCTTTGTGAAAATTTAGATTGAGACTAACCTATTTCAGTTGCCATACTCATCCATGCGAGTCCGAACATTTTTATTTGCAGCTGCATCCGAGTTATGCATATCGCTAAGTCTGGATCGTACCCATATTCAAGGCGTCCCCCAAATATGTGTATTTCAGCCAAGCTTTAGTGACAGCTAAGTCGGACAAGCTGCTGGTAAAAATATTTCGAATTGCCGATCGTTTTGCTACACGAATAACCGAACTCTGGTTCGATTTAGTAGTCGCCTACTCCAATCTTACCCAATTTCAGCTCGTATTACTAGCAACACATCTCATCCGAGCAATAATTTAATTCATTGTGCCAACTCATCTCGAATATCACAAATTCCAAATCATAAGAGTTCCGTCCGACAATTCTCTAATACCGGCTTATTCCTCACCGTCGCATAACCGATCCTACCAAATCAATTATTCTCCCAAATCCTATCTTCCATTGCGTTTGTTTTAACGCCAACGTCACTAGTATACACTCCCAGATTTCAAATCCTAACTCTAAATCTCGTTGCCCCAGTTCTATCATTTTCGTGAACGATACTCTGAAGTCCGCCGCTCCAGTTTAACTCAAGGCATAGGGTCATCTGCCTAGCCACTAGGTCAGCTCACAAAGTCATAGGTACAGTTCAAGTTTGCGACTCATCATGCAACCGCGTCGCACAACGCTCGCCCCAAACACCCTAAGGTCAAACCATTATTCCTTTACACGGGTATTCTACCCAAGCTCATTTCACTCGGATTTTTAAACATCGAGCACATATCATCCTATCACACTAACACGTTCGTTCAACCGAACCCATGATACGCCCATATTGCAGGTCTAACCCATCGATTCGCACATACTATCTCTTTCATCACGTTTGATAGAATTCACCAATCCATCATTTTCTACGCCTGTATCACTAAGCCACAATTCCATTATAAATCATCGATGTATATCATAATTTCTAAGTCGGCCAGCACAATCTACATATCCGTTCATAAAACCGTCCAACATCTCTTACTTCACGTTTCTAGACTAACTCCTCACCAAATATCCTTAGATTCATTTGTATCCTAAAACTTGTCTTATTGTATCGAACCACAAGTCAAAATGATCATTTAATTGTCACGTTTCGGTCTCCCGCAAGTTCAATCATCCCCGTCGGACGTAAGATTGCCACGCCAACGCTCCCACAAAATGATCGTCCTAATCCGAACGTGACGCATGTGCGAGTAAGAAGTTATACCCGCACAAGACAAGAAGGTCAATCGTTAGGGTTATCATCGAACGAATAGACACCTTATCGTTACTTTTCATTTTATACCAAGTTGTATATTGATCCACCAAGCCATGTTCTTCTAACAGTCGTTCTTATCGCCATCCAAGTTCGCCTAGCCAAACCGTCCAACTTCAATATTACCATTTGATCATTTCTTAGTCTACTCTTAGCATTCCTCAAACAACTAAGTTCAAATCCCAAAGCCAAGTCTATCCCGTTTCGATACGTTCCATTCATCGAGTTCGCTTGGAATAACTACCGAATATGTTCCCTTGAGTTCGATTATCCTCGTCGTACGTGAAATCACCACGCCGGCGCTCCCGCAGGATAATCGTTCTCGCTGGGACAGATTTTGAATGTTATCTTTCTGAACTTGATTTCAAGATCGTTCTTCCAAACTCCAAGCCAAATATGTTACCGCTTAACTCGATCCATCAAAATCATAATTTTACTAACTTGCATCAATTCATACTATCTTCCAACCATTGTTATGGTCTAAAATCTCCCAAAATTTGAAATCATCGCATTCGTACTCAAACCGAACTCTATCGAGCGATATCCTACTCAAATCCAAATTTTCCATGCACGCTATCATTCGTTCGCTATATTATTTCTAATGGCACTAATTCCGATCGCATCCCCGATTATTCTATCTCAACTCAAATTTTTTTTTAATTCGCTTGTTTCATCTCAAAATTGCTCGTACAATCCTCTAAGTTTTTTCGACCATGATATCAATTCCAATTGCCCTGAATTCCTATTCGATGTATGTCTTATCCCTTATTCAACTCATTGTAACTTGTTCAAACCAAATATTGCATGCTTCCTCCGAGTTCGCTTACTTGTTAGGCATTATTTATTTATACTAAGGCTTTACCCAATCTCGTCGCTTGTCGCTAGACTCGCTTAATACTCCAAAATTCCTGATTTGTTCGAACACTTCTAAGCCGACCAATACACCACTCAGGGTTCGAGTTATACTCCATGAATCTATACAACTCATTATACCCACAATTCACATAATCAAACATGGGACTTATCGCATACACCACTCAGGAATTGAGTCATCCTAATAACTCCTGAATCGCGTTCGCATCCTTTACTCGTATTTCCAATTCGTTCCTTAGAACTCCAACACGATCCCTATTTGTCGCCTAACGATTCCAGTCTCGTATGTACCCCTATCGATAGTCCACCATATAAATATGTTGTAAATCATAACTTATCGCTATGAATAACCGTCCAAACTATATCTGAAAATTCCATACACGATTCCCATTACTCGCCTTAGCGGCACTCCGATAACGTCTCTATCGATTTTCCCTCCTAAGTCAAACTTTATTCTTATCCGGACAATACCCAAATCTCGCTGCAACTCACTAGCACCAAGGGTCTTGGTGCACGATACTCAACACAACTTGGCCAAAAGGCCATGTGCATAGACCACTGTTTGAACGATATTCTTATCTCACACTCTACTCGCTTGGTGTTTTCATATAGACATATAACTTGCCGATTATAACACGAGTCTACTCTCACAATGTCTTTCACAGGATGGGACAAAAGCCCTTGCATCATAGTCCCGTTCAAGCAATCGTATAATTCACACGCACTTTTCAAAAATATTTAGACTTATTGTATGGAACATCCATCGAAGCATCGAGAGAGAGCATCTACCACTTCTTTCAATACACAAGTTCAAAACTGAGAGAATCAAAATGAATTCCAAGGACGTAAAGTCGTGCTCTGATACCAATATGTCACGCTCCGATCTCCCACCGGAATCGGCCGTCCCCGCTAGGCGCGAATCACCGCACCAGCCCTCTCGCGGGATGTACGTTTCCATCGGAACGCGATGTCGTGCGAGCCTGAGGTTGCGCCCGAGCGAGGCAAATACCGAAATAACCGTTGATAACTAGTTCACAGAGTCGTCATAGCGGAAACATAAAATGAACACAAGTATTGAATCCAAATCAAGCTCTTTATTGATATGAAGTAAATATTACAAGCAGCGCTAGGCCGATATTACAAATCGCTCATGCTCTCTCTCTCTTACAATGAATATGCCCTTAGGCTTAGAACCAATACAAATGATCTGGATGATGATGTTTTCATACATTATGTCTCATATATGTGAGCTCCAGGTCCGTGCGCCACGCTCCAAGACACCAAGTGCGTTCAGCGCCTCATTGCGTTAAGCGATCTCTGAATCCGTACGAGTTCCCCCTGCACTCTGCATGTAGACTGGATGGGTCTCAGTACATTGAATGCACTGGTAGGGAGGCCTCTCGTCCACGCCACAAAACAAGCACGTTCATTAGTTATGTGCATCGACTGGTTTCGTTGTCTTTCTATTGTTTTGCCTTAGGATCAGTTACATGGCAATATAAAGAAAGTAATCTCCGTGTCAGCTCAATAGTGTCATAATAATGAATAATTGAGTTCACCTTACCATTTCTTACCATTCGGCCTTCCCTGTCATATACAGCAATATAAACAATGATCTACGGAATAACAAGAGCAACTATGAAACCCAAGTGTTATGCCGTGCCTCTGCCTCACAAGACCCATTTTACTAGAATTATGTGTGATACCATGCATCCATTCTAATTATGGAAAATATCGTGCAAACACACTCCTTCCCGTTTTTCCTTTTCTTAATGCGGATAGCCGCTATGCAAACATGACTTATCTATATGAAGGTCACTGGCTCTGCTAGTCATATTGGACATAATCTGCGATGGACGGTTGTCTTCCCAACTCGGTTGCTAGCCTTGCTGGGCCTCCCAACCGTCTAACGAGTCGGTGCCCATCCAGGTTGGTAGCAAGCCTTGCTGGATGTCCCGCTCTCGCCCGCTAGTCATCAGTGTAGCGCCCCGTTCTCCCGGTGCGGAGATCGCGGCTAAGAAACACAAGACGGTATCGTTCGATCGGGATAGATTGAATTAAGAACTCGTCCTCGTTATGGATTTGTTTCTTCGGAATCGATTCCCATATTCAGTGGACTGCGCCCTAAGGATCGGCTTAGCGGCAGAGTCAGGAGGGACCTCTCCGCTGCTATCTTTTATTGCCTCGGTTTTCGATGTCGCTTGTTGCTTTCGTGCTTTGAGTTGGTTTTAGGATTTGCTTGTTTTCCTTGAACGGTTTCGATGGTCTTCATTGTTTTCGTTCATTGACTTGCACTTATATTCCGAGATTGGAAAGAGAGGAAGAAGTATTAATCGAGCTGTTCGTATGCAGGTGAACGAGCAGTAGGCGGCTTGCGAGCGGAGTCGTGAAGCGCCTCTTTCCTTCTACTTCCAACTATCTAAGTGAGTGGCTACCAACCCGATTAGCTAGCCCTGCTTCCAACTTCACACCCTAAATCTGCACTCTTCTTTGCCCCGATCAAACGATACCAAGTAATAATAAAAGAAACCAAGATAAAAGAGAATAGACTTGGTATATATGCTTGTCAATAAATGCACGAATGGATACTTAATGGCATGCTTGTTCGCTTGGGAATAAATCGTGAATTATTGCTTGTCTTGTACAATTGCTTGTCTTGTACTCTTGTTGCCTCAAAACTGCAATAACTTGTTAATTGTATATTGTTCGATCATGGACAACTTGTGCACATGGTAACGGTCTTGCGGACGATGCTGGGGCACTGGAATCGATCCGGTCCGGGCGAAACCTATTGTTTAGTCTCTTGTTCTTGGCGGAATGGCTTGCAACGCCCCCTTGTACTTTCGTTGCACACCATTCTCGTCAAAGACTATCGTCCATTATGGCAACCAAGCCAGTGATCATCTTGTATATTTAAAACTGTTGCAAACTAATTTTTGTCTTCGTGGCAGGGAAGGCATGGTAAGTATTGTGCAGGTAATTCAGACGGGCAGGTAAAATCCACCGAATGGTGGCAAGTTCATTTCAGTAAAATTCTATATGCTGCTTACTTGTAAGTGAACTAAGACAAGATAGAAACCCACTGTCACGCCCCAGTCCCAGAATACGTAGGACTAGGTCACGTAACCATGCCAGCTGGCCCGTATATATGGCAACTCCAATATATGGAAACCATATATACGTGCGTACGCTGTATAATGAACAATAATTCATAAGTGGTAAAACTAATTACAAGTCACAGGGTTATATCTAAATCTTATCCACAGAAATCACATAAAGATAACCAATAACCATGTAAATAGATCTCAATACAGATATCTAAGAATGACAGTCAGATGAAATCAAATCTACTGCCGAAATAGAATATAAAAAGGAACCAGATACACACCATATAAGAACAACATCTGACAATCACGAGGCTCGAAGAGAAGACCTTCTTGGGATAAACGTAACATGTCCGGATCTGTGCTCCTACCAATACCCAAGAAAATATACACCTGGCAGGGGACCAGGTCCTCACAGGGACATAGCAAGATACATAAAAATGATATGCCATAATGTAAATACTGAATAAATAAAGGGGTGTGCTAACCATCTAAGTGAATGCAATTTAAAGACCTTGTAGTACGCATGGGAAAGTGTTGGCTAGACATATGCTGACGTAATTCACCAATCGTCATGACTGGCTAGTATATGTATCATATGCCCTCGATCACACGGGTAACTCTGCAATCGTCCATCCCTGCAGAGCATGGAACGAAGGATAATACCCCATCCTCCTCGGAGCATGGTAATGGGAACAAGAAAACCAATACCCATCTCCGAGCAGCATGGTAACTCGCTATATATACCGTAATCCCCATCTCCGAAGAGCATGGTAACTTGAGTATATATTAGTGGGGGGGTGTCCCATACGCCTACTAGATGTCTTTCCTGCCCAATATAGATGTACAAGTCGTGAAAACGACGTGGACACCTCCTACTATGATGCAAGTCTCAATAAAATAAACATTTGAGCTAAATACCTCTACACGTGTTGCTCACACTGATGGCCAGTCGCGCATGAGGCACGCGTCCCTACATGTACTCACTCTGTGACGTGTAATGATACGTGTCAAGGCCTGGGAAGTTATATCAATAACTTCACAACTTTAGGTGGATCTACTAGACACTAGGTCAAACACAAGTCCTAACGTCAACGCCTTCGTTGACTGCACCCGAGTCTGCTCGGACGCGCACATTTATATAATATTAAAATAAATAAACATGTAACTAGCAATAACTAAATTTAAACAGTACAACAAGGCAAGGTATACTTGCCTGGCAAGAGAGCTGCAAATATGTAACGTCCCGATGTCAAGTACCAAGTGTCAGAAACTATGATCTCAGAATGAATGTCTCCGGATACTGAAATAAACATCACTATCAGTCTCAGAAAATATCAAATAGCTAGAAACGCCTGTCCTTTCGTCCAATTTGGACACAGGGGCAAAAATGACAGTTTCTGGTCAAAGCGGGGTCCACATGTGGGCCGCTTTGCACCGAACAACGTGTCAGGGTCAAAGGTCTCCAAATTTGCCAAACTTAGTGTCAACAAGTCAAGAACGATGATACGAACCCAACAAAACTTCCAGAATTGGATTCCGATGAGCCGGTCACAAAATCGCCCGTCAAGTGGAGCCTGTGGGGCCCACGATACGCGATTTTGTCAACGTTCTCAGAATCGAACCAAACCTGGCTCACAGGACCAGCGTATTGCTACGAGTCCGATGGCACAAGTTTCGTTTCGATCCGACATGTGTACATAAAGTTACAGCATGTTCCAGAACTGACGGATACGGGGCGGTGTCGGCGGATACGCGTTGATTTCGGTATGCACGCACATCCAAATCAACTTCTCCGAACTTCTACACGTCCGTATCAACGTCACGCACATTTTGGTAAAGACCGCGTGAGACCAAGTCGTCCCGTTTGGCGGGGCGTACTCAGTTCCGGGGTAAATCGGGTCGTTGTTTTTCTGTATTTGGATCGCGGTTCACGATCGCCACAGGACGCGATGCTCCGAGCGGGTTACACGGGCACCGAGAGGGTCACATAGCCTATGTGTCACAACTGACGGAATTAAAAACAGAACTACGAGGAGATAGAATGGGTTACCTGAACAGGGCTCCGTAAATCTGATTTTCACGTATCCGAGATGTTGGTTTGTGTCCTGGTCCGGATTTGTCGTGTCCGGGATGTGTCCAGCCGATGAAAGGTTGCTGTGTCCGGTTCTTGGCGTGTCCGGAGCTAGGTTAGTGGGTCAGGTGGTTACTGCTGACCGGACGGGGGAGCTTTGGCCGGGGGACGACGGCTCGGGGTTGTCGCACGGCTGGTCGGGGGGAAAGGGGAAGCTCGGGGAGGAGAAGAGGGAAGACGGGGCTTGGGGTGGCCGCTGGTGGAGATTTGAGTGGGGGGGTCGGCTGGCGGTGGGGTCGTAGGGGGGTGGAGGAGAAGGAGGTCAGGGAGAAAGAGGTGGTGGCGGCGAGCGGAGATGGAGGAGGAGCGAGGAGAGAGGAGGCGGAGGAGTGGTGATGATGATGGTGGTGGTGGCTGTGACGGGGGGGGGCGGTGGTGGCGGAGTTGTGGGGGTCCGGCGAGGCGAGCTCAGGGGAAGAGGGGAGGTGGAGGTAGAGGGGGAGAGAAGAGGAGGAGGAGGTGGTTGAGGGGTCGGCACGGCGCTGTGCCGGCGACGACGATGATGATGGCGGTGGCTGTGGAGGGAAGAGGGCGGATGGGGGAGAAGGGGGCTGAGGGAGGAAGAGAAGGAGGTGGTGGCGGTGATGGGAGTGGTGGTGGAATCGACAGGGTGGGGAGGAAGGGCGGAGGAGATCCAGACCGGCGGCGGAGGGCGGCTTGCCGCGAGGTGGTCGGCGGGGATCCGGCGAGCAGGGAAAGGAGAGGGGTTGCTGCTGGTGGGGGTGGAGGAGTAGTGGGCCGAGCGGGGGAGAGGCTCGCCGCGGGGGCGGAGGTGGCTCGCCGCGGGGGGTCGGCTCCGGCGAGGTCGGCTCACCGCCGGCGGGGGGGGGGGGGGTCGGCTGAGCTAGGGTTAGGGATAGGTTTTGCTTTTCTTTTATTTAATTTTCATTTTATAGAAAATAACTTAAGGTTTAAATTGTAAATTAACAATTAGGATATTTACTTAATGTAAATACATCAAATCTGGACTCCTTTTGGAATGGACGGTGCACGTTCACCGGCCAATCAGGGGGTGACACCTCATATGCAAATTTTGCAAAAAAGTCCCTGTAATTTCATAAATTGCGCAAAGGTCCTATTTTGGGAATTTGCACAATTACGAAATTGTCTGAAAAAACTTCCGATTCCCGAAAATTCTAAAATTCACAGGATTGAAGGAAAAAGCTGTGTAAAGGTCCCGAGGGGGTGAGGGTGAGTCTGGGCAGGGGTTGGGTCTGGTTTCTGGGTGATACGGGTCATCGTATTTATTTAATAAATAAATACTACGCACGGTGTTCTCTAATTATTTAGAGGCAGGTAGGGTCATAATTTTTCTACGGTGTCAATACACTAAATGTAGTATACTCAGTGTAGAAAATTAACGTATTTTTGTCTGGACAAAACAGGTGCATATTGGGCCTCAAATCTCTATTGGAACAGGGATGGGTACAGGTCTGGAAAATAGGAATTAAATACGGACGTTTGTAACGCTATTTGTGCGTCTCATACGAGGCTCAAAACTAAGTATCTGGGAGTTGCACAAAGTGCAGGATAGTAGACTGGTATGTCTAGGAGAGGTATGTGAACTTCGTTCGGAGATAACAGTCAAGATAAAGCTCTAAATAATTAGGTGACGGACAGATGCACAAGTCAATAGGATATGTAAGCAAAATAAAATAAATTATTGCAACAAATCCTAAATAGACAAAAATATTCCTAAAATACTAGAATCTGGTCGAGGGGGTTTACACCCACAAATATACATGCTTCATTAAAACAACGTGTTGATTGGTATAGTCAGGCTAGCTCGCCTTCACCAGTATGTTTCGACATGCTGACCCTCGTTGAAACATGTTCTCCGCACCAAGGCAAACCGAGCGAGGAGTCAAAGTCTACCCGATCCAGTCCAGCTGTTGGAGCATCTTCACCGTGCCCCTTGAAGCATTTTGAAGACAGGAGCTGCAACTCTTCATACACAAATGCAGCTCCATGGCAAAGCTATCCTCCAGCCTGGAGGTCTTTATCATTTTGAGTTTATAAAGGGATATAATGTACAGGACTGCTATCTCATTTTGAGTCATCTCTTTTGTAAGCCGTTCGGCATATTAGCTGACTCGTTCAGGAGTTTGTAATAGATGTTCATTATCAATAAAGAGAACTTTTCCATGTTTCAATTATGTGTTTCAATTTATCTGCGTACTCTGAATATGTGCTTGCTATGCAAATCATTAAAGCCTTGTACGGGCGCAACCCCAGGCCCGCACGGCGGTCATGATTCGGGGGATGCCTCAAACGATTCTACGAAATCGGGTCGTGACAATTAGCTAGTGTATCGCCAGGACTACACTGGCACTGTCCTCCCGGGCCGACACGATTCAGATACCTCAACAATCGTGTCGAGGACTCTCTCTACCTGGTGCGCAACCAATTGTCCGTGACCATGCAACTACTCCCCCACTTTCAATCCTAGCCGAGGACAACTCTCGGATCAATCTTTGCCGAGGATTACACTCGGATCTTTTCTTCTTTACGCAGCTCCCTGATTAGAGACTGCCTCGGTGATCTGCATATCCCGAGTACCTTCCTTTTCTTTCATCTCCTGACTCAGAACGACTACTTGATAGCCTTCTTCGTTTATGCATGCAACATGATTTTACTCCATCCCGTGTCATATTCCGTGCGGTGCCACACCTCAGTATGAACTCACACTACTTTATGGCATATATGAAGAAAATTACTACATTCCAACTCAACAATCCCAACTTGCAAATAGCAAGTAAGATCTCCATGTTCTATACAATGATAAGGCATGGTTATCCCCTTAGCTAAGTGCGTTTATCTTTTTTATTAGCATGCAAAGCTTATCGCCTGTAAATTAGCATGTAACATTCATTTTCTTAGTGTGCATCTAAGTAGAGACAGGTTCACCGGGGCCACCCACCTTAGCGATGTATCGTATCAGTCGAGCGAGACTCCGGATGCGCCTCTGATAGCCTAAGTCTGACTCAATTGAAGATCCAGCATGAATGCCTTTGCATCGAACGAGCCATCTCGCTGAGCAAGGCAGGTTGAATAGCTACACTTGTGCCATTTGAATTGGCCCTCCGGGTTGAGCGGAGCGCGTCGTTACACCCGTGAAATCGACACCGATATCGATCAAGAAGGCAGTAACGTCGGTGGAGTCGGTGTCGATGAAGGTGCACCAGGCACTACCAGAAAAGTCTAATTAGCGACGTCTAAAAACGTCGCTAAATAACAAAAAATTGTCGCTAATTTGGTTTAGCGACGTAATTAGCGACGTTATAAAGTTGTCGGAAAAACTCAAGTCGCAAAAAAAAAACGTCGCTAAACGTCGCTATACCGACGTTTTTAGCGACGTTACTGTGTCGCAAATTTTTGCGACGTTTAGCGACTCCAAGTCACTAAATAGCGACGTTTATTAAAGTCGCTAAAGGTCGCTGATTAGTGACGTCGATAGCGACGTTATACCGACGTCTAAAATGACCTGGCTATACTGCCATGTCAGCAATTGGCGACGTATAGCGACGTCATTAGCGACGTCATTAGCGACTTTTTACAGCATCGCTAATTAGCGACGTATTTAGCGACGTAACTTAACGTCGCTAAACGTCGCTAATAATATCGCTAATTTTTAAAAAAATAAAAAAAATAGTGTCTAGAAGCAAACATTGGTGATTCCCTGCAGTTTTAGCCTTTCCACTGTGGACAACTGTCGGATCGACGACATCCAATGGGCTAGTAGTACTCTCGCCTCCTCTGCTGCAGCATCCTATTTTGAGCCTCTTGTGGCTCGCACGGTGCCCGCCTAGAGCCTGGTAGGAGTGGAAGCTATTCTTGCAAGAGGCACACTCGTATCGGCTCTTCCCCAATCTAGCACCGTAACCATCTTCATCACACACACCAACATGATTCAATCTAGTTAACTATATAATCCAATTAAATTAAAGACCACAAGAAGTATCAATCCAATTAAATGTGGATATGCAAGATAACTATATAATCCAATTAAATTAACTAAAAAAATAAAGACCACAAGAAGCATCATACATCATGTCTATTGTTGAAGTATCAAAAATTCATAATATACAATCGCATCCTAAATAATAATAAAAATAACTATACTACTACGGATCTGCAGGAGGCTGACCACCGGCGCGCTTGAAGGATAAGAACTCCTTATACTCGTCCCGTGGAATCGACACCGATGTCGATGGAGAAGGCAGTGACGTCGGTAGAGGCCGTGCCCGCTCTAAGTCTGCGAGTCGCTGGTTGTAAGAATCCAGGGTAGATAACAGCCTCGTACTGCTATCACCCATTGAATCCTGCATCCTCGTCAGCTTCTCGCCCATCTATAGCTGTGACGCCTGCAGCTCCATGATGTTACGATCATTGGAGGCTCTAATATCATTTGTCAATTCCCGTAGCTCCGTCATGCTGCGGTCGAGCATATCCAATCGTGCGATGAGCATCGGATCGTCCGCCTGCGGCTGGGACCGGGACTGGTCCTCCATACTTTGCAGCAAGTCGTCACGGAGAGACGCAATCTGACGGTCAACGGCCTCCTGGACTCTGGCTGACGACTACGAGGGCTGCGACTGCGAGGGGTGTGTAGAATGCGCAGCTGTCGGGGAGGCCCTAGATGACTGCGTCGCAACCAGGGCGCCATAGGAGCCCGTACCGTAGTACGTACCCCTCTGGAGACCACCAGCTGCGGTCACCCACAGGTCGTCCGCCGACGGAGATGGACCGGGCTGCGACGAAGCACCAGCCTCTCCAGGTGTAGGTGCACTAGCAGTCGCCCGCTCACGAAGCCTAAGATACTCGGCCTAGAAAAGGTTTGGAAACTCGATAATTGTCTAAGTTATATTAAAATAAACACAAAGTAAAGTAATACTTACATAGGTTTGTGAGGCCCTCTCATCAATGAGATTTCCGTCCTTGCGATGGGTGGCCAAGAAGACGGTCACCATGTTTGCATCCTCACCCCTCTGTACCTGTTAAAAATATATTATTTATTACTAAACTTAAATATTTTTTCCAAGTACCATTTTATGGTACTTATATTAAAATAATATATTTTAAAAGAAAAAACATACCAAACGACGGAAATATTCCGTCATCGGAATCGAGCCACCACACCACTTGGCAGCATTCTGCCTAGCCGCCTTGGCCTTCTTAGACCTTTTCTTGTAGCTCGGATCGTCGAATCTAGCCCTCATCGCAGTCCACTGCTCAGGCATGATCCAACCTTGGATCGGTTTTCCAGCACGATCACGAGCCTTCTGGTCATCCAGAGCATCTCGGATAAGCTTGGCGGCAAAGGTAGAAAAGAGCCACTCGATCAACTCGGCCCGGTACAGAGGATAAAAATACGTTTGCTACAATAAATAATTCATTAAGTTAGCATCACGAATATGCATAAATTAGAGGATTTATTTAATATACTTTTACCTGGAAGTGCGTAAACCAGAACGCCTTCCTCTCCTCCGGAGCCTCAGAGTAGTTAATCCAAGGGCCACCGTAGTTGTTCCTCATAAATTGGCCCAGGCATCTCTGAACCGACGATGGACGATATCTATACAGAGATAATAATTTAGATTACTGAAAAAGTCAATATACGATGAATAAAGAGAAACACAAATATATACTAAACCATCTTATTGACTTACTTTGTACCGTCGGCCCAAATCTCTGTCCTCGTCTCCTCCGGTGGTGCGCATGGAGGATCTTGCTGATGCTGGGACAACGTCGGCACAACCTCCTCGACATGCTCATCTGTCCCCATGGTTCCGTCAGCAGAAGGAACGCTGGACGAGGGTGTACTATCACGCCAGGAACTACTCGTCCCAACAGTCGGGCATGTCTGTGATCGATATACTGGAGTACTGGGCGACGATGATCCAGAACCAACAGTAGGCAGTACCGGAGTGGCACTCTGTCTACCTCGGGACCTGCCGAATCCTCCGCGTCGTCCTGTCATATCTGATAACAACATATGATGAATATAGAGAAAAACAAATATATACTACATTCTACAGTCGAAATATGATACATATCTCAAAGCATTATACAGTCAAAATATAATACATATATTCGTTAATGGGTACATCTACTTCTACATGCAATATTTACAGTCAAAATATAGTTACATTCTACATGCAATATTTTTTATTTTCAATCATCTTCAGAAAATTCATCTTGTTCGCCTTCGTCGTCCTGCTCTTCCTTTTTCTCGTCTTCACTTTCATCTACTTCGTCGTCCTCTTCGGATAATTCTACATCTTCTACATTATTACTCGTGTAATGAGTAACTTCTGTTGAGTCCACATCTACAATATTTGTTACAAGAGGTAGATCGTCCTCCTGATAAGCTATTTTGTCAATGTCAAAGGTATTTTTAGCTTTAGTCTTACATACTGCCCACCAATCCGACCTCGCTGTCCCCCGTCTAGGATAAGTTGTAAAGTACACGAGCTGAGCCTGACTTGATAGTACAAATGGTTCGTAGCCTTGATATCTACGCTTGTAGTTTATATCCACAAGGCCATGCTTGTCAATTTTCTAACCTTGATCTTGAATCGGATCGAACCATTCACACCTGAATAGCACGATATTAGCAGGTTCTGTGCCATAATTATATGTCAACTCCACAATCTCTCGTAAGATGCCAAAAAAATTATTGCCCGGATTGACGTCTTTGTAGTTTGAAGATTTGATACACAAACCACTGTTTTTCGTGGAATCAAGATCCAGAAAGCTGTCTCTGATAGGAACATTTGTTGACTTGAACCTGAACCCATTCACACAGAAACTTGGCCATATTTTTATGGCAGTAATTGGTCCCTTGGCTAGAGTCCTAATAGATTCAGTCTCGGATGATATTAGACGATCGACCTAAATACCAAAGTAGCGATAGTAAGTTATTTGTTTTGCAAGTGCAGAAATAAAAATTAATTACCAAGCATCTTACATATGCGCTCAACCAAGAAGGAAAATGGCATCTCATATCTTGTTCTACTTCTTCGTCTGTTATGTAGGGTCTAACCGACCTCAACTCATCATTATATGTGCTAAAAAATAATGAAGCAACTGCTGATTAGTAGCATAATAGTATCTTATACTATTACATTGAGATGATATAAACGTGGACGTATTAATTACTTACCCCTCTAGCTTCTCCACTTCATCCTCATCGCAATTGAGTAATATATACAATTGAGCAGCCCTTAGCTCATCGTCATTCAAATATCTCTTCTTCATTTTTTCCGAAGGCTTTTCGGATGCATTTAATACTTTGAGTATTGCATCATTAGATTCCTGATATGCGTCGTCGTTTCTGGGAGCTTTCGTCCTATTAGTAGTAACATGCGGTTTAAAATACGTCGAGCAAAAGTTTGTAATCTCCTCGAAAACATAAGCTTCACAAATAGAGCCTTCAACCCGTGCCTTATTTTTTACCTTTCTCTTTAGGTGATTCAGATAGCGCTCGAAGGGGTACATCCACCGATAACCGACAGGACCACCAATACATGCCTCATAGGAAAGATGAATTGGCAAATGCTCCATAGAGTCGAAGAATCCAGGAGGAAACACCTTCTCGGCTTACATAGTATTAACGCAATGTCCCTCTCTTTCTTTTCTAGACGATCGACGAGCAACTTAGTACAACAAAGATCTCTGAAGAATATGCTCAGCTCTGTCAATGGGTCCCAAACGACCTGCGGTAAGAATTCCCGAAATGCAATCGGAATTAACCTCTCCATGAATACGTGACAATCGTGGCTCTTCATACCTACTAGTTTATTCTCCTTGAGGTCGACGCATCTTTTCAAGTTCGACACGTACCCGTCTGGAAACTTTAGACCCTGAATCCACCTACAAAGTCTACCTTTGTCCTCTTTATCCAGTGAGAAAACTGACTTAGGTTGCTTTAACTTTCCATTCCCCTCCTCTATCAAATGCAATATAGGACGTCTACATATGTCTTCTAAGTCCAACCTGGCCTTCAAATTATCTTTCGTCTTCCCCTTTACATCCATTACAGTATTAATTATGTTATCAAACACATTCTTCTCGATATGCATGACATCAAGGTTATGTCTGATCAGATTGGTGCTCCAATATGGCAGATCCCAGAATATACTCCTCTTCGTCCAGTTATGGGTGCGACCAAATCCGTCACACTTGTACCCCTTAACAGGCTCTTCGATAGCACTTGGTAAATCTTTTACCTCTTCCCGTATCGTGCATCCGGGCCACCTTGGCGGTGGATTGGCCTTCTCCACAACTCCCGCACGAAAAGCATTCCGATTCCTCCGGTACGGATGATCCTTCGACAAAAATTGTCGATGACAATCGAAGAAGCACGGTTTGCCTCCGTGTTTCAAACGGAAAGCCTGAGAACGGTCCATGCAATACGGACATGAGAGACGACCATGGGTGCTCCATCCCGATAACATTCCATAGGCCAGAAAGTCGTTGATGGTCCACATAAGTGATGTCCTCATCTGAAAATTCTGCTTTCTAGAAATATCGTACGTGTTGGCACCGACTTTCCACAGCTGATTCAACTCATCTATCAAAGGCTGTAAATACACATCGATGTTCCTCTTCGGATTGTTCGGACCCGGGATAATAACGGTTAGGAACATATACGGAGTCTTCATGCACATCCAAGGCGGTAGATTGTACGGAGTGACGATCACAGGCCAACACGAATACTGGGAGCCCAAAAGTCCGAATGGGGTAAAACCGTCAGAGCAGAGCCCCAATCTGACATTACGCGCTTCCTCGGCAAAATATGGATACTCTCTATCAAAGTGCTTCCATGCTTCTCCATCGGATGGATGATCCAATACTCCTTCGATCTATTTTCGCCTGTGCCAACTCATGTTTTCTGCAGTCTCCTTAACCATAAACAACCGCTGCAACCGCGGCATCAAAGGCAAGTAGTGCATCGAATCGGTAGGCTTCCTTGCATCGACAGACTTTCCTCTAACAGTGGCCTTGTAGCGATCAGCACCACAGAATCTGCACGCATCTTCATCCTTGTCGTCTTTGTAGTACAACATGCACCCATTGCGACATGCATCGATTTTCTCGTATCCCATCCAAAGCGATCTCACCATCCTCTTAGATCGATAGAAGTCTTTAGGCAACTTTGCACTCTCGGGCAAGATCTCTAAAATCAAATCGAGCAGTCGATTATAGCATTCTTGCGACATGTTAAAATCGGACTTGATGCTCAATAATCTTGTAACCACCTCCAACGGTGAATGATCCTCACAACCAGGATATAGTGGAGTCCTTGCATTCTCAAGCAACTCCATAAACTTTACAGCATCGACATTCGGTGGCTCCTCAGCTGCATCATAATTGTCAGGATTGAAACTAGGTCCCGCCGCATCATAATTGTCAGGATTGAAACTAGGCCCCGCCGCATCATAAACCATGTTCACCAACCCGTCGTCGTAAGCATCGTGGTCTTGGACATCCATATACGGCTCCACATAGGGCTCCGACTCCGATGCTAGAGATACAAGTTCTCCGTGCGCGGTCCACTGATAGTAATTCGGCGTAAAGCCCTTCGAGTATAAATGATATGTAACTTCCACTTCTGGATGATATTTTCTGTTGCGATATCTCACACACGGACACTTAATTTTGGTACCGTCCATGTACTGAGGGAACGCCTTGGCGAACTGCAGGAACTGCTGTACACCCTCAATGAATTTATCCCGCACACCACACATGTCATCAGGATGGCGGTTGTACATCCACGAACGATGACGCAGATAGTAATTCATATCCATTTCTAGAAACTTCTGCAAAATTGATAGTATGTATCATATAAATTATTACATACAATAGTTTATCACCTAACTTCCTAACTTAACCGTACTATAAAAATCATAACTGATATAATACATATTTTTATTTATCAAAACTGCAGCTGCCCCCAACCCCATAGTACTATGAACTGCACTATAAGTGTGCAGTCAACACACTACAAATAGTGTGTCATACTATAGAACTGCAGCTGCCCCTAACCACACTCCTAGGTCCTGATCAGTGTCTGTGTTAGTGTGTGTGTATGCCGTGTCTGTGTCAGTATCCGTTATGGGAAATGCAGTATATATATATATATATATATATATATATATATATATATATATATATATATATATATATATATATATATATATATATATATATATATATATATATAATATTACCCAAATAATATCTTAATACCACTTTACTACTATACCTTAACCCACTGCCCCAAGATACTAATCCACAACCTTGGTACTAGCTTAACACACACCCAAGTACTGGAGATACCTACTTGGTTACACCCTTAGTATCCTAAGCTCATAAACTAAGTTTCTTGAGATACTTGATTAACAAATACCCATACCTTAACCAATATCTTGTATCATAACTTTACATTAGCTTATATTCTAATATCTATACTACCCACTAAACTTGACACTAGCTATCCCTCACTGACACACTTCTCCAACTCACACACTTGCATAATACTACCTAAAGCTAATCATTGCCTACTTCTTCTAGTGCACCATACACAGTTGCATACATCCCTTAGCTGAACACATCACTAATCCTAACATCTGCAACTTGCAGTAGGTTCCAGGGAGCTACTGCTCAGTCATGGCATTGCACTAAGGCACCTGGTGCTTGAACAATTTTTGCATCAAAAGTTTCCCAAGTACACGGGCTATTGCTCTATGAAATGGATAACCCCATGCATTGTGGCTGTACTCACTCACAATTATCGGCAGATTTCTGCACTCCCTTTAATAAAAAACCTAACCCCCCAAACTGACACACTGATATACACATACACTCTTAAGAAATCTGTAATCAAAACTCACCTGGTACCAACAACACCTATCAAAACTCACCTGACACACTGATACACACATACTTGGGCCAGTCGGCCCTAACCCTAACCCTAACCCTAACCCTAACCCCATGTAAAAAAACCTAACCCTAACCCTAACCCTAGGTCCTGAACAGTGTCTGTGTCAGTGTGTGTGTGTGTGCCGTGTCTGTGTCTGTGTCAGTGTCTGTGTGTGTCTCGTGTTTGTGTCAATGTCACATGTGTCCTGTGAGAGAGAGAGAGAGAGAGAGAGAGAGAGAGAGAGAGAGAGAAAGTAGGGTTTACCGGAGTAGTCGCAGTGGAGAGCCGGTCGACGGAGCGGGGGGGGGATTTTGTTTCTTTTTAAAATTTCAACAGATGAGGAAAAATGAAACCGAGCCCTAATTAACCAAATTTTAGCGACGTTTAGCGACGTCCAATAAAAACGTCGCTAAATTAAATTTTAGCGACGTCAAGGACGTTGCTAAACACGTTGCTAAATATTTTTAATATAAAGGTCGCTATATACGTCGCTAAACGTCGGTAAATTAGACATATTAGCGACGTTTAGCGACCTTAATTGAACTTATAGCGACTTATCTATTAAATCTTAATAAAAGTCGCTAAACGTCGCTAAATGTCGCCATTTAGCGACGTCTAGCGACGTTTTTATAAGAAGTCGCTAATTTATATATTATTAGCGACGTTTATTTTGACGTCGCTAAAATACGTCGCTAATCCCGCTTTTTCTAGTAGTGAGGAGGATGTATATTCTCCAATGCTGCTAGTCGATGGTTGTATGAATCCATGGTAGATAACAACCTCGTACTATTATCATCCATTGAATCATGCATCATCGTCATCCTCTTGCCCATGGACAATTGTGATGCCTGTAACTCTGTCACGCTGCGCTCTGTCGACGCTCTAAGATCAGTAATACTATGCTCCATCCTCTCGGTCATATCCCTGAGCTCCATGATGCTGCGCTCGAGCGTATCAAATCATGCGATGAGTGTAACATCGTCCGTCTGTGGCTGCTCCTTCATCCTTCGTATCAACTCGTCACGGAGAGATGCAATCTGACGGTCAACGGTCTCTTGGACTCGGACAGACGCCTGCGAGGGCTGTGGAGAATGCGCACTGACAGAGGCGGCCCTAGAGGAATGCATCATAACAAGGGTACCATAGGATCCCGTACCGTAGTACGTACCCCTCTTGAGACCACCAGCGGCGGTCACCCACAGCTCGTCCGCTGACCCTAGTTTCGTGTCAATATTTGTGTATCCATGTCGTATTTATGTTTGTGTGTCCAGGTTGTATCAGTGTATGCGTGCATATATATGTGTCGTGTTAGTGTGTTTGTTTTGTGTCAGCAAGAGGAAGATAGGGTTATGGTTGGGGTTACCTGACCCTCTAATCGAGGAGGGTCAATTAAAGCAATATATACGATATCATCAAGGAAGGACAGTAAAATTCTAAAGGAAGCAATATTCAGAAGGAATAAGGATAACAAGATCAATAGATTTGGAAATGTTTCTAGTTGTGATTAAGTATTCGCTCTCATCCTAGTATGTTATATCATAGATCCTATCACAGACTCGTAGTAGTACAACTAAGTCATTACACTACCACGATATCGCTATAATTGCGAAGCTGTAAACCTCCTCACCCAAAATAGATATTTTGTGTGTATTTTATATTATTATATTTATTATAGATGTTGAATTTTTTAGAGTATTCTCTTCGTTAATTAGAAAATAAATTTCTTGATATATTTACTTATATAAATATTTATTTAGAATCATTTTTAGACTATTTTAGATTTTTGAAGATTTTTCTAGAATTTTTGGTAATTAAAACCTAGGAAACGTAAATTTCTAGGACTTTCATGATTTACTCTGAGAACATGCTTGCATATTATTCCTACCAAATATTTATTTTAGGTTAAAATATTTAAATCTGTAATTTATTTAGAATTTTAAGAAATTTATTTAGATTTTTGAAATTATTTAGGATTTATTTGGATATATATAGTCTTAATATTAGATAGATGTTAATAGATATTAATAAGATTATATATAAATTATTTATATTATCTTTAATTCTATTTAATATTATAAATTATTGAGATAAATTTAAACTATATTTTAAATTAATTCAAATCCTGAGTCTATTAGGAAAGTAACTTCATGCATATCATATCCTTATTTAAACTGATCATAATCATATCCAAATTAGCCAATCCTAGTCATATTCAATTAAATAGTCTCCAACATTATAAATACCTATTAAACTTATGAAATAAACTCATCTTTTATATTTTTCTTCCGCAAACTCCTTTCTTTTTCGTCAAAAAACAGTAGAAATTCGTCATAAATTCAGCCTCATTTTCTAGTAGTTATGACGACTTAAAAAGACGATATCTTCTAACTCCGGACTCCAAACGCATTCCAGTTTTTTTTGTTAAAACCATATCAAGGTTAATTTTTTGAATATATAAATTATTTTAATAATTTAAGAACCTATTTTTCCAGAATATTCCGAAAGTGCCAGCTGTTCGAAATCAGACGCGTTTTCGTATTTTCGAGATTTCGGGAGATCCCGAACTTGGAATTATGAGTCGTTTGATGTTTTGAAAATCTGACATGATGAACTTACATAAAATTATTTTTTCAGAATTTAATATATAAGTTTAATCTACTGTAAAATTTGTGCAATGTAGATATAAATAGAAAACCACCAAAAACTGTCATATGTGCGCCTTGTGGCCATAACTCTTTACCGACTTATGATTTTATGAAACTATCGATTCCAACTTTCATGTAGCATTCAAATCTATATGATTATACACACAAATCAAGGATTTGAGTTAGTTGACTTTTTTGTCAACGGATTGTCTCGATTTGTGTTCTACGGTTGACTTTCTTTGGACCAAAATTAGGATTTAACAATAAAAACAGATTATAATAAGATTAAAATATTATTTTAGGTTATTTATTTAGAATTAAAATATATTAAAATGGAGGAACCTATTCACCCACTTTTGTAACCTAACTTGTTTAATTTATGTGACGGGTAGATCGGACGACGCCTTGAGTTACAATTTTATCATTTTTCAGAGCAGGCAAGTATACCTTGCCATTGTACTGTAATTTATATTCTATATGTTGCATGCATTTTATTTCTGTCATTTAGTTCATATATTTTAACTGTTATATAAACTACGCGTCCAAGAAAACTTGGGTACAACGACGGTGACGTCGTATTCTATTTTTATTATGTATATGCATTGACCTAGTTTATGAGACCACCCCATTATCATGAGGTATCATTAGGTTTCATTGGCCATGACACAACTGTTACACGAGTGTGAGTCTCATATAGATCACGGACTTGCGTGACGGGTTTAGCCTCCTGTACGTATGGGACATGCGTTAGGGATAACTGCTGATAGAAATTGCATGTTAGAGCAGTTATTAGTAGTCCATAGATATAGACTATTGTAGTACGGTAGTTCAATCCTTGTCCTTGTTTGGTTGTAGGGTTGGACTATTGTACTAATGATAGGCTATGAACTAAAGTTACGACGCTGATACTTGTACTCCGTCTCGGCATAGTAGCTATCATGTCATGGATGTGACATGCTTAGAGCATGGGATGGGAAGAACAACAAGTACGATATTTGGGCTCCTTTGTACTTTTCTTTCTGTAATCCGTATGCTCTGCCGGAGATACGTGGCGGTGATGACCCCTATATTACTGGTGGCCTCTGTCGTTCAAAAGATAACATACTTTGTAGGCCCCTGATTCTTCGAGAGAATCATGTCAATCCCATTTATGGACAGATAGCCCACTTATTGGAAAGTTGTTCTCAAACTGCATTCACATAGATGGTTAGGCGACCCATTGGATGTTTATTTCAGTACTTTATTGGCATGCTTCTATGCATCTTGTTATGTCCCTCTGAGGACCTGGTCCCTTTCCAGGTGTAGATGTTCATGAGTATCCACGGGAGCGCAGATCCGGACTTGTTACTTAATTTCAAGGAGGTCTTCTCTTCGAGCCTCATTGATCATTAGATGTTATTATTATTGTGGTTACTTTTATATTCTAGTTTGGCAGTAGATTTGTTTCCACCCGACAATCATCATTAGATACTTTATATTGAGATTTAGTTACTTGGTTATTGGTTATTTATTTCTATTTGATTTTTTGTGGATGAGATTTAGTTATATCCTGTGACTTGTAACATATTTACCACTTGTGAATTTGATATTCATAATACAACATACGTATGTGTTATGGTTTTCATATATTGGAGTCTCCATATACATACGGCTGGCATGGTTACGTATTCCTAGTCCTACGTATTTTGGGACTGGGGCGTGACAGAAGCTCGACCTGCATGTGCAACCACTAAAATATGTCATGACCCGCATCAGATATAGGGGCACGAGTATGCGGGTACGTCCAGCCTACGTCACAACATCGACGGTCGAACGCTATCTAGGTCATAATACTATCTAATCAATCTCACATGAATATCCAACTCCATAAGGAGACATAGATATTATAATATAATATAAAAATACTTAACCACATAACTAAAGCACGATAAGATATCAAAAAAAATAATCGAAATACAATGCAAGTCTAAACAACAAAATAATCTAACTCAAACAATAATATCATAGTCTCAATATATGCCGAAAACAAATTCGGTACCATAAACTTTTAAAAGAAACTAACTGAATAACTAGTGATCCCGGCTAGACCTCCCGAAAATCACACCTGAGCTACAAGGTCCAAGGCTGCAGCTACTTTACCTGTGGTCCATAATATGTCGGACACCAGTCCTCTAAGTCACAGTCTGGAAAAATATATCCAGGCAAGATTGGAGCAAAGTACAACCCGATAATAGTTCCAATTGACAAGGACTACAAAACAATAAATAGATGATGCTATATACTGAGAGAAAATAATAAATAGATGCAATGGCAAATAGTAAAGAGAACAGGCAATGTAGACAATATGGTATAGTCAGTGCATATATGAAATGAAGAGAAAGAACTACAATATCATATACAGGGTAATGTAGTATATGAACTGAATTGAAGAACTGTAACTATTCTATGTGTTTGAAATAGTAGTTTCGATATGTGATCAGTTTAGGAACTTGTACAATAGCTATATGGCATGGCTAATCATACGTGAGGTGCATGATTAACAGTAACAAAATTTTACACTTGTCCGATAGGGATATGATCACATCTCTCACTAGCAATTTTTCTGCCCCAACTAATACAGTGGATCCAACCATGACACGTTATGATACACGATCAATGTCCAATATATCATATACAATGTCGTGTACAATGTCAAGACGATAACCAATGTAACATTTCATGACTGAAGATCCAATCTATATACTAGTCCGTGTAGCACAGTGTCAAGAATCAGATGTAACATTTCTAAGTACATGAATTATATAAATTATCAAATAACAAAAATTATCAGAGAATATACTCGCATGTGGTCCTGAGCCGGCAATACCAATATCCTGCTCCCGAAGTCTCGCAGAACGATCCAATGGTCCTATATTTATATAATATATATAATAACGTCAGTCGTTACGCTAGTACGCATATTGTAAACCCCCTCGACCAGAAAATATTGAGAATAGAGATTGAATTTAAAAATTGGAAAGTACGGAATTCACAAGTTGAGGATAGAAATAATAAAATTGATCAAAAATTTCTAGACGAAACTTTAACAGTTGAAGATTGCGATGCAAATTCGGATACGAGATGTCATAGAGATTTGAATCAAAGTGAATGTGGATTATTAAATTGAAAATTCTAGAAGAATGATTAATATGATAAAGGATTGACGAATTTAAAAAAAAAATCGGGATATGGCAAACCAAATACCGATACATGAGCATATGATTTAAAATTTTAATATTGAGGATTGAATCAACGATTTAAACCTCGAGAAAAATAAATAGAACCCTAAACATGGACATGGACGGATTAAATTTTAAATTGGAAGATTAAATTAAAAGAAATTTTGATGACAGGATTACCTATTTGAACTATTGAGGATACAAATTGAATTTAAATTTGAAGAGTCCAAAAGTTCATAGGAGGGAAAATATTGTTTAGTTTATTTCTAAAAGAGATTTTTTAGTTGAAGATCGCGATATAAAGTTGATATGCGAAGATGTTATACGGATTAAAAATTTAAAACTGGATGTTGATAAGGAAGCACGCTGGGTTGAATTTTTTTTTTTGGGTCAATGACCATCTTAATTTAGAAGTGATTACGAAGGATGGATAAAAATTTTAACTATCGCAAAGATATCGCGATTGACTTGCCCTATGTATGTAAAGGGAGAACAGACTATGCCTTATTTTAATTTTGAGGACAAAATTCTTATAAGTTGGGTAGATTGTAAACCCTCTCGACCAGAAATTCAGGTTTAATTAATTCAAATAGCTTAATTAGGGTTAACTAGATATAATTAAGATTTATTATATAGTATTATAATATATGTGCAATGATTTGTTATTTTAGGATACTACCCTAGCTGTTACCCTAAAAAAATTTCCACATACTTGGCCTAGACGTACTAACCTATCATATTGAACCTAGAACAAACCCCGAATACTGATGTCACGCCCCAGTCCCAAAATGACGAGGGACTGGAGAAGCGTGGCAATGGCCAGCAGCACGCACCGATGGACATCCCAATTTAATGGATCCATCAGGGCATGCTTAAGCTGTAGTCTAGCAATACTATGTTACAGTCTCAGGTGTTTCTAATCTCATCCACAGATAACACAGATTGAAGCCAGAAATAATGTAATGAAACTAAATATGCAATATGGAATAAGGTTATCTCGGGAAACAAATCCGACAATTATTCTGTTACAATAAGGAAAGACAGGAAATAAAATGCTGGAAAATGTAAATACTGTGTAGATGTAGCCGGTGCTCAAGAGAAGTCTTCGGCCACTATCTCGTCCTGTGTTCCTGGTTCTGTTCCGAGGAGTGCTCCGGTACCGTACACTTCTGGGTAGTTCTCTTCAGCGGTACCTGGGGACATCATCCATTCCAGGTCCTCAGGGGACATAGCAAGGTACAGAAATAACTCAAGCCAAATGAATATCAGTGCAGCAATAAGATAATCAGCAGGGTAAACTAAGTAACCAACTATGTGATATGCAAATGAGAGCAGCACTAGAACTCAGGCCGAAGCCACTACAAGCTCTGTGTCGGGGAGCCGGTAGCGGCAATAACTATGAATTACACTATGATATAAACTATGTTTTATATATATATAATATCAGCCTGTAGTCTGTGTGTCTCTCCCCACCCAATGTAATCACACGTCTCATGTCCATGACACGCATAATCATAACTAATGCAGTAAGTCTGATAGCTATGAATCAAATGTCTAAGAATGTAAAGTCTATGTCATCAACATGCAACCTATACAGAATCACCTTGAATGTCTCAGGAAGACTCTGTCTCATAAAATAGTGTCAAGTGTCCTGGGTTCTGGTGTACTTGATAGGACAAGTACGAGAATTATAGGGTCTCGATATCCATGTCTATGTGACGTTACACAACCCCGCGTACGGAGTTGGCACCCGACTATGATCGGACACTAAGCACGTCACACGTTCCCTAGGTCAAGCAGTTAAAACAAGTTTATATTTTAATTCACATGAAAACAAGTAAAATACTTTGTCAAGGATTACTGAGATTTGGCAAGCTTTAATTGTCCTTTATTGCATAATCAAGTCCAGAAAATAATTAGCAAGCTGCAGAGTTTGGCAAGGTACACTTGCCTGTGGTTCTGGCTATGTTCGCAGTTCTGACTTCGGTTGGATTAGCAGGCGGTACTCCGGTTGCTGAAACAAACATCACCATCAGATCCAGAAAATATCAATCAGCTAGAAACGCCTGTCCTTGGGTCCAATTTGGAGACAAGGACAAAAACGACAGTTTCGGACCAAAACGGGGTCCACCGGTGGGCCCGCTCTGCACCGAAAAACGCGTCAGGGTCAACGGTCTCCAAATTCACCAAACTTAGTGTCAACAGGTCAGAAACGCTGATACGAACCCAACGGAACTTTCAGAATTGAATTCCGATGAGCCGATCACAAAATCGCCCGTCGAGCGGGGCCTGTGGGGCCCACGACACGCGATTTCGTCAACGTTCTCAGAATCGAACCAAACTTGACCCACAGGACCAGCGTATCGCTACGAGTCCGATGGCGCAAGTTTCGTTTCAATCCGACGTGTGTACACAAAGTTAGGTCGAATTGCAGAAAAGACGGATACGGGGCGATGTCCGCGGATACGTGTTGATTCCGGTGTGCACGCACACCCAAATCAGCTTCCGCGAAATCCCACACGTCCGTATCGACGAGGCGCTCGTGTCTGTGAAGACCGCGCGCGACCAAGTCGTCCCGTTTGGCGGGGCGGACTCGGTTCCGGGGTAAAACAGGGTCTGGTTTTTCCTGTTTTTGGATCGCGGTGTGCGATCACCACAGGACGCGATGCCCCGAACAGTTTGTCCGGACACCGAGAGGGTCATACAGGCTTCGCGTAGGAATTGACGGAATCGAAAACGGAGATCCGGGTTGCAAGATACGAATACCTGAAGGGGAGAAATCAGGATTTACTGTGTCCGTATCGTGTCCTGGACACGTGTCAGCGTGTCCAGCTAGGGTTCCCTGCGTGTCCGCGGCGTGTCCGCCGTGTCCGAGGCTCTGGGAGGCTGACCGTCGGTCGGCGAGGTCGGGCCGGGGCTCAAGCGGCTCAGGCGAGGTCTCCGGCGCGGTTCACGGCGGAGCTAGGGCTCGGGGGACACGGGGTGGCCGGCGGAGAGCAGCTCTCGAGCGGCGGAGAGGAGAGAGGAAGGGGAGAGCGGCGGGTGGAGGGGCTCTGGACGGTGGCGCTGCACTGGGCGGCGCAGGGAGGAGGTCGCCGGGTGGTCTGGGAGGGAGGTCGCCGGGGATCGGGGCTCGCCGGAGTCAGGAGGTTAGGGTTAGGGTTTGCGGGGAGGAAAGGGGACTGAGGGAGGAGTTTAAATAGGGCTTCGAGGGGCTCGGCCGAGGCGTCGTGGCCGCGGGATCCGGGGGGGAAAGGTGGACGTGGGGAGCGGTTCTCCGGCGAAGGCGGCGGCGGGATTATCGCGGTCGTGGGAGACTGGGGACGGGGGTGAAGGCTGGCGGGTCGGGTCCGGGCTAGCGGGTCCGCCCGACCCGCCCGACCCGCTAGGCCGCGGATGGGCCGGGTCTGTTGGGCCGGGCTGGGCCGGCCCAACGGGCTGGGTAACTATTTAAAAATAATAATAATAATAATATTAGTAATAATAAATAATAATAATAATAAATGAATTAATAAATAATTAAATAATTAAATCAATAGTTTTAGGCATTTAAAAAATAGGTCCGGGGTCCGATAAATTCCAGAAAAATTGCCCTAAGTCCAGTTTTTCATTTTACACCCAAAAATATTATTTTCATAATATTTTAATATTGTTTAATATCATTTAAAAATCATGCAATAATTAAAACCCTTATTTTAAATTACAGAAAATTCCCAGAAAATTCCAAAAAATTGTGAAAAATCCAGTTTTTAAAATTTTGAAAATTCAGGGGGTTTACAATCTACCCCCCTTAAGAGGATTGCGTCCTCGCAATCAAAAGAATAACCGGTCAACAGAGATGACACGGTCGCAGGTATCGTTTGATAGCACGTCACAAGGGACTTCAGGGAAATACCGTTTCCCTAAAAATGAAAGTTTACACTTTCCAGGAAATCTAGTTAAAACAAAAGATCTACAACTTTTATGAAAACCAGGTTGTTATTAACAAGTTGCCAATTACTAGGTTGGGGCTGAGGTCACGAACCAACGGGCACGAACTACAACAAGGCTAGAAACGGAAAATTTATGAATCACTTACTCGCATCGACGTCCTACACAGTCAGCGCATAAGCTTGTCCTCGTCCTTGAGGTGGATTCCTCTGCTGCTGCTGGGCTTGCTGGAAGAGTGCTGCTTGAGGTGCCAGAGGTGGCCTCGGTGCTGGTAGAGCTGGTTGGTTTGCCCTTCGTGCTCCATCTCGATGCTGGGGACAGTCCTTGGCTATGTGCTGATTAGTGCCGCAAATCAGGCACAATCCCAACTTGCGTCTGCAGTCTCTCTCGACATGGCCTACCTTGCCGCAGTAGTGACAGGTAGGAAGGGTCTGAGAAGCTGTCCTGGGTGGCTGGAGCGTGTGAGATCTCTTGGCAGATTCTCCTGGTGATGTTCTGTCTGGTGCTGAGGTGATTGGCCGTTTGAGGCGAGACTCTCTCTTGGTGACGCGTTCCATGCGTCGGGCTGCAGCGAGAACGTCCGAGTAAGAGGTAGGTGCGACGGATCCGATTAGTTTCTGCAGCTCAATGTTCAGTCCGTCGAAGAATTTCTCGGCCTTTTCTTCCTCTGTCGGGATCAGGGTTGGGGCAAAGCGGCTCAGACGAATGAATTCTGCGTTGTACTCTTCCACCGTCATAGAGTCCTGGGTGAGGCGATTGAATTTGTCCCGCAGTTCTGATCGAGCGATAGTCGGAATGTACATCTCTTGGAAGAGTCTGGAGAACTCTTCCCAAGTGACTCGGTCTGGTCCGAGTCGCGCCTCCTCAGACAACCACCAGTGGTGCGCGTTGCCTGTCAACTGCATTCGGACAGCAGTCATCCAGCGTTCCCGTGGAAGCTCAGCTGCTTCAAGTTGATGCTGAATGTTGGTGAGCCATTCATGAACTTCTGTGGGCTCTTCCTTGCCGGAGAAAGTGCGGGGCTTCAGTTGGCGAAAGTCAGTGATAGAGCCTGTAGATGGCCGTCGAGCTGGTAGGTTGGCCTGCTCCAGTACAGTTACGATGTTGTCCCTCCAGAAGTTGGCTTCGCGACGCTGAGCCTCGTGTTGGACTTGTTGCTGGGCTTGCATCATCGCGTAGATCATTTGGAATATCTGCTGCCCGTCAATTGGCTGTCCTTGTGGGAGTACGGGGGTTGGTGGGACGAACTGCGGCGGAGGTGGAATGTCATCGCGTCGGAATCGGGATGTAGGTTGACCTGCCTGCTGGCTCTGTTGAGTTGTGGGAATTCCTCCGTCTGGTGTCACTTCGTCGTCATAGGTGACACCTGTAGCTTGGGGTGTTCCGACGGGAGTCTCGTTGCATTCTTGTGGGTCCATTTTCCTGTATCAAAAATAACCAATAAGAGGCGTACAGGAATCAAGGCAAGATGCAAGTAAATTATTTGAAGTCGATATAGAGATCAAAAACGTTTCAAGCAAGTGGATGAGATCCTAAAAACTTATCCTATCTTATTGCAGGCCTGTTCGGTCCCTAAGTTGAAACCGAACAATTTAGTCGTAGACCTGCATGGGCCACCACAAAAACCATGTCACGCCCCAGTCCCAAAATGACGAGGGACTGGAGAAGCGTGGCAATGGCCAGCAGCACGCACCGATGGACATCCCAATTTAATGGATCCATCAGGGCATGCTTAAGCTGTAGTCTAGCAATACTATGTTACAGTCTCAGGTGTTTCTAATCTCATCCACAGATAACACAGATTGAAGCCAGAAATAATGTAATGAAACTAAATATGCAATATGGAATAAGGTTATCTCGGGAAACAAATCCGACAATTATTCTGTTACAATAAGGAAAGACAGGAAATAAAATGCTGAAAAATGTAAATACTGTGTAGATGTAGCCGGTGCTCAAGAGAAGTCTTCGGCCACTATCTCGTCCTGTGTTCCTGGTTCTGTTCCGAGGAGTGCTCCGGTACCGTACACTTCTGGGTAGTTCTCTTCAGCGGTACCTGGGGACATCATCCATTCCAGGTCCTCAGGGGACATAGCAAGGTACAGAAATAACTCAAGCCAAATGAATATCAGTGCAGCAATAAGATAATCAGCAGGGTAAACTAAGTAACCAACTATGTGATATGCAAATGAGAGCAGCACTAGAACTCAGGCCGAAGCCACTACAAGCTCTGTGTCGGGGAGCCGGTAGCGGCAATAACTATGAATTACACTATGATATAAACTATGTTTTATATATATATAATATCAGCCTGTAGTCTGTGTGTCTCTCCCCACCCAATGTAATCACACGTCTCATGTCCATGACACGCATAATCATAACTAATGCAGTAAGTCTGATAGCTATGAATCAAATGTCTAAGAATGTAAAGTCTATGTCATCAACATGCAACCTATACAGAATCACCTTGAATGTCTCAGGAAGACTCTGTCTCATGAAATAGTGTCAAGTGTCCTGGGTTCTGGTGTACTTGATAGGACAAGTACGAGAATTATAGGGTCTCGATATCCATGTCTATGTGACGTTACACAACCCCGCGTACGGAGTTGGCACCCGACTATGATCGGACACTAAGCACGTCACACGTTCCCTAGGTCAAGCAGTTAAAACAAGTTTATATTTTAATTCACATGAAAACAAGTAAAATACTTTGTCAAGGATTACTGAGATTTGGCAAGCTTTAATTGTCCTTTATTGCATAATCAAGTCCAGAAAATAATTAGCAAGCTGCAGAGTTTGGCAAGGTACACTTGCCTGTGGTTCTGGCTATGTTCGCAGTTCTGACTTCGGTTGGATTAGCAGGCGGTACTCCGGTTGCTGAAACAAACATCACCATCAGATCCAGAAAATATCAATCAGCTAGAAACGCCTGTCCTTGGGTCCAATTTGGAGACAAGGACAAAAACGACAGTTTCGGACCAAAACGGGGTCCACCGGGGGGCCCGCTCTGCACCGAAAAATGCGTCAGGGTCAACGGTCTCCAAATTCACCAAACTTAGTGTCAACAGGTCAGAAACGCTGATACGAACCCAACGGAACTTTCAGAATTGAATTCCGATGAGCCGATCACAAAATCGCCCGTCGAGCGGGGCCTGTGGGGCCCACGACACGCGATTTCGTCAACGTTCTCAGAATCGAACCAAACTTGACCCACAGGACCAGCGTATCGCTACGAGTCCGATGGCGCAAGTTTCGTTTCAATCCGACGTGTGTACACAAAGTTAGGTCGAATTGCAGAAAAGACGGATACGGGGCGATGTCCGCGGATACGCGTTGATTCCGGTGTGCACGCACACCCAAATCAGCTTCCGCGAAATCCCACACGTCCGTATCGACGAGGCGCTCGTGTCTGTGAAGACCGCGCGCGACCAAGTCGTCCCGTTTAGCGGGGCGGACTCGGTTCCGGGGTGAAACAGGGTCTGGTTTTTCCTGTTTTTGGATCGCGGTGTGCGATCACCACAGGACGCGGGATTATCGCGGTCGTGGGAGACTGGGGACCGGGGTGAAGGCTGGCGGGTCGGGTCCGGGCTAGCGGGTCCGCCCGACCCGCTAGGCCGCGGATGGGCCGGGTCTGTTGGGCCGGGCTGGGCCGGCCCAACGGGCTGGGTAACTATTTAAAAATAATAATAATAATAATATTAGTAATAATAAATAATAATAATAATAATAAATGAATTAATAAATAATTAAATAATTAAATCAATAGTTTTAGGCATTTAAAAAATAGGTCCGGGGTCCGATAAATTCCAGAAAAATTGCCCTAAGTCCAGTTTTTCATTTTACACCCAAAAATATTATTTTCATAATATTTTAATATTGTTTAATATCATTTAAAAATCATGCAATAATTAAAACCCTTATTTTAAATTACAGAAAATTCCCAGAAAATTCCAGAAAATTGTGAAAAATCCAGTTTTTAAAATTTTGAAAATTCAGGGGGTTTACAACTGATTTTTGTGCCTGATTTTAGTCGCACAAAAGTCGTTACAAACGTCCGTATGCAAATTAAATAAATTGCGTAATTACGTTCGTTGTCCGTTTTAATCGAAATTGAGACCCAATCTTGATCCGATTTGACCAACCCGGATCATGACATTATTGTACACTGAGCCTACCACACTAATGACCCCTGCCCAACCCAATTTAGACCCCCGGTCTTTATTAAATTAAATTAGAGACATCTGGTACATTAATTATTAATTAATTAATGTGGTGATTTAACCTCAGTTGAATTAGACCCAACTCCAACTCAAACCCACACCCACACCCACAAGCCTCATACAAAACACCATACACCATCCTAACCCAATATAGAACACCAAACATGGTGTTTGTTTACATCAAATCTCCAATTTCAGAATCTGTGCAAATTCTAATTTAATCAAGGGCCTTTGTGCAAAATTTCAATGAGGTGCCCCCCTCTCATTGGCCAAATCACATGGAGAAAGGAATTTCATTCCCTAACCGTTCACTATATATTTTCCCCCTATTTTTAGTGTACTTACACCCCTTTATGGAGGGCACATCATGGCCCTTCATTCAAATTGCTAAATTCCTAGCCCTCCCCTCATCATGATGGACATCCCCAACTCCCCAAAATTTTTTAGCAGCCGGCCCTAATCCCTAGGCAGCCCCCACTCTCTCTCCTACATATAGGGCATCATTCCACCTTATTAAGGCACACAAACCAAGACATTCACTAAACAAAACCCTAGTTCTCCCAAAACCTTCATCAGCAACCCGACCCCTGCCCGAGCCACCCGCCGCCTCCTCTCGGCCAGCCCCCGCCTCCGGCGACCATCGCACCGACCCAGTCCCCTTCGCCGACCTCCCCCCTACCTCCAGCCACCGCCACCCGCCGCCTAGCCGCCGGTAGCCACCACCAGCAGCTCCGTCCTCAACCCGAGCATCCCCCCCCGCACTCGAAGCCGACCACCCGACCGGCTATTACTCTGCCACTGCTGAACCTCCGGCCGCCAAACTCCACCGACCCCTTCCCCGGCCAACCACCTTCCTCCCAGTCAAGTTTCACCGCCGGTCGACGTAGCAGCTGACCGCAATCGCCCCCGCAGCACCGGCAGCTCCAGATACGCTGTTGTAGCCGACGACCACCCCGCGCGTCGCCGGAGCTCCGTCCGGCCACCCCCGCCGTCGACGGCCAGCCACCGGAACCCCCTCGACCTGGGCATCATTTAGGTACAATATTTTATGTATAAATGTTAGTATTTATACATCTATTTTAGGTTGCAAGGGTGTTATACATATAGTTTCTGTAATTTTAGTATTTATACGTATTCTGTATAAAATATAAATACCCTGTATAAACAGTATAAATATATATACATGCTGTATTTCTTTGTATACTTTATATATATCAGTAAAAATAAGTATATGATATACTATATATTATACTTATATTATTTATAAATACTTATTATGTATATAAATACCTATTGTGTATATATGTATATATATATATATATATATATATATATATATATATATATATATATATATATATATATATATATATATATATATTTATATATTTATATATATATATATATATATATATATATATATATATATATATATATATATATATATATATATATATATATATATATATATATATATATATATATATATATATATATATATATATATATATATATATATATATATATGTATAAATATTTGTATTATATGTAGAATATTAAATATTTAATATATTATGTTTATATATATATTCTGTGATTTAGTATATGTAATATAATAATATTGTTATATCATATATTTGTATTTAATAACCTAGTATGTATATATATATATATATATATATATATATATATATATATATATATATATATATATATATATATATATATATATATATATATATATATATATATATATATATATATGTGTGTGTGTATGTACATATGTATTTAATATACATTTTATGATATTTGTGTAAATGTAAGTATGTGTGTATTTTGTGTAATTAGTTTATTTAGTGCAATAAATATATGTATTGTATACATTTATATATATATTAAAATATATTGTGTACATAGTATATCAATACGGATATATATATATATATATATATATATATATATATATACTTGGGAATATTAAAATGTGTATGAATATATATATATCTAAATATATATATATAATTATGTTATGTATATTTACTTATGTACAAAATTAATATTTAAATGCAAATAAATATGATTGTGTATATTTATTTGTGTGCATAAATAATATTTAAATATATGTTTATGTGTAAATATATGAATTTATGATTATTACCAATTATGTACATATATTTAATATGTGTATTATTAGAGTATTACTAAATAATACATAAGTACTATTTTTGTACTATTAAACATACATATTATTTTAATATATTTAAATATGATTTAGTGTATATATATATATATATTTGTAATATCTATATATATATATACAGTCCAGACCCTGGGTCAGCTATAGTTGCAAGTAGTGTGTCTTAGTCGTGCTATTGAAGCGACTAATGTTGTCATTATTATATCATATATAGGACTGCTGGACAGTACCGCCGAGGCATCAGGAGCAGGACTTTGGATTTCGCAGCTACCCGGGACATGCAAGTATACCTTGCTGGATTACTGTTTAAATTAAATGTTAAATGTTGCAATATACAAAACTGTACGCGTCCGAGATTGTCTCGGGTGCAGTCGACAGTGCGTCGATGAATAGTATACTTGACCTAGCTGCTAGCTGACTCACCTACTACTGTGAGGATATTTTGATATCTTCCTAGACCGTGACACTTACACGTATCACGATGGTACATCCATATTGGGATGCGGGTCCGCGTACCCGATTCGCTATCGGTACGTACGACATGCATCACGGACTAGCATGTATTCTAGAGTAATATAGTTAGATGGGACTTGGCATATAGATACGGGACACTCCCGTCGTGTATTCGACTTGCGTATCTACATTGGGCGGGGAGGACAACTGATAAACGTATGGGATACACACTTCGGACTCTGTGGTATCCAGAGGAGCCACAGACCCGATGATTTCCTTTATTCAGATACCCCACTCTTCGGAGTGGTACGGATATATATATCATTGCAGATACCACGTCCCTTAGAGTGTTGGACGTTATATATATACAGATACCTCATTTTTCGGAATGATGGACGTTGCAGATACCACACTCTAGAGGACGTTGGACGTTATGCCTACACCTACCTATACGTTCCGAGGTTGTCCTTACATTGCATTCACTTAGATGGTTAGCACACCCTCTTTTATTTTATTCAGTACTATATCTGGCATGCATTTTGTATCTTGTTACGTCCCTCTGAGGACCTGGTTATCTTCCAGATCTGGACGAGGCCTATTACCCCACAGTGTACGGGCCAGGTGTGGAGACCAGATACGCTCTTGACGGGGAGCTAGAGGTCCTTCCATCGGAGTACCCCTAATCATCTTGGTAGGCCTTCCGCCTATGACTGGAGCTCCTTACCTAGTTAGCAGTTGTTTCAGTCACTCTTATTATCAGTACTCTTATTTTAGACTATCAGTACTTTATCTCCAATATTTGTAGTGGGTTTGTTCCCACCGGACATATTTCAGTTGTACTATGTCATTCGACTATGTTCTTATATTCCAGTATTTTATTTCAGTATTTTACTTGTTGTTTGTGGATGAGATTAGACACTGCCTGTTGTTGATATTAGACTTGTTAGATTTAGGACAGCGTAGCACGCTTCGCCAGGATCCATTAAATTGGGATATCCTCGGAGACGTGTCAGCTGGCCAATGCCACGTGGCCTGGTTTCATATATTTTGGGACTGGGACGTGACACATATAAATACAACTACACTGCACTTAGAAACTAACGCAAGTAGGGGTGGTACTGGTCAACTAGCAGGTCGAGTGTGCGCATCTAAAATGCACAAGTGTCATGTCCTCGAATACCATACACAGCAAGATAATTAACTAACACTATCACATGTCCAAATCTCTAAATCTCGTATAACACTAACACATGGCCTAGCTAGTAGGTTAGGGTACACAAGGCAGTGAGTTACCAAAATACTTTAATATATAAATATATATATAGTACCTATACATATTACATAGTATTACCCACTACTTATATTTATACTAATACACCTACGGTCTACACAAACATATAGAAATATGTGACACCCACAACTAACAACTTAATTTTCCATGGAGTAAATACTAACCCTAATTACTATTCATACATGCATACACACATACTAGTTATTAGGGTGCACGAATACACAGTGTCATGCAACAACACGACATGAAAGAAAGAGGGCAGGTATAAACCTTGGTGTGCGCGTGACCGTGGAGGTCGATCTCCGGCGATGGTGCTCCAGCCAACAGTGGCAGCAGGTGGCACGGTTGCGAAAGTCAGTGGCACGGGTCGTGGTGGAGGAGATATTGACGGTGGTGGCTGGTGGTAGCTGGGGTGGCTAGTTGGTGATCAAGGTGAGGGTGGTCGACTGGTAGTGATGGCCGGGTGGCTTGCTGCCGGCGGGTATGGTGATGAAGGTGCGGTGGTCGTGACTGGTGGGGGTGGCCGAGGTGAGTCAGGGAGAAGAAGGAGATAAAGAAGATGAAGATGGTTTTGATGCTGCTGTCGGTCGCTGCTCGTAGGGGGTGACTATATGATGGCTGGAGTGTAGATGGTGGTGGGAGGTTGGAGTGTTTGGCTGTGGCGGGGTCGTCCGGCGGTGTAGGTCGGGGATGATAAAGAATGGTGATGGTGATGATGATAATGGTGGCGGTGATGATAACTCGGGGATGATGGCTGCTCCGGCGGTGAACATCGGAGGGAAGGAAGTCGAGGAAGAAGGTGGGGTGACCTGCTCGGTGGAGAACTATCCCGGCGGAGAGGAGTGTGGAGATGATGAGGTGGTGGCAGTGCTCAGGCGGGTGGAGGCCGAGGATGGTCGTGAGGTCGGGATTGCTATCGGGTGGGTCATCTCCGGTAAAGGAGAAGAGAATATAAGAGGTGCTCGGTGGTTGGGTGACTGGTCGAGTTGGGGACGACCGAAGTTGATGATGATGATGATGAGATCGATGATGGTGGAGGAGAACGGTGGTAGCAGGTGTTTGGCTATAGCGGTCGGTGAGGAGAGGTTGCTTGGAGGAGATGAAGAAGGTGACCGGGGCTGGTGGAAGGTCGTCGACTGTGATCGACGGTGACGAGCTGTTGGTGGTGATCTAGACGTTGGTCGAAGAAGATGACGGAGGCGGTGGTTGGCTGTTGGGGAAGATGGCAGTGGTGATAAAGTTAGGGTGGCTGCTTAGAGGGAGGTCGCTGCTCGGGGATGGGTGACTGGTCGAGTCGGCTGCGGTGGTCGTGTGACTACTGCTCCGGCGGGTGGAGGCCGGAGGAAGGAGAAAAGAGGGTGGTTTAGGGTTTCGGTTTGTGAAAGAATGTTGGCTGTAGAAAAAATAAAAATGAGGAGAAAAAAATATATTTATATAGGAGAGAGAAGAAGAGGTGATGGCCTTGGGATTAGGGCCGACCATGTGCTCCCTAGAGATGGGGGAGGGTTTCTACATGAAGGAAATGAAGGGTGGAGATGGTGTAAGTTTGAATGGAGGGTGAAGATCATGTAAGGAAAAAGTTGATGTGTAGTACACTCAAAAATGGGGGAGAAAGACATTTGATTGGTCAACAAAATGAAAAAGGGTTTCTCCATGGCTTGGCTCCAATGGGAGGTGGACACCTTATTGTATTTTTGCATAAAAGCCCCTAATTAATTGGAAGATTGCACAAACACTGGGATTTGGGATTGGATGAGAAAAAATATCATGTTTGGTATGATATAGTGGATAAAAAGGGTGTGTGGTGTTTAGTATAAACCTTGAGGGTGTGAGTGGGGGTTTGGGTTGGTGTTGGGTCTAGTTTTGGGTTAAGTTGAGTCCTTACACCAATTTAATTAAAATTAGTGTAAATTGTGTTCTTAAATTAATTGAAAGTACATAGGGTTAAAATTAGGTGGGACACAAGTATCATGGACGTAGAAGACTCAGAATAGAATATTATCATAATTTGGGTTGTACAAAATGGGTCAAGATTGTGTCTCCAATTTCGATTAGAACGAACAAAGATGCAAAGTTGAATTTATTTAGATTTAAAAATAAATGTCTGCGACGAATATTGTGCGACTAAAATAAAGCACAAGAGAGAATATTTATGAGTTACACAAAGGTCAGAATGGAAGACTGGCACGTCTAGGACAAGGGTATAAAATTTGTTGGAAGGCAAAAGCTAGTGTAGCGCTCCAAATATCGAAGCAACGGTAAGGTACAATAATTGAATAAAATCACAGTAGTGAAATATAACCCCAATAATTAATCCCGAATAAATACTAATTTAATTCATAACCCTATATTATGGTCAGGGGTTTATCTAGTGGGTTTCTAGGTCTAGTCCACTAACCCATGCATTAATGAATACAATATATAATATATATATATACATATATCATGCGATAAAATATACACAATACTTATAATAAAAAAAGACAAAAATACCCCTATTTTAGAATGTGGTAGTGACATGTACACACACATATATATATATATACTTGTACTATGTTATCTACTATACCTTGGCTTAACTAGAGTGTCTAGCATCAACACACTAGTATCCTAACATCCTCAAAATTCTCTCTCAGATTTTCACACTAGGTGTACCATATGGAATTTGCCCTCATATATACCTATATCAGACTTAACAAAATAAACACACTTCTATCGCTGATATCCATTTAATCTCTCATACATACTTAATTCTAAAATATGGTACACACACCTATCTCAGATGCCCCATGCTCTGTGCATACCCTTATTCCCCCCCTTAATTGAACTAACCTATTGAACCCCTTATTGATACACCTCAGGTCTATCCCATATACTAAAACTAAACATTGCCCACTAATACCTATCAGTCTAGTGTATCATCGAACAATCAACCAACTGACCTACCTACATTGAGTTGAACCAAACTCGGTTCAACTTAGCAATACCCACACCAACACCTTATTGTTGGCTACAACCTGCATATAAGATTACTCATCCAATGCTCTATCGTGAACCCACATCTGTTGATACAAGCAGCGAGGGACTGCTGCTAATCAACTGGACTAAACTCGGGCTTCCCATTTACCTGCCAGTACTCACCTTTACCAAACATTGCCACTGCCTTCACTGAACTGCTCACATGTCACTTGCAGTTGTTCCTTCACTTCCTTCAGTCACTCAAATGTGTCCAAGTAACTTATGACACACACTTGGTATCATGCACAAATAGGTGATACTCATACCCACCTACCCAGATTCCTGGAACCCCTCGCTCATACACCTTACGTCATACACAGTCACAACAACACTTATACTGAACTTCTTCTCCTAAATCAGTAACTACAACTTGATGTACCTGATTAGGGAAATCAGTGTGCAACTGATACTGCACTTGATTGGAGTATCAGTGTGCAACTGATACTGTACTTGATTAGAGTATCAGTGCGACTGACACTGCACTCGATTATGGTTTTCCTGTAGGTAGACCAGGTCGAGCCTACATTCCCCCCTCAGTTTCTGATACAACAGTGTATCAGTACACTGCTCATATGAAGAAGACTCTCGGCTATGCTGAACCCCATCCCACTATCGACTGATACCTGGGCACTAACACAACCCTTGCTCCATTTACCTGAACCAAAATGACACCCTACTGATTATGTCTCGATTATACTGATACCCACAAGTCTAACTAGAAGTTCCTTTGTCATTGGAGTTGCTGCTCCTGCCTTTCCTACTTGATTTCAGGCTCTGCACATAGTGCATATTGAAATCAACACACATACTAACAAATCACCCACACCCGACTCCCCTGCACTTAACATCTAAATCCAAGTGCATTACTTGTGAATCTCTCGGTAATGTACACTGCAAACTGAAACCAACCCCGTACACAATCCAATTTCCCCTAACATGTAAACCCCCTGATTTTTCAAAAAAATTTAAATTTGGATTTTTCACAATTTTCTAGAATTTTCTGGGATTTTTCTGTAATTAAAAACAGGGTTTTAATTATTAAATAATTTTTAAATGATAATAAACAATATTAAAATATTATGAAAATAATATTTTTGGGTGTAAAATGAAAAACTGGACTTAGAATAATTTTTCTGGAATTTATCGGACCCCGGACCTATTTTTAAATCACATAAAGCAAATTATTTATTTACTAAATAATTATTTAATTAATTATCTATTAATATTTATTTATTTATTTTTTTAATTTCCCTGACCCGGCCCAGCCCAAGCCCGCGGCCCAGAACCCGGCCCAGTCCCCGCCTTAGCGGGTCGGGTCGGATCCGCCTGCCCGAACCCGACCCGACCCGGGACCCCTTCTCCCTCCCCACGACTCTCTCCTCCCCGCGTTCTCCGGCGGCGCCCGCTTCCCGCGCCGTCCCGCCCGCCTCGCTCGCCCACGACCCCCTCTCCCCTCCGCCTCCTCCGCCTAGCCGGCCTCCCTCCTCTCCCCTATTTAAACCACCTCCTCCTCCTTCTTCCTCCGCCTCAGCCCGCCCTAGCCGCCGCCACTCTCGCCACCGCCGCTCTCCTCCCCGTCGTGCAGCTCCGCCGCGTCCCCAGCCGCCCTCCGCCGCATCCCCAGCCGCCTCCGTCGACCCAGCTTCTTCTCCTCCCTCCTCCTCTCCTCGACGACGAGCCCGGCACCGGCAACAGCAGCAAGCCGCAGCGGCAGCAGCTCCGGCCACCCCGCGCCGCCAGCGCCGGCCAACACCCGAGCCCAGCGCGCCCCCGGCCCCTCCGCCTCAGCCCGGCCGCTCCCGCCGGAGCTCGGCCAGCAAGCCCTAACCCTAATTTCCCTTTTGTGTCCGGACAAGTGTCGGACACGTGTCGGACACGAAAACCCGGTTTCTGAGGAGCCCAGTTCAGGTACTCGTATCTAACTCCTCGTAGCTCTGATTTTGATTCCGTAAATTGCGTTGTGAAGCCTGTATGACCCTCTCGGTGCCCGGGCAAACCGCTCGGTGCATCGCATCCTGTGGTGATCGTGAACCGCGATCCAAAAACAGGAAAAATAACGCCCCAATTCACCCCGAAACTGGGTACGCTCCGCCAAACGGGACGACTTGGTCTCACGCGGTCTTCACAGATACGTGCGCGTCGTTGATACGGGCGTGTGGGATTTCGCAGAAGTCGATTCGGGTGTGCGTGCACCCCGGGATCAACGCGTATCCGCAGACATCGCCCTGTATCCGATTTTTCTGAATTGCGACATAACTTTGTGTACACACGTCAGATTGAAACAAAACTTGTGCCATCGGACTCATAGCGATACGCTGGTCCTGTAACCCAAGTTTGGTTCCATTCTGAGAACGTTGACGAAATCGCGTGTCGTGGGCCCCACAGGCCCCGCTCGACGGGCGATTTTGTGATCGGCTCATCGGAATCCAATTTTGGAAGTTCCATTGGGTTCGTATCATTATTCCTGACCTGTTGACACTAAGTTTGGTGAATTTGGAGACCTTTGACCCTGACACATTTTTCGGTGCAAAACGGGCCCACATGTGGACCCCGTTTTGACCCGAAATTGCCGTTTTTGCCCTTGTCTCCAAATTGGACTCAAGGACAGGCGTTTTTAGCTGATTGATATTTTCTGGATCTGATGGTGATATTTGTTTCAGCAACCGGAGTACCGCATGCTAATCGAGCTGAAGTCAGAGCCGCAATCAGAGCCGGAACCACAGGCAAGTGTACCTTGCCAAACCCTGCAGCTTGCTATTTATTTCCTTGGCTTAATTTAGCATCAGTGGGCAAGTAAAGCTTGCCAATTCTCATTAGTTCATGTTATAATATTTTACTTGAGTTCTTGTAGTTTCATATGTAAACTTGTTTTAACTGCTTAACCTAGGAAACGTGTGACGTGCTTAGTGTCCGATCATAGTCGGGTGCCAACCCCGTACGCGATGTTGGGTACGTCATTTAGAGATGGATATTCGATACCCTTCTCTTGGTACTTGTTCTATCAAGTACAACAGAACCCATGACACTTGACACTATTCATGAGACAGAATCCTCCTGAGATATTCACGGTGATTCTGTATAGGATACAGGTTTATGACAGACAGTTTATTCATAGACATTATATGACTGCTGTATTAGTTATGATCTTGCATGTCATGGACATGAGACGTGTGATTACATTGGGTGGGGAGAGACACACAGGCTACAGGCTGATCATATATATATATACATGAAACCCCTATTATTGTGAGGCACAAGACTCTAAACCCGAGCTTGGCCCTTTACGTGTTATTACTGCTACCGGATCCCCGATACAGAGCTTGTAGTGGTCTCAGCCTGAGTACTCGTGATGCTCTCACTTGCATTTTCACATAGATGGTTACATACTTACCCTATTTATTTCATTATCTGCTGCACTGCTTATATTTTGGCTTGTATTATCTGTACCTTGTTATGTCCCCTGAGGACCTGGAATGGACTATGTCCCCAGGTATAGCCGAAGAGAACAACCCAGACATACACCGTACAGGAGCACTTCCAGGAGCTGTACCAGGACCTGAGGACGAGCTCGCACCAGAGGACTTCTCCTGAGCAGTGGCTGTATATAGTCAGTTATTTCTGTTTCTGTTTCTATTTCCAGTTCCTTTATTTCACGTCTATTTGCATTTGATGTAACAGACTTGTGCTCGGATTGTTCACCGAGACACTTTTATTGAGATTTGATAGTTATTGCTATTTGTATTATTTCTGGCATTTATCTGTGATTATCTGTTGTGGATGAGATTAGAATAACCTGGGACTTGCATCATTGGTTCTATTTACTGTTAGACTACAGCTTAAGCATGCCCTGATGGATCCATTAAATTGGGTTGTCCATCGGTGCGTGCTGCTGGCCATTGCCTCGCATCCAGTCCCTCGGCATTTTGGGACTGGGGCGTGACACAACACACTGACACACAGTATGCACAGTGCACACAACTAAAAAACCCGAGCAATCCACTGGTCTCTCGACTGATACTCTGAGGTATCAGTGCCAACACAGTGCACACTGTGTACACCACAGTTATACCCGACTGTACAGTAATTGAGGAACTCGACTCCCCATGACAGTTCCATACCATTATATACACATATATACATAATTACATATACATACATATATATATATATACATTCATTTATTTAGGTATACGTATCCAAAACATCATATGAATATGTATACTTCCTATTAAACATTTCATCAAACACCTAGTGTGCCCCAATGTGATACTCCATGATACACTACAAATGTTCATGCATAAACCCCCAATATATAATTAAACCATCTACATATAATATGGATATATCATATATATATTTAGTATGATTTAATGTTACAAAAATTAGGGAAAATACATCCTTAAAACCAAAAACCCTCAAATTCATATGACACCATGAAGAAATTATGTAGACCAATAGAGACTCATGCTCTCCCTTACTAGCCATTCCTAAACCAAAGAGTAGGCTCCTTATGGCCAAACAAAAGATAAAAACAGAAATTAAAAGAGGGTTTCCAGATTTTTACCTATTGGGAGATGGATTTCCAATGTAGCTTCTTCTTCTCCAAGACTCCTTGTGCCCAAGCTTCTAGGCCTCTCTTGATGAGAAAACAAATGAGGGATTTGAGGTTTAAAAATCTAAAATTTGTTTGAGGAAAAGAAGGGTTTTTTGGGGAGCTATTTCTAGGGTTTATTCATGAGTGATGAAATGACATTGAGGGAGGCTCCCCCTATTCTTATAGGGCCGGCCACTTGCTAGGGTTAGGATTTGGTGGATGTACAATGACTCATTTGCTCTCAATGGCTTGTCATGAATAGCATAGGGATTTCACTAGATTCTAATTAAGGGATTTCACTAGAGTAAGGGATTTAATCCTAAGTAAGGGATTTCACTAGATTCTAATTAATAGCATAGGGATTAGTTTAGTGGGTTAAATGTCTAGTCTAATGCAAGGTCCATGGTCACATCAAGTCTAGTCCACTAATCCATGACATTTATGAATATAATATAATATATTTTACATATCATGCAACTATCAACATAATATATATAAACATTGTAAATGACCAAAAAGCTCCTACTATAAAAATGTGGTAGTGATAAATCATCCCTAACTTCATTCCAAAAACACATGGGTAGGGCTCTAATTCCAACCGAACCCTAGTATATTAATATTGTTCTCCACACAACCACTCAACCCTTGCAAGCATGAGGCTTACCCTTGCATTAGAAGGGAACAACATGTTATTCGCCTCTACTACCCAACACTACTGCCATTACAGGAAGATAGGATAGCATCAACTACAACTGATACAAGCATGGTTTATTAAGAACCTTAAACATTTGGAGAAGGTCTTGCAGTGAAGGACGAGAGGAAGAAGGAAGTACACCCGAGTTGAGGAGGTTGTTGCTCGACACAATGAAGTGGTAGTCAATCCGGCGTTGCTTGAGAATGACAGACGGGCTGGTGAGAAGAGGAGAGGGTATCGTCGCCGCAGCGGTTCAGACGGACCGAAATGGAGGAAGCTTCGAGGGAATAGACGGAGACGAAATGAGAGAAAGTCGTTCGGCTCCAGCGGGGCTCGGTAGACAGGTTCATCGTCTACCAGAGTTTGCTCCGGCTGGTCGAATATCCGGAGACAGCCCCTTCTTGAATCTACGGGCTCTGTCCTCCGGGGTACGGACCATGTACTCCGCAAAGTGGCTTAACCTGCTAAATTCGGTAGTATACTCATCAACAGACAGGTTACCTTATTCCAGTCTCTCGAATTGGCTTTCGAGAGCTTCCCGAGCCACTTCGGGGTAGAATTTCTCCTTGAATAGCCTCTTGAAGTCCTCCCAGGTAAGGTCAGGAGCAGATAGTTGGGGTTCATCTCTGAACCAGGTCCGAGCTATGTCGAACAGTTGCAGGCTTGCGGACTCCACTTTGAGATCATCGGGAACCCGAGCAGTCTTCAGGAGTCTCTCGACATTCTCTATCCACTCATCGGCATAGAGAATGCCCTCAGTTCCGTAGAATTCCAGGGGTCTAAGGTTTTTGAGATCTTTGGCACTCCCTGGCCTCTTGAGTGGCGACTCCTGGGACTTAATAGCTTCTGAGAGGCTGGTCCGCAGAAGTGCTGTCTGTTCTTTCTGGGATTCCACCAATCCCTGGAACACTCCAAGTAGCTGTGCCCCATCCAGAGTAACTGCCGGAACAGATGGAGGTGGTGGGAGTGCAAGAGTCTCGGGCACATTCTGCTCAGCTGGTTCTGATGTGCCTCCTACTGTGTTCCTTGTCTGGACCATTCTGAAAGATGAAGGGATAGGAAGATTATAACAGATTACTTGAAAATCAAGGGCGATAGGAAAAATTGACTAGGACCGATATCAAGATTGGAAAAAGATCATATTCTGTGAATGAGCTTTATCCTAAAATCCTCAATCTTGTTGCAGGCCTGTTCGGTCCCTAAGTTAAAACCGAACAATTTAGTCGTTTGACCTGCATGGGCCACCATAAAAACGTGTCACGACCCGCACCCGGAAATTCGGGCACGAGTGCGTGGGTACGTCCAGCCTACGCCGCAGAATCGGCGGTAGTACGCTGTCTAGGTCAAATCCAAATTTACTAACTAGCTTATTCACAAATAACATAGGCGAGATAATAATGAGAATTGAAACTTAAGATTGCAACTGAAAAGAAATGTGACAACAGATTCAAATGTTTTAGTACAGCAATTCAGAATGAAATCGGGGACAAACCCGATTAATTAAGATAAGAATATAAATGAAAGATAGCTACTACTAGCTACTCTGCAGCAGGGGTCTCCTGGGTGGGTTCTGGCTCCTCATAGGTAACATCAGTCCCCTCATTGGGACCATAATAAGTAGGGACAAGATCCTCATCATCGCCTAAATCAACAGATCCAGTCAGGAAAGGAGCAAAGTACACAGTGCACAACAAGGTTAAACTAAATATTTATGACAATTAAATATTTGCTATTATGTTGAGAAACAGCATAACAGAACATTATTATCTCAGAGTTAAAATGTAAACAGGAATATGAGAAACCGAAATAAATGAAACAGGAAATGAAACTACAACAGCCAGCAAGAAATATAACATGACCAAAAACTAGCTGTGTGAACTTGTGTTTATTTTTAGAATACTTAGTTGGCATGTAGGGGTTTATAAGGCTAATCCGGCCGTCATGAACGGCTATTAAACAGGGAAAATCGAGATCCGGCTGAGGTACAGTCGTGTACCAACAGCTATTAAATATGACAAGGGAAAGGGTAAACTACATGCCTTCTAGGTATTCTCCCACCCGACATGAAAAACAAGACAGGAACTCCAATATTCAAGACATGAAATCCAATATTTCTAACACTAGGTGTAATCATCAAGGGTACATGTAAGACGGGGAATTAATTATCACAATATATAAAGATTAACTTGAAGTGCAGGTACTTGCCTGTTGTTTGGATCTGATTAATTTGGTTCTTGGGGAAAAAATTCTAGAGATGAGTCCAAAAGCTGAAATAAACATTACCATCATGCTCAGAAGATGTCAAATAGCTAGAAACGCCTGTCCTTGGGTCTAATTTGGAGGCAAGGGCAAAAACGGTAATTTTGGGTCAAAACGGGGTCCGCCGGTGGGCCCGCTTTGCACCGAAAAACGTGTCCGGGTCAAAGGTCTCCAAATTCACCAAACTTAGTGTCAACAGGTCAGGAACGCTGATACGAACCCAACGGAACTTCCAGATTTGGATTCCAATGAGCCGAACACAAAATCGCCCGTCGAGCGGGGCCCACGACACGCGATTTCGTCAACGTTCTCAGAATCGAACCAAACTTGACCCACAGGACCAGCGTATCGCTACGAGTCCGATGGCGCAAGTTTCGTATCGATCTGACGAGTGTACAAGAAGTTAGGGCAAATTACAGAAAAAGCAGATACGGGGCGATGTCCGCGGATACGCGTTGATTTCGGTGTGCACGCACACCCGAATCAGCTTCCACGAAATCTCACACATCCGTATCGACGATGCGCACGTATCTGTGAAGATCGCACACGACCAAGTCGTCCCGTTTGGCGGGGCGCACTCAGTTCCGGGGTGAAATAGGGTCTGGTTTTTCCTGTTTTTGGATCGCGGGGTGCGATCACCACAGGACGCGATGCCCCGAACAGTTTGTCCGGACACCGAGAGGGTCATACAGGCTTCACAACGCAATTTACGGAATCGAAAACAGAGTTACGAGCAAAAAGATACACGCACCTGAAGGGGATCCGAAAATCGGGTCTTCACCGTGTCCGTGTCGTGTCCGACACGAAATTTGGGAAAAATTAGGGTTAGGGTTTGGGGGCTGCTGGCCGACGGCGGGGACGGCGGAGACGACGGCTAGGCCTCGCCGGAGGGAGGCGGTTCGGCCGGAGGCGGTCGAGGGCGGTGCGGCGGCGAGCTGGGGGCGGCCGGAGCTGTTGTCGTTGCGGCCTGCTGCTACTGCCGGAGGAGAAGAAGAGGGAGGCGGAGGGGGAAGCTGCGGGCGGCGGCAATGTCGTCGACGGTGGAGGGCGGCGCAGCCTAGGGCGGAGCCAGGGGAAGAGGGCGGCGGCGGAGTGGCGGCTACGGCGGTGGAGGTCGATCGGGGGGGTTTATAAAGGGAGAGCGGGCGGCAGCGTGGGCCGAGGGAGGCGGCGGGCAGCGCGGGCGGGGGCGCGTGGCCGCGGCAGCGCGGAGGGCGGCCGGCGGGTCCGGCGGAAGACGCGGGGCTGGAGCGGGTCACGCGGGGGGGGGCTGGGTCACGGGTCGGGCGGGTCGGGTTCAGGCGGACCCGACCCGACCCGTTAGGGTTTGGGCTGGGCTGCGGCCCAACGGGCCAGAGTGCGGGCTGGGCTGGAATTAAAAGAAAAAAATAATAATAATAATACTAATAATAATAAATAGTTAATTAAATAAATAAATAGTTTAAATAGTTTTTAGGTATTTAAAAATATGTCTGGGGTCCAATAAATTCCAGAAAAATTATCCTAAGTCTAGTTTTCCATTTTACACCCAAAAATATTATTTTCATAATATTTTAATATTATTTATTAACAATTAAAAATCATTTAATAATTAAGAACATTGATTTTAATTTCAGAAAATTCCCAGAAAATTTCAGAAAATTGGGAAAAATCCAAGATTTAATAATTTTGAAAATTCAGGGGGCTTACAACCTACCCAACTTATAAAATTTCGTCCTCGAAATTTAAATTATGGCAGGGTTCTCTCTGTCCAAACTTACTTGATTACAGTCTAACGGGTTTCTCTCAGGTGGACATTGCGGTCGCTACCCAACTTAGAATTCTACCCATATATCCTCTAAGGCTGTACAACTAGTAAAGCTAGGTCCCAACTTAATAAATTATGGTATTGAATCTAAATACAAGTACACTACCTATGGTATTCCCTTAGTCAGAGAGGTTATCATCAATTCGACCGGTCTTAGGGGTACATCTAGCACTCCAAATCAAACTTATACCAAACACAGGACTTTGTCTTTCCGAAATAAGGGAAGACGAGGCTCAATAACAAAGATTTTAAGGGCGAGGTGGTAGAACAGAGGTATAGGGATCAAGGCGTTTAAGGAATTCTAATAGAAATTGTCAGGCGGTTTATGGATTGAGATTCTATTCTGGTAATTATTTTATTCGCATGCTCGTATTAGTACAGTTATGTAACTGATACGATATGCTCGGACGTATTTAGGGGCAAGCATACTAGTCAACTATATATCTCAATCCACATAAAGTAGTCGTGCGAAGTGCGAATCAAAATGCACTAAGGTTGATCAGACCGTAGTACACTGATTCTGAGTAGACACTTGTATTAGTGGGGTTGATCAGGCCTCAATAATACATGTGTCCTGAACAAGCCTGATAAAGAGTAAGCTTGCAAAACTAGGCTATAAAATAGCAACCTCAGTTGAGTTCAGCAAAATTAAGTGCGCTAGATGATGATGAAAAGAGGTACAAATTTATTGAAGTTCACAAGACACAAAATAAGCACAATAGCAAAAGCCTCCAAAAATCTCTACATTTATCAAATTTAAAGCATACTAGGATATTTAGCAAGTTCAAAAATTACTAGGTTGGGGCTGAGGTCACGAACCAACAGGCACGAAAACAATACTAGGAAAAAGGTATCTATGAATCACTTACGCGCATTAGCTGCTTCCAAAGTCTGCGCGTTCTCCACGGTCATCACGTAAGCTTGTCCGCGTCCTGGAGCAGTGGGGCAGTCCCTCACTTGATGTTCTGTTGATCCACAATATAGACAGGCACCCAGTCTCTTCCTACAAACTTGCCAGGTGTGACCTTGTTTTTGGCAAAAGTTACAAGCAGCAGCTTGTTGGTTCTGTCCTTGAGCCTGGTGTTGGGGTACTGGAGCTCGAGGGAGAGGACGCTGAGTTTGCTGCGGGGCCCTCTGTTGTTGTTGTTGTTGAAAAGGGCATTTATTGGGTCCCGTATTTCCGGTATCTCTCTCTCGCTTTAGTTTATGCCCCATGTCTCTCTCAACTCCTTGTGCCACGCTCAGGATTTCCTCATAGGTGCGAGCTCGGCTGGTGGTGACAGCAAGTCGAATATCCGGAGACAGCCCCTTCTTGAATCTACGGGCTCTGTCCTCCGGGGTACGGACCATGTACTCCGCAAAGTGGCTTAACCTGCTAAATTCGGCAGTATACTCATCAACAGACAGGTTACCTTGTTCCAGTCTCTCGAATTGGCTTTTGAGAGCTTCCTGAGCCACTTCGGGGTAGAATTTCTCCTTGAATAGCCTCTTGAAGTCCTCCCAGGTAAGGTCAGGAGCAGATAGTTGGGGTTCATCTCTGAACCAGGTCCGAGCTATGTCGAATAGTTGCAGGCTTGCGGACTCCACTTTGAGATCATCGGGAACCCGAGCAGTCTTCAGGAGTCTCTCGACATTCTCTATCCACTCATCGGCATAGAGAATGCCCTCAGTTTCGTAGAATTCCAGGGGTCTAAGGTTTTTGAAGTCTTTGGCACTCCCTGGCCTCTTGAGTGGCGACTCCTGGGACTTAATAGCTTCTGAGAGGCTGGTCCGCAGAAGTGCTGTCTGTTCTTTCTGGGATTCCACCAATCCCTAGAACACTCCAAGTAGCTGTGCCCCATCCAGAGTAACTGCCGGAACAGATGGAGGCGGCGGGAGTGCAAGAGTCTCGGGCACATTCTGCTCAACTGGTTCTGATGTGCCTCCTACTGTGTTCCTTGTCTGGACCATTCTGAAAGATGAAGGGATAGGAAGATTATAACAGATTACTTGGAAATCAAGGGCGATAGGAAAAATTGACTAGGACCGATATCAAGATTGGAAAAAGATCATATTCTGTGAATGAGCTTTATCCTAAAATCCTCAATCTTGTTGCAGGCCTGTTCGGTCCCTAAGTTGAAACCGAACAATTTAGTCGTTTGACCTGCATGGGCCACCATAAAAACGTGTCACGACCCGCACCCGGAAATTCGGGCACGAGTGCGTGGGTACGTCCAGCCTACGCCACAGAATCGGCGGTAGTACGCTGTCTAGGTCAAATCCAAATTTACTAACTAGCTCATTCACAAATAACATAGGCGAGATAATAATGAGAATTAAAACTTAAGATTGCAACTGAAAAGAAATGTGACAACAGATTCAAATGTTTTAGTACAGCAATTCAGAATGAAATCGGGGACAAACCCGATTAATTAAGATAAGAATATAAATGAAAGATAGCTACTACTAGCTACTCTGCAGCAGGGGTCTCCTGGGTGGGTTCTGGATCCTCATAGGTAACATCAGTCCCCTCATAGGGACCATAATAAGTAGGGGCAAGATCCTCATCATCGCCTAAATCAACAGATCCAGTCAGGAAAGGAGCACAGTACACAGTGCACAACAATGTTAAACTAAATATTTATGACAATTAAATATTTGCTATTATGTTGAGAAACAGCATAACAGAACATTATTATCTCAGAGTTAAACTGTAAACAGGAATATGAGAAACCGAAATAAATGAAACAGGAAATAAAACTACAACAGCCAGCAAGAAATATAACATGACCAGAAACTAGCTGTGTGAACTTGTGTTTGTTTTTAGAATACATAGTTGGCATGTAGGGGTTTATAAGGCTAATCCGGCCGTCATGAACGGCTATTAAATAGGGGAAATTGAGATCCGGCTGAGGTACAGTCGTGTACCAACAGCTATTAAATATGACAAGGGGAAGGGTAAACTACATGTCTTCTAGGTATTCTCCCACCCGAAATGAAAAACAAGACAGGAACTCCAATATTCAAGACATGAAATCCAACATTTCTAACACTAGGTGTAATCATCAAGGGTACATGTAAGACAGGGAATTAATTATCACAATATATAAAGATTAACTTGAAGTGCAGGTACTTGCCTGTTGTTTGGATCTGATTAATTTGGTTCTTGGGAAAAAAATTCCAGAGATGAGTCCAAAAGCTAAAATAGACATTACCATCATGCTCATAAGATGTCAAATAGCTAGAAACGCCTGTCCTTGGGTCCAATTTGGAGGCAAGAACAAAAACGGTAATTTCGGGTCAAAACGGGGTCCGCCGGTGGGCCCGCTTTGCACCGAAAAACGTGTCCGGGTCAAAGGTCTCCAAATTCACCAAACTTAGTGTCAACAGGTCAGGAACGCTGATACGAACCCAACGAAACTTCCAGATTTGGATTCCGATGAGCCGAACACAAAATCGTCCGTCGAGCGGGGCCTGTGGGGCCCACGACACGCGATTTCGTCAACGTTCTCAGAATCGAACCAAACTTGACCCACAGGACCAGCGTATCGCTACGAGTCCGATGGCGCAAGTTTCGTATCGATCTGACGAGTGTACAAGAAGTTAGGGCAAATTGCAGAAAAAGCGGATACGGGGCGATGTCCGGGGATACGCGTTGATTTCGGTGTGCACGCACACCCGAATCAGCTTCCACGAAATCTCACACGTCCGTATTGACGATGCACACGTATCTGTGAAGACCGCACGCGACCAAGTCGTCCCGTTTGGCGGGGCGCACTCAGTTCCGGGGTGAAACAGGGTCTGGTTTTTCCTGTTTTTGGATCGCTGGGTGCGATCACCACAGGACGCGATGCCCCGAACAGTTTATCCGGACACCGAGAGGGTCATAGAGGCTTCACAACGCAATTTACGGAATCGAAAATAGAGCTACGAGCAAAAAGATACACGCACCTGAAGGGGATCCGAAAATCGGGTCTTCACCGTGTCCGTGTCGTGTCCGACACGGAATTTGGGAAAAATTAGGGTTAGGGTTTGGGGGCTGTTGGCCGACGGCGGGGACGGCGGAGACGGCGGCTAGGCCTCGCCGGAGGGAGGCGGTTCGGCCGGAGGCGGTCGAGGGCGGTGCGGCGGCGAGCTGGGGGCGGCCGGAGCTGCTGCCGTTGCGGCCTGCTGCTACTGCCCGAGGAGAAGAAGAGGGAGGCGGAGGGGGAAGCTGCGGGCGGCGGCGATGTCTTCGGCGGTGGAGGGCGGCGCAGCCTAGGGCGGAGCCAGGGGAAGAGGGCGGCGGCGGAGTGGCGGCTATGGCGGTGGAGGTCGATCGGGGGGGGTTTATAAAGGGAGAGCGGGCGGCAGCGTGGGCCGAGGGAGGCGGCGGGCAGCGCGGGACGGGGGCGCGTGGCCGCGGCAGCGCGGAGGGCGGCCGGCGGGTCCGGCGGAAGACGCGGGGCCGGAGCGGGTCACGCGGGGGGGGGGGGGGGCTGGGTCACGGGTCGGGCGGGTCGGGTTCAGGCGGACCCGACCCGACCCGACCCGACCCGTTAGGGTTTGGGCTGGGCTGCGGCCCAACGGGCCAGAGTGCGGGCTGGGCTGGAATTAAAAGAAAAAAATAATAATACTAATAATAATAAATAGTTAATTAAATAAATAAATAGTTTAAATAGTTTTTAGGTATTTAAAAATATGTCCGGGGTCCAATAAATTCTAGAAAAATTACCCTAAGTCTAGTTTTCCATTTTACACCCAAAAATATTATTTTCATAATATTTTAATATTATTTATTAACAATTAAAAATTATTTAATAATTAAGAACATTGATTTTAATTTCAGAAAATTCCCAGAAAATTCCAGAAAATTGGAAAAAATCCAAGATTTAATAATTTTGAAAATTCAGGGAGTTTACACATGGCACGGGTTCGTTTGAGATGTGTCGGTGTAACTAAACTTGCAACATTTCTATCTTTCTCTTAGCATAGCAATGGTTCTATTTTATTTCTGACAAGCATTCATATTCTCTTAGTTAGGCAGCATATTCGTTTCAATGACAAGCTATGTGAGTTCTCTTATTAGCATGCTGAGTCGTTCTATCATTCCTCTTATGAAAATATTCTTCTTAAGCAAACAAGCATTCAAAAACCCAGATTCATTATTAAGTCGTACAAGAATCAGAGAATGCAGTTCTGCCCACTCACTTTGATCAATCGGTCGGGAACTCTCCGAGAAGACTTCCGCTCGAGCAAGCAAGGCGATCTCACTTGCACATAGCGCCTGCGCGGAGCGGGGCGCTACAAAAATAGTGGGGGGGAACGCAAAGGCTGCTAGGTTAAGGTTGGGGAAGAGCTGTTGAATATGAGCCATTATATAAGGGAGAGGGGAGTTAGGGTTAATGGATATGGACGATGGGATGGAGGGTTGGTGAATCGGCTCGATGGTGTGGGGGAGATGCTTGCCGTACCGCGTGCTCCTGCAATCCCTGGAGCATTCAGAAAACTGTCGCGCGTGGAGAGCCAATCAGAGAAGAGATACAATACTCTTCGAATACCTGGGTAATCGGGTCGGGCGCCGCGGAGAGTCCATCCGACCCGGATGAATATTGAGCTCACAGTCACGTGTTTAGTCCCATGCGGATTAGGGCTTGGCAAGTGCTTTTTAAAACGTAACTATGGGCTACCCAGGGAGTTTGTTGTGATACAACACAAATAAATCATGGTGTAAAGGAAAAGGTTGATTAGACAGCAGGCCGATATTGAGAAAAAAGAGTAGAATAATGTTGGGTTAATCCATAATGGATGCTTGAGCAACAACCACTCTAACTAAGAGAAATTTGTTTATATTAGCAATAGGCCCAAAACTCTAAATTGCTAACACTAACACAATAATTATAATTATAAAAATAATATATAATTAAGTGAATAAAAATGAGTTGGTTTACATTGGATTTTGACAATCCTCATGACTTTTTCATATTTGAAGAGGTGGGAAGACGTGCAAAGAAGCACGATGATAGGAGAGGGTTGAACGTTTATATTAATAGCTTGTATTAACTAAATATTAATGTGATTTTATGCTTGTATGTGACTATGTTTGATAACTTTGTGATTTATCTAAGCTGGATGTCGGTCACATATATATATTTTTTCCCAATGTGACTTTATGCTTGTTTGTGATTTTTTTCTAAATGTTATGTATTTGTTCATTGAGATTTGAGTGATGTTCATCATAAAAACATGCTATCTGCAAAAAAAAAAAAAAACATGGGCTACTGAAACAACATTTACAAAACTATAGTTAATAACTTTCTGTTATATAATAGTTTTAGGACTGTTAGAATCCTAAACGTTCTACGACAAAATTGTGATAATTTCTAATATTTTTGTTAATAATAATTTGGATATCAAAATATGATCAATTTTTTTTTTTTTTACATATCCTTTGTCATTTTGTGTTGCTACCCCTATTAATTCCAAAACAAACGCCCCTTGCTTACGATTCAAAATAGTCTGAAAATACAAGAGTCGAGTCAAATTGTCAAACTTCTAATACCAACAACTATTAGAAGATAGATGTGAACGTGACCCATAGTTCCTTCCGGGTAGCGACCTTCTCCTCCATCTCCCTCATTCGTCTTCTTCCCCTCGTCCACAAGCCCCCCTTTCCCGTAACTGCCCCTCCCCACGAGTCACCACACCAGGGGCATCTCCGTCATTCCCCGCTGTTGCCACTGCTTGACTCGTAATTCATCGTCTCCGTCCTCAAATCACGACTTTTCACCCTCATTGATTCAGTATTTATATAAAAAGCTCCCTCCATTCTTTCTCCATTGATCTCTGGAGTATAATTCTTCGTTGCCCAGGTGAGCAATTTTCTGATATTTTTGGTGAATTTAATCGATTTTAGTTCTATTGTTAAATTTTCACAATCACTGGGAAAGAATCCCCCAAAATTCGATTTTGTTGGATTTTTGAATCATTTGAAGGAAAGCCCATATGCCCAATTTTTTTTTTTTTTGGTTTTGTTTTTGTTTTCGGGATGTTTAGGTGGTTTTAGTTGATATTTGATAACGTGAAGAAGAAAAGATCGGATCTTTTCGATTGCTGATGTGAATTTAGCTGATTTTTTTTTTTGTAAATTCACAGCTTCATTGTTGGTTTAAGTATATATTGTAATAATTATAGTTAGGGTGGTAATTATTTGTTCTGTTATAAAAAGTCCGATTTTTTTCCCGCAGATCTGTGGCTTGAGGATACTTTGGGGAGCAGGCGATGTCCTCGGCCATTATGAACGCGACCACGGAGGCTCTGAACTGGCTTTCGATGGCGTTTGACGCTCCTCTCGCCTGGGCGGTTGTCTTCGGGATCCCTATCGGCGGTAGGCACCCTTTGTTTTTTTGTTTCGTACCGGTATGGAGTAGCACGGAAAGACATTGAATTGTTATATTTTTTTTTTCTTTTCTTGTTGAAGGACATCTGGTTGTGGAAGTGCTTCTGGTTCTGGTCATACTTTACCTGCTCTCCAGGAAGAGTTACAAGCCACCCAAAAAGCCGTTGACGGAAAAGGTCTGAACTTTTGCTTGTTGAATGATTGGCAAGGGTCTTTAATTTTTCCCAAGAAGCAATCATAATGTTCTTATTTTATGAAGTGATCGAAAGGGGAGATCTTTGAAGCTTGTGTTGTTTGTTTGCATCTCTGAAGTCTGAATACGAGAAAGTTTCAGACTTCAAAGACGTTACATGTTGTTTGGTTGTTAACAAATTCAGAGGCAATGTCTGAATTTTGGCTCTAAAACATTCAGAGGTAAAACAACATCTGAAGTCTGAAACCTTAATCTGAACACAAATTTCAGACTTTAGACTTCAAATTTAGATGACAAAACAAACAACACCTTAATCAAATGTGTAAATTAGTAGTCACCTGTGTTACACGAACACAAACATAGATAGGGGTACAGACACGATATGGATACATAAACCTTTTTTTGTGTCTGTGTAACATAGATTCTAACTCAATGAATTTTTAAAAATAATTGAGAATCAATTTCCATTGGAGATGATCTGACTCCGGATAGAAACTGATCCGGAATTATTTATTTTAATCCTAGTTCGCAGTTCAAGAAAAGAGCTATCTAGTGGTTGATGGTTTAGTCATGTTTGTATTAGAAATCTTTTACTTTATGATAGCGTCATAATAGTTCCATCTTGTTCTATTTTCTGGAGAGAATTAGGTTATTTTATCCATATATTAAATCTATAATTTTCGTAGGTTCGTTGAATAGCGTTTAGTGCGGACTCTTCTATTACTTCTTTTAAGAGGTATAAAGTGATCTTTGTCAGATGATTAGATTTTTCTATTGTTAAACATTGGACTCTAAGTGCACAGCATTTTAATGTTAGCATAAATCACATGATGCTTGGACATTTGATTAATTTTATCGTTGTGATATTTATTTATTCATTCATTATTCTTTTTGACACAAGAAACTTTATTTGATTAGCTTTTTTGCTTCTTACTTGTCCTATTCTATACCAATTATGCATTATCTTATAAAGTTCTTATTGATAAACCTATCTGCTCAGAGCTATATCTCCTCAGTTAAACTTTTGTGTGGTTTTTGCAGGAAATAGATGGTCTTTGCGATGAGTGGGTCCCAGAATCTCTTCATCTCCCTATTACGGAAGAGATGTTGGTTCAACCTCCTACTTTAGAAAGGTGACAAATAATCTACTTTTCCATTTCAACAATATAAGCCCTAAGTTTTGGTCGGTATACTTTGTTATGAGCAGATCCTATAGTAGATTGTCTAGAGATTTGGGTTTCATGTTTGTATTCTGAGCATGATATTTGCTGCTCTAATGTTATTAGGAATCACTACTATATTAGTTAATAATTTTGTAGTTATTCACCTTAAGGCGATCCGTGCTTTATGGAAAACAGTGTTGTGAAATTAACAATCAACAAATTTTTTTTAGTGTAGCTGAGATGAGAATGTTAAGATGGACGAGTGACAATACATCAAAAAATACAATAAGAAATGATTCTATCCATGAGAAGTTGAGGGCATTGTTGATTGAGGACAAGATGAAAGAAAATCGTCTTAAGTGGTCTGGATATGTTCAACTTCAACACGGTCTCGTAAATGCACCAGTAAGCCAAACCAATAAGAGAGTAATTAAAGAAGCCACTATAACTAGGGGTAGACCTAAAAAATCATGGATTAAGGAAGAATATGGTTTTTGTTTGTGTTACAAAGGACATGGATCTTAAGAGGTCGTTTGGTACACGGATTGTGATATTTTTAGAAATTTTATATTCCTAGGAATAATATTTCAAAGCTTTAAATTCATGACCATTTAGTATCATGCGTTTGGTACAATATAGTTATTCCTGGGAATATATAATTCATATGTTTGGTATCATAAATAAATTGCCATAAATACTATAGTTTTGAACATAACTTTTCTGAGTTGTACCTAACTCACAAATCACATTATAATAATCTAACCGAGTTGGGTCATGTTTGGTTCTAATCAAGTCGAGTCGGATTCAGGTGATATCAAGTTTGTGTTGGGTCGGGTCAAGTTGAGTTGGGTCCGATTAAATTTGTCTGATTTGGGTCTCTTTTAGTCGGGTCAAGATTGGTTCTAGCCAAGTTGGGTTCAGGTTCGATCAAATTTTTGTCGTGTTTTGGTCTAGTTGAGTTGGATCGGATTAAATTTGCATGGGGTTTGGGTCTCTAATTGAGTTGAGTAAGGTTAGGATCTGGTGAGGTTTGGGTCAATCGGTTTTGGATTGGGTAAAGTCATATTTTGTCAAGTTAATATTAGATCGATTTCGGTTGTTGTTGATCGAGGGTAGTTATGAAAATCCCCAAAATATCAATATTCCAAGTTAGGTGGGATTAGAAAAATACCCCCTCTCAAGTTCCATAGGAATAATATTCCCTTGTATGGTGGGATTATGATGCCCAAGGGATAAATTATTCCCGAAATTTCGATTAAGCTAATACCAAAAGAAATAATATGGATGGAAACTTATTCTCATTTGTAATACAGCATCCCAAATGCCCCATAATAGAGCTAAATGAAAAATAAAATCCAAACAGACGATCCAAAAATTTGGGATAGCGGCTTTGTTGTTGTGTGGTGGTTTTGTACTTTACTTATATAACCCTCATAGGTTTACGGAAAGTAATGTTTCTTGATTGCAAAATGGGCTAGAAAATGACGAGTTCCTGTCTACACATGACCTATTTTAAGATGACAATGAGTAATAATAAGCAACCAAGTAGTCCACCATCTCAAATTCTGGAAGCTCCCTAGTCACTAGCCCCCAAAGACATTTGGCCATTCTCTAAAGAATATATTCTATCAACTTTTCTCTTGTATTTCGTGCTCTGTTTATAACTACTTACAAATTAACAGTGTTAATAAGAGCGTCATTTGGTGTGACGACTTGGCACTTGCATCCTGGAAGATGTGTGTTTGAGTTGTGAAAACAACCATCCCCATATATTGGGGGTTGACTGTACTTTTGACCAACATGAGCCTTGTGGCACTGGGATGAGCTAGTTACAAACTAGCAGTGTTCTTGATACTGTAATTTTCTTCCTGTTTCCCTATGTCGTTCAATTTGATAGGTCATGGACTTTGAAAAAGAGAGACATAGATGGAACTTTACCCTCAATATTCCTTTAACATATTTCTAACCAGTCCATACTTATTTATATGTTCTTTTTGCCGACCATCCTTTTGTTTTAAGGGGGCGTTTGGTATGCGATTTTTTTTAATTCCCGAACAAATTTAGGTGGGAATCCTATTCCCATGTTTGGTTTATGTTGTAAAAATTTATTTCTGGAAATTGCGGATACTGTATAAACAATATGCCTACAAAACATGAGAATTATATCCCTTAAGAATAGGTGGGTATTTTTTTTCGCGGGTAAAATATTTTTTTGTTTTTTCTATACTCTTTTTTTTCTTGTTTTTTCGCTTTTTCCATTTTTTCTAAAAAAATGTTTTTTTTTCATTTTTTTTCAATTTTTTAATAATTTTCAATTTTTCCTGTAATATTTATATATTCACCAAACATGGGAATATAATCCTGGGAATTTAATTCCAGGGAATTTGATTCCCGTAAATATAGAATTTTCGGCTATATAATATTCCGCGTACCAAACACCCCCTAATATTCAAAGATATAGAACAAAATACATGGTCTTGCATTAGCTCAATGGATGCTTTATTACTTATCAGTTATTTTAACCATGCAGTGCTGCAGGGCCTCATACTATAGTAGATGGACGAGAAGTTGTGAACTTTGCATCAGCAAATTACCTCGGATTGATAGGGAATGAAAAGATAATTGTGAGGATAAACTTTCTCTATCTTTATGCCATATACTTGTTATAATTTTATTTTAATATGCATGCAATCCAGGACTCATGTGTTGGTTCGTTAGAGAAATATGGTGTGGGATCTTGTGGTCCTCGTGGCTTTTATGGAACAATAGGTATTATACTTTGTGATTCAATAAGTCATAATTCTATAAAATAAGCATAGTAATCCTTTTATCTTTTACAGATGTCCATCTTGATTGTGAAACAAAAATTGCACAGTTTTTGGGGACCCCAGATTCAATCCTCTACTCTTATGGAATCTCTACCATTTTCAGTGTCATTCCATGCTTTGCTAAGAAAGGAGATATTATTGTGGCGTGAGTATGATGTTTATTACTGTTTTTGAGGAAGATTCTTCACTACTTGATGTGTCTGACTGAGGAATATGCTAGAGCTAATGTAGGTCACTGCAACAAAGTAATCGGACCTGATCTACTGCTAAGCTTATAAAATTTGTTAGTGGAAATTGTGGTACTTGCTTAGTCTTCAGTTTGATGATAACAATGATAATAACTATTTTATTTCACCATTACTCTACAGATGGCGACGTGATACAACACTGCATGGATACGATAATTTGGAAAATTTGAAAAACTATGATATGATATGACATGTACTGACAATGAATAATATAACTATATAAATTACGTATTAACCTTAGTGTATTTATCTCAAATAGAAGAAAGTTAATGAATGACAGGTTCAAAACCCAAATTTACTTTTGCATCAGTAGAAAAGAAAACAGAGGATACTACAGGGGAAAGGAAACTTTTTTAAGTAAAAAGCAAGAGAAGTATGATAAAAATGCATTCATACTCTACATGTTCCAAGCAAGTATTTGATCCTCTTACTAGCATATTCTATTCCTTTCAACTCATAGATGCATTGAGAAGTCTATCTGATACATATCTTTGAAGTATCCGAAGTATCCTATACTCAGATAAGGGTACGGCACCTCGATTGAAGTACATAGACATTACTTTTGATCCTGAGTGGCTGGTGTGGTCTATGCATCGATATTATTGGTTGATTTATTATCTGCACTATTTTGAAGCCAAGCTCTTGGGCTACTCACCAAATGCCTTATTGTCATGAATGAATTATGTCTCCTTCCCCTCTATCTACCGGCTACCTTGATTCTTATGCTCACCTGGTTATGCGGAATTAGCTCTCGTAATAGAAGAAAGTTAAAAGCTGGCGATTATCCAACCATTGTCATGCTTGAATCTGATACAACCATTTATACTTAATTATGATGCATTGTTCGTGCCGAACAATAGTAATGACTTACATATGTTTCGTGGGTAAGCGAAAAGTAATGTATTTTTATGACAACTGTACATATTTATTTACTTTACAGGGACGAGGGTGTTCACTGGGCTGTACAAAATGGCTTATATCTTTCTAGAAGCACTGTTGTTTACTTCAAGCACAACGATATGGCATCGTTAGCAAGCACCTTAGAGAGGATCACTAAAGGGAACCGGAGAGCTGAAAAGCTGCGTCGCTACATTGTTGTGGAATCTGTATATCAGGTATATATATGACTGCCAAATATATAACTTATAAACAGGCACTACTATAAAGGATGGTATTTATGTACTGAAATCTCTTATTGTTATTAAGTCATCCGCTTTTGCAAGTGTTGCTATGAAGATCAAAGTTGTGTTGAGTGGGCTTATATATCCTACACTTTCAAGTGTGCCATTGTTATAGATGGTGTTTCTTCAGGGTTTTGAAAACTGTTTGGCCAATAATAACCATGTATATTAGAAGTTAGATATTGTCTCATTCGCTGTATTTAATATTATGCATAATCATGTAAACCTATATACTTATTTAATCAATTTCAGTTGGAAAACATATCTGGTAAAGATGCTAAATACATTGGGATGTTATCGAGCATGTAAATGTGTACTGCATACTTCGTACTTGCATCAATTTTGATGCCTGACTTTAAAAAGTCATCTGGCTGGTCCATGGTATTATCAAAAGTACTCATTTGCTGACAATCTTCATTTTGGTGGGCCAAGACAAGCCACAATTTCTTTTTACAAGTTGTAGAGATGATCAAGTATTGTGACCTTTCTCCTGCAATGCCTCCAGCACATCCCGTATAGTGTAGATAGCCAGTTATTAATAAATTCTACTTCAATTGAAACCTTAAGTAATAATATGACCTGAGTTGATTTGGATCTCAAGGTCACGACTTCGAATGAAGTTCAATTTAGTAACAGAAAGCACCAGACTTTCAGAACTAATTTAAGTACCATGCATGTTAAATAAGTAATATGGTAAAGGTCTTTTCTATTGACTAGCACTTGTGACTTTATATATACACTAGAAGTGTTCTAAAATTAAATGGATTCTGATCATAACGAAGAATGTAGTATCTGTCAGGATGTTTGAGGTAGAGACAGAGAGTAGGAAATGAAACAATGGGTACTGAATAGAGGAAATTAGGAGAGTTGCTTCTATTGGACTATGGAAAGAGTGTCATCATGCATGGAGCTGTCTCACCTGAAGAGTGAAACACACTATCGATGCATTAGGCGGTGAAGGCTTTAGCCTATACATTATTGTTCTAGGGATCAAACTTGGGGCTGTCATATGAGAAGGGATCTGACCTAATTAGTAAATGCATTTCATTTTTACATGTGAATTGTCAGAATATGACAGTTTTGTGGTAACAACTATAATTGTTCAGCTAGCAACTCAATCCATGGAGTCGTTTTGGTAATATTACATGTAACCTATAAACCCTGTTCATGCAATTTAATTCAAACAGAGGATAGACATAATTTCATGATTATACTAGATCACAACAATTTTTGAAATCATTAAAAGTTTTTATGGTTTAGTTTTCGTAATGTCTTTGGAGTTGGTATATAATACAAGAAAATATGATATTTCAAGTTTAGAGAGTTTTATAGAAAAACAAAAAGTAATAGGGTTACACCTTAGATTTTTGTTTTGTTTTTCTTGCTAGACTATATTCTACACAAACTTTTTGTAACATTTTTAATGCTCGCCATAGCGAAGTGCATCCATTCCTTCATATTGCACCCTTTGACTGCAACTCTTTAGCTTGTTCATTAGGGGCTCTGTGACGGGTGGGGCGGTAGCTTACAGGGCTTATAGGTCGGAAGCTCGAATCTCTAAAGTGCAGTATTGTATATACCTATAATGTGACATAGAGGCAGATGCAATTCCCTATAGCAAATTTTATCATCTTACCTCTTCGTCTAGATTTTTTATAATCTAGGGGAAGTTGGAAGATACTTCTTGCATGAGCTAAAGACGCACAGCCAAAAATAGGTTTACTAACTGCCAACTGGTCATCTAGGTTTTATGTCATGGTCTTCTCATGCTCATAGCAACCTTGGCTAGAAACTTGGCACAAATGTACAGGTTGCTATTAGGCCTACATTCGGGCATATTAAATTTTTTTTATGGAGCTAAAAGTTTGGCACCAACCTCTCATGCTCCCTAGCCGATCCCATTATGAGAAGGCTTGGATGATAATTGATGAGGTACCTCACCTGGCTCAGGCCCCTTGTCTACGTAGGACTGCTCGAAACTTGGACACTTGTTTCTCCCCTCCTACCAACCTTGGATTAAAATGAGGACCAAACCTTCTTTCACACTCCGACCTGATGTCACACAAAGTCAGATCTGTACTAGTAGACTACCCTTGCCACAGTCGCCTAGCAATACATATCAGCATTGGGGACCATTTCGCACACTCCGGCGACTGACCCCACAAACATTCCCCTTTATGGTTGGTCCTCTAGCTAACAACCCAAGGGGGGCAACAATGGTATTTAGCTATGTAGCCTACCAAGGTTCTAAATGGCGGTAGGCTGGTGCGCGGCGGAAAAAGTTCGCCTACCGCCTAGGCCGCATAGGCGGTTGATACATTTTGAACATTTTTTACTATTTTACCACAGTTTTTTGCATTATATACATATTTTAAGGATGTTTCATGCATAACTATGTTGTAGAAATTTTTTTTATTAAGTTTTAGTTTTGTAAATGTGAACCATAGCCTCATAATGCTTGCAAAATCGTTTGGTCAAAACATCTTGTTAGATATTGCTCCGCCTAGGCGTCCACCTACGCCGTCAAAGCTCCGTTGGCCGTCTACTCCACCGCTTACCGAAAAGCGGTGCGGAGAGAGACCGCCTACCGCCTAGACGGTCGAGGCGGCCGTCATTTAGAATATTGTAGTCTACCCATATAAATAGTGGAATATAACTTAGCCATCGAAGGGGTGTCCACTAAGAACACCTGCCAAGTATAATACCTTTGTTCAGGGAACAACACGGAGGAGAACTGTCAAGTTTGGGATTACGTTAACCGGATCCTTTCTCTGTCAGTAGTTGGTTGAATTGTACCAAATGATGGTGGCGGTGGAGCTCAATGCAGGGGTTGTTGACTCCGTATGTGCTATGGATGCTGTCTATGTCCAATCACATGCGTGCAGATGGTTGGGTTGAAGAGCGGAGGTGGCACGGCGAGATGGTCGGTTTAGGTGGTTTTCGTGGTGTCGGGATGGATCGCATGGGTTACAGATTTTGCGAAGAGTTCGGGGGAGGATGGTTTGAATGCAGAGAGTTAAGGAAAGGATACAAGAGGATGGTTCAATATATATAATTATATATACGTTAGGATTTGGTTTGATTTAATTTGATTGGGATTTGAATTGGATTAGTTGGTTTTAGGATTTGGTAGAGGATATTTCAGTTGCCAGGGGATTACCGAGGGAATTGGATTTTTTTTATCAGGGACTTTGACACATAAGATTTTAAGGATTTGCAATATATATATATATATATATATATATATATATATATATATAGTATCCCCAAAAATATTAGCCATCAGATGTGTAACATTGTTCGGTATAGATTAATTTTAATTTCTTAATTTTCGGATTATTCTTTCACCGTATACAGAATCCAAAAAAAGAAAACATATATTTAAAAAAGAAGAAACTTTCCTCTTTGCTCTTCCTCTGGAGAATCCAAAAAAATTCCTCCGCCTCCCTCCGCTCTCTCCTCACTGCTCTCCCTTCTCTTCAACGACACGAAAAATGGAAAATTCGGCTCTCCCTTCTCGCTGAAGACCACATCGGGTATTCTTTCTCCTCTCCATTCTTCTTCTATGTCATTCTTCTTAGATGTAGGAATTTTTTTGTTTTTTTTCCTAAACATTTTTCCTAAAATTTCTTTAGAAATCGAAGGAATAAAATTATATTTTTTGAGTTTTTTTAGGATTTGGCCATGTATGTGTTCATGCCGGGCTTTAATTTGCATTTTTTTTGAGTTTTTAGGATTTGTCATATGTCTGTGTTCATGGCTGGACTTTGATTTTTTGATTTACTTAGATAACTACGTAGCTAGTTTAGAATTTGATTGAGATTTTGAAAGAATTTAGATAGGGTGAGTGAATTGAACGTGTTTCGATTTAATTGAAATGGATTCGTGATAGGCTCAGTTAGTAAAAGATTTGAATAGGCTCGGTTAGTTTGTGATATAGTGGTATCTAGTAATATAGCTATTTAGCTAGTTAGGCTTAGAGTTAGATTACTTAGGGTTTAGTAATTAGTAAATAATTTAATTCACATCACTGCAAGGAAACTATAGTTAAGTTACAACAATGATGATCATGATTTACCTCTTCATCCAGATTGTTTTCTAAGAGAACTTGGAGGATGTTCATCGGTTGCATGAGCTTAAAGAAATAGCTAAAATGTAGGTTTACCTATCCCCCACAGGTTGTAGGTTTTATCATACGTACCTCTCATGCTCATCGTTATAATAGTGAGGAATTTTGCACCAACATAGAGGGTTGACGTCAAGTCGACAGTCGGTCATAAAAACTTGTCAATTCCTTTTTATAGCTTTCTTATTCTCCATGGTTTGTCCCCATTATAACGGGAGAAGGCTTGGATGGTGATGGTATACATAAAATGGAAATGGAGTGGCAATACAAAGGAAAACATGTTTATTTCCATCTACATCTCCTTCTTAAATGAAGGTAGTTAATTATGTTATGGTATGTGTCTCTCCAAAGAAACTAACATTGATAAGATTTAACTACATTTGAATAAGTACCCTATTCTATCATATCTTTTTAAGATGATAAGAGTAAGAATTTGTATCTATCCAACAAAACAAATATCGTTATGTGGGTCCTAAGTTTCACATGAATTTAAGAAATGAAAAGAAATTACACCATATCCATAGAGATTAGAGAAAAAAAAAAGTGGCCAAAGCCCATGAGTGTCCAGACTTGTCTCCGCTTATGGAACCGTTTAGTATCTAATGGTATAGTGATACCCAAAACAAATGTTATGCATAAGTGCATAATTCCTTACATAGCCTATTTAAGAAGACTTGAAATGGAACTAATGAAGTTCCAGCTTGTACCTCATGTTGGAAGGTTGCTATCTATATAATTCTCAAGAATAACAATTCCATCCTATCCAAACTGAGATGGTATTAGTTTATCCTTTAACCCCACACCGTTAGGAATAGAAACGTTGTAAATTAATTCCAGATATTTGAAATCTTAAACCCAAGAGTTCTCATGTAAGTGATATTGGCAATTCGCTATATAACAGAACCCCTAAGAACATTTAATCCAAGTACCCAAGTCGTGTAAAATGTTAAAGCCCTTACCTTTGTTTGTTGCTGCAATTGTGGCATACTAGGATACCTTCGGTATGCTTTTCGGGCCGTAGCTTAGTTCCAGGTCTGATTCAGCCAAGGAACGTACTTCAGGGCCCACCATGCTCTCTCTCTCTCTCTCTCTCTCTCTCTCTCTCTCTCTGGTTCTTTGTTTTGATATTTGATAGGTGGTGGAAAAGGAGAACATATCTACTCCTTTCCCACCACCTTAAACTGCTTAGTCATTATACTTATCATTTACGCTTGCACATCCCTTTTAGAGAATGAGATAAGAGGAGAGGCACTGACAGTGCTCCTGGTCCTCATGGTTGCTGCTGTCGATCATCATTGTTGCAGCTTCGGGTTGTCTCTCACCACTGTTAGCGGTCCAATCACTGACTGCTTGTGTGGTGGTGTTTTTTTGGGAAAGACTTTTGGAGACCAGAGGAAGAGAAAAGGGAGAGGGAAAATTGGGTCTTTCCAAGTTTTTACAATTTGTGTGTATTTCTATCTAAGTTAACCCATAGGATATTACACAGGAGTAAAAAATTTGGTTGATGCCTAATGGACGTGGATAAAAAAAAAAATCCTGCACGACAGTATGAGCTTTTCATAAATCTGGGAGAACTTGATATAGTTTGTTGTAATTGTCCCGCAAAGCTGTCCTACAACAACTATGGTACTGTTTCTAACTAATTATTTATGAACCCTTATAATATAGGGTCTAAATTTTGCCTTTGTTTGCTTGCTTCACTTTGAATGTCAGTCCGTAATATTGATTTATTCTCTTTAGAAATCCATTCTTCATTCGGAGAGATACATTTGTGAATGTGTGCAGAATTCAGGAAAAGTAGCGCCCTTGGATGAGATTGTCAAATTGAAAGAGAAGTACCATTTTCGAGTTATATTGGACGAGAGCAATTCATTTGGTGTACTTGGGAACTCGGGACGGGGGCTTGCTGAACATTATGGTATTTCGGTATGTTTTTTGTTTTTTGTCTACAACATATCTTACGTCTCAAGTGATTTTCTTACAGTCTGTAATTTGCTTTGCAGATTGAAAAAATTGATATAATAACTGCTGGTATGGGGAATGCATTGGCAACTGATGGAGGATTTTGCACTGGGAGTACCAGAGTTGTCGATCACCAAGTAGGATTTCTTTAATGTTACTGAAACTTACCTATGCGGTATTCAGTCTTGGTCTAATTGCAAGTAGTAATATATGGATCAGTTGCTCAGATGATTCGTCTTTCTATCTGTGCAGCGTCTCAGTAGCGCAGGCTATGTATTTTCTGCATCTTTGCCACCCTATCTTGCAACTGCTGCAGTTGCTGCAGTCAATTACTTGGAGGAAAATCCTTCTGTGCTTACATCTCTCAGAAACAACGTTGCCCTCTTACGGGAAGGTGTGTATTACTGAAGCCAAAAGTAAAAGTGATATGTGGTTTGTTGCATCCATTACAATCCTTCTTTAATTGGATAGCTGTTTAGAAGATTTGTAAATGCGTTCTGATAATTATCCGGTGTCTAGTTCATCTTGTCTTAGAATGTTCTTGATTCTGATAAACCTAGAGATCAAGCCATAACCTGATCTACATGGGAACGGTCTCCGGAAGTAAATTATTTTCCTATTTTTGTCTATATTCTTTTTCCCACCATATAGTTACTTATGTTTCCATAAACTTTTTAAGCTGTAAACTGTATGCTAAACTCTTTTCTACATAATTACCTATCCGCTAAGGAAATTAATGCATACTTTTGATACTTGATTTTCAAAGGATTCTAGAACAATGTTTAGATCTCAAGCGTCCTTAATTGCTTATTCAAATATACTTGTTGCAAGTTGAGATGGTGAAATGTAAGAGAGAGAGCTCATTTGTTTGCATTATTCTGCTACCAAGTAGTACCAAAATATATTGACCAAAAGTTCCCTAGTACTTTCTTGTATGAGCTAATGTAGCCCAGATCTTTCTCCTTAGCCTCTTTTGTCATTTGATTTGTAAAATTCAGGCCTGTCAGATGTACCGGGAATGACAGTAGCAAGTGACCCTCAATCTCCAATTGTCTTCCTACAACTTAAAAAGTCAACAGGCTCCCCTAAGAGTGATATACAGCTTCTTGAGAAAATTGTTGACAGGGTAAGCTGATAGCTAATACCATTTATCCATAGTATATGCTTCAATGAGAAAACCTGTATAAAATGCTTTCTTTTTTTATCCTCTTCTCTTCCAGGTCTTGAAGGAAGATTCAGTTTTCATTGTGACATCAAAGAGGTCTACTCTGGACAAGTGCCCTCTTCCTGTGGGTATCCGGTTGCTCGTTTCTGCAGGTCATTCCGAGGCTGACTTGTTGAAAGCATCAGAATCATTGAAGAGAGTTGCATGGTCTCTTCTTTCCGATGCTGCTTGATATTCAATTTGCCGTCTCTTCTTTCTGATCTTACTTGATATTCAATTTGCCGACACATGAACAGAAGTGGCTACAGTGATGTCTGCTGTAGGATATATCTCCCTTAGATGAATAGCAATCTTTTTCACGAGGTCTTAGCATGTTTTGTAACTAGTATTTTCTATTCTAAATACACAAGATGTACTGTAAGTTGTAGGCGCGGAACTTTTCCATGTTTTTACAGAAGGTTCTCAGGGAACAGGTAAATAATAGTGTTGCGTAGAAATCTTAGGTGGATAATCTGCATAGATTATATTCCGTATCAGCCACTCTTACTTTTTTGAGGATTGTTTTTGTTTTCTCCAGCTTTGTGATACTTGTGGTCGATAAATTACTTGAGATGCTCCAAAATACTTCTTGGTTAATGAACTTAGTCTCATGTATACCCACACACACATCCACACACACACACACACACACACATGAATACCGACACATACATGAAAAAAAAATATTCACCACAGGTACATGCACAAATAAATGCACCTTTTAATCATTGATGATGGTTTAAATTCTGATTATTTCTTCTATTTCTTGTTGCATGAGCATTGTTCCAACTCTTCAAATTTTACTGTTTGTATATCTAGCATATCTTTTTGTTTTCCACGTGTATATAGCATATGATATATGTGGATAGACAGGCTGGCCCTATTCATGGATGCGCCTTGATTTGATTTGATTTTTTTTATTTTTTTTAATCTCCATTTGTTTGGTATTCCAATGGGTGAATTACGAGTTACTATCATTGATTTTCAATTTTTTTAGGAGATGTAAGGGTATAGATGACTGAAGTTACTGCTTGATGAGAAGTGGGAAAGGTGTAGATCAGAACCTCACATTTCTATCATCAACCCTCATTTCCCTCATCGTTTCATGCTTATTGTTTCAACATTTGATCAGACCCACCTCCATTCATACCCATCTCTATTCACACTGATCTACTGATATACCCATCTCCACTCGTATTGATTGTAAACTTATCCCCGAGCCCCCAAACGAAAAGGTGACTAAGCCCATAAGCGAGCGTCAACCATAGTGAAGTAGGGTGGGCATCAGAGATTCGATTGTGGTGAGATCTAGGACTCCATTATGCATGTCACGATTTATCGTTAATATGATGGTATCGAGGTTGCGACTACGGATATTGACACCCAAGATCGGTTTTGAGGGAGTGCAAAGAGTGCGATCGATCGTACTAGGCCTCTCCCAAATTCATAGGCCTCAAAAAAAATTATATGTATATGTTATATATTTTAAATTTATTTATATAAAACTACAAATAGGAAAAAAAAATTAGGTCCATATTTAGTTAAGTCTTTGTTACAATCACTATTCCACAAGCTCACTATTATAGGAAACTTAAAAAATATAATTATATGGTAAATGATAGTTTCTATCTCCACAAAAAAAAAACGATTGTCCTTTTTTAATTTTTCTTACATCGAAAAAGTAAACATTTCTTTTCTTTTCTTTTTCTTTGACGATGGCGGCACAAAAATAATGACTACCCCGAACATGAAGCTTACTGATGCGAGAGAAGAAGGAAAGAAAGAGAGTCATATATATGGATAAAGAGTACATGGATGGATGGTGCAAATAATTCTAAATGCCAAAGTATGTCGATCAAAGATGTTGCGTTGGTGGGGAGTTCATGCAAGGGGGAGCTTAATATACCCAACACACTGGGTATCTATCATGGGGATACCAAGCTTACCATCAATAATGACAATGACCAACCTGTTCTTTCCCTTCCTTCCACTTCAGAAGGAATTAGCTACACAAAAAAAATATTGCTTTGCAGGACAAATGTCGCTATATACTTTTAGCGATGCAATCAAAGACACATAACAAGTCGTGTACTAGCTAGCCACAATCTGAAATTCATCGCGCCGCCATGGCGGCATATATGTATCGTTGCAGATACATTGTTGTATTGGCGATGTAGTACATTCTATGTCGTTGATATGTTGTTGTATTGGCAATGTAGTACATACCGTCGTTGATATGTTGTTGTATTGGATGTTTTAGAGACAATATAGCAACTCTACCTATGACGTGGCGAACTTGTTACGTCAGTAAAATCATCGACGTTCGACGGCGTTCAGCGAACAATATATGTGATGTTTCAGTTAGTTATGTCTTCCTACGTCGCTGCACGTCTTTACTTAATAGATAGCGACGTTCTGATTCTAATTAGCAATGTTCGACATGTTAGGGTACCAGGCAGTGACGAATTTTGCGTCATTGGGAGTCACTAGCCATCACTGATACGTCGCTAAATACAAAAAAAAAAAAAAATTAAAGAAAATTTATGATTCACTGATACACAATCATTTACACTTGTACAAAAAATCCCATACACATATAAAGAGTCACGAAAACAAATTTGCTTCAACTGTAACAAAATTTACAATACATATACAACAGTAAGTTTTGGTACTATCCGATACAAAGAAAGAAAGATGGAATCAAAGATCTAACTAGAGTCTGATACAGTCCACTACCAGAAAAAGTCAAATTAGCGACGTCTAAAAACGTCGCTAAATAACCAAAAATCGTCGCTAATTAGGTTTAGCGACGTAATTAGCGACGTTTTAAAGCAGTCGGAAAACACCAAGTCGCTAAAACAAAAAACGTCGCTAAACGTCGCTATGCCGACGTTTTTTAGCGACTTTAATGTGTCGCTAAATTTAGCGACGTTTTGCGACGCCAAGTCACTAAATAGCGACGTTTAGAAAAGTCGCTGATTAGCGACGTCTATCGCGACGTTACACCGACGTCTTTAATGACCTGACTATACTGCCATGTCAGCAATTGGCGACGTTTAGCGACGTCATTAGCGACGTCCTTAGCGACGTTTTACAGCATCGCTAATTAGCGACGTATTTAGCGACGTAACTTAACGTCGCTAAACGTCGCTAATAACGTCGCTAATTTTAAAAAAAAATAAAAAAAAATAGTGTCCAGAAGCAAACATTGGTGATTCTCTGCAGTTTTACATCATCTTCAACATACACACCAACATGATTCAATCTAGTTAACTATATAATCCAATTAAATTAAAGACCACAAGAAGTATCAATCCAATTAAATGTGGATAACTATATAATCCAATTAAATTAACTAAAAAAATTAAAGACCACAAGAAGCATCATACATCATGTCTATTGTTGAAGTATCAATAATTCATAAATAATAATAAAAATAACTATACTACTACGGATCTGCAGGAGGCTGACCACCGGCGCGCTTGAAGGATAAGAACTCCTCATACTCGTCCCGTGGAATCGACACCGATGTCGATGGAGAAGGCAGTGACGTCGGTGGAGGCCGTGCTCGCTCCAAGTCTGCGAGTCGCTGGTTGTAAGAATCCAGGGTAGATAACAGCCTCGTACTGCTATCACCCATTGAATCCTGCATCCTCGTCAGCTTCTCGCCCATCGATAGCTGTGACGCCTGCAGCTCCATGATGTTGCGATCATTGGAGGCTCTAATATCATTTGTCAATTCCCGTAGCTCCGTCATGTTGCGGTCGAGCATATCCAATCGTGCGATGAGCATCGGATCGTCCGCCTGCGGCTGGGACCGGGACTGGTCCTCCATACTTCGCAGCAAGTCGTCACGGAGAGACGCAATCTGACGGTCAACGGCCTCCTGGACGGCCTCCTGGACTCTGGCCGACGACTGCGAGGGCTGCGACTGCGAGGGGTGTGTGGAATGCGCAGCTGTCGGGGAGGCCCTAGATGACTGCGTCGCAACCAGGGCGCCATAGGAGCCCGTACCGTAGTACGTACCCCTCTGGAGACCACCAGCTGCGGTCACCCACAGGTCGTCCGCCGACGGAGATGGACCGGGCTGCGACGAAGCACCAGCCTCTCCAGGTGTAGGTGCACTAGCAGTCGCCCGCTCACGAAGCCTAAGATACTCGGCCTAGAAAAGGTTTGGAAACTCAATAATTGCCTAAGTTATATTAAAATAAACACAAAGTAAAGTAATACTTACATAGGTCTGTGAGGCCCTCTCATCAATGAGATTTTCGTCCTTGCGATGGGTGGCCAAGAAGACGGTCACCATGTTTGCATCCTCACCCCTCTGTACCTGTTAAAAATATATTTTTTATTACTAAACTTAAATATTTTTTTCAAGTACTATTTTATGGTACTTATATTAAAATAATATATTTTAAAAGAAAAAACATACCAAACGACGGAAATGTTCCGTCATCGGAATCGAGCCACCACACCACTTGGCAGCATTCTGCCTAGCCGCCTTGGCCTTCTTAGACCTTTCCTTGTAGGTCGGATCGTCGAATCTAGCCCTCATCGCAGTCCACTGCTCAGGCGTGATCCAACCTTGGATCGGTTTTCCAGCACGATCACGAGCCTTCTGGTCATCCAGAGCATCTCGGATAAGCTTGGCGGCAACGGTAGGAAAGAGCCGCTCGATCAACTCGGCCCGGTGCGGAGGATAAAAATACGTTTGCTACAATAAATAATTTATTAAGTTAGCATCACGAATATGCATAAATTAGAGGATTTATTTAATATACTTTTACCTGGAAGTGCGCAAACCAGAACGCCTTCCTCTCCTCCGGAGCCTTAGAGTAGTTGATCCAAGGGCCACCGTAGTTGTTCCTCAGAAATTGGCCCAGGCATCTCTGAACCGACGATGGACGATATCTATACAGAGATAATAATTTAGATTACTGAAAAAGTCAATATACGATGAATAAAGAGAAACACAAATATATACTAAACCATCTAATTGACTTACTTTGTACCGTCGGCCCAAATCTCTGTCCTCGTCTCCTCCGGTGGTGCGCATGGAGGATCTTGCTGATGCTGGGACAACGTCGGCACGACCTCCTCTACATGCTCATCTGTCTCCATGGTTCCGTCAGCAGGAGGAACGCTGGACGAGGGAGTACTATCACGCCTGGAACTACTCGTCCCCGGAGTGATGCCACGCAACGTCGTCGCAGTTGGAGAAGTGACTGATCGATATACTGGAGTACTGGGCGACGATGATCCAGAACCAACAGTAGGCAGTACCGGAGTGGCACTCTGTCTACCTCGGGACCTGCCGAATCCTCCGCGTCGTCCTGTCATATCTGATAACAACATATGATGAATATAGAGAAACACAAATATATACTACATTCTACAGTCGAAATGTGATACATATCTCAAAGCATTATACAGTCAAAATATAATACATATATTCGTTAATGTCAACATCTACTTCTACATGCAATATTTACAGTCCAAATATAGTTACATTCTATATGCAATATTTTATATTTTCAATCATCTTCAGAAAATTCATCTTGTTCGCCTTCCTCGTCCTGCTCTTCCTCTTCCTCGTCTTCACTTTCATCTACTTCGTCGTCCTCTTCGGATAATTCTACATCTTCTACATTATTACTCGTGTAATGAGTAACTTTCTTTGAGTCCACATCTACAATATTTGTTACAAGAGGTAGATCGTCCTCCTGATAAGCTATTTCGTCAATGTCAAAGGTATTTCTAGCTTTAGTCTTGCATACTGTCCACCAATCCGACCTCGCTGTCCCCCGTCTAGGATAAGTTGTGAAGTACACGAGCTGAGCCTGACTTGATAGGACAAATGGTTCGTAGCCTTGATATCTACGCTTGTAGTTTATATCCACAAGGCCATGCTTGTCAATTTTCCAACCTTGATCTTGAATCGGATCGAACCATTCACACCTGAATAGCACGATATTAGCAGGTTCTGGGCCATAATTATATGTCAACTCCACAATCTCTCGTAAGATGCCAAAAAAATCATTGCCCGGATTGACGTCTTTGTAGTTTGAAGATTTGATACACAAACCACTGTTTTTCGTGGAATCAAGATCCAGAAAGCTGTCTCTGATAGGAGCATTTGTTGACTTGAACCTGAACCCATTCACACAGAAACTTGGCCATATTTTTACGGCAGTAATTGGTCCCTTGGCTAGAGTCCTAATAGATTCAGTCTCGGGTGATATTAGACGATCGACCTAAATAACAAAGTTGCGATAGTAAGTTATTTGTTTTGCAAGTGCAGAAATAAAAAGTAATTACCAAGCATCTTACGTATGCGCTCAACCATGAAGGAAAATGGCATCTCATATCTTGTTCTACTTCTTCGTCTGTTATGTAGGGTCTAACCGACCTCAACTCATCATTATATGTGCTGAAAAATAATGAAGCAACTGCTGATTAGTAGCATAATAGTATCTTATACTATTACATTGAGATTATGTAAACGTGGACGTATTAATTACTTACCCCTCTAGCTTCTCCACTTCATCCTCGTCGCAATTGAGTAATATATACAATTGAGCAGCCCTTAGCTCATCGTCATTCAAATATCTCTTCTTCATTTTTTCCGAGGGCTTTCCGGATGCATTGAATACTTTGAGTATTGCATCATTAGATTCCTGATATGCGTCATCGTTTCTGGGAGCTTTCGTCCTATTAGTAGCAACATGCGGTTTGAAATACGTCGAGCAAAAGTTTGTAATCTCCTCGAGAACATAAGCTTCACAAATAGAGCCTTCAACCCGTGCCTTATTTTTCACCTTTCTCTTTAGGTGATTCAGATGGCGCTCGAAGGGGTACATCCACCGATAACCGACATGACCACCAACATGTGCCTCATAGGAAAGATGAATTGGCAAATGCTCCATAGAGTCGAAGAATCCAGGAGGAAACACCTTCTCGAGCTTACATAGTGTTACCGCAATGTCCCTCTCTTGCTTTTCTAGACGATCGACGAGCAACTTAGTACAACAAAGATCTCTGAAGAATATGCTCAGCTCTGTCAATGGGTCCCAAACGACCTGCGGTAAGAATTCCCGAAATGCAATCGGAATTAACCTCTCCATGAATACGTGACAATCGTGGCTCTTCATACCTACTAGTTTGTTCTCCTTGAGGTCGACGCATCTTTTCAAGTTCGACACGTACCCGTCTGGAAACTTTAGACCCTGAATCCACCTACAAAGTCTACCTTTATCCTCTTTATCCAGTGAGAAAACTGACTTAGGTTGCTTTAACTTTCCATTCCCCTCCTCTATCAAATGCAATGCAGGACGTCTACATATGTCTTCTAAGTCCAACCTCGCCTTCGGATTATCTTTCGCCTTCCCCTTTACATCCATTACAGTATTAATTATGTTATCAAACACATTCTTCTCGATATGCATGACATCAAGGTTATGTCTGATCAGATTGGTGCTCCAATATGGCAGATCCCAGAATATACTCCTCTTCGTCCAGTTATGGGTGCGACCAAATTCGTCACACTTGTACCCCTTAGCAGGCTCTTGGATAGCACTTGGTAAATCTTTTACCTCTTCCCATATCGTGCATCCGGGCCACCTTGGCGGTGGATTGGCCTTCTCCATAACTCCCGCACGAAAAGTATTCCGATTCCTCCGGTACGGATGATCCTTCGGCAAAAATTGTCGATGACAATCGAAGAAGCACGGTTTACCTCCGTGTTTCAAACGGAAAGCTTGAGAACGGTCCATGCAATACGGACATGAGAGACGACCATGGGTGCTCCATCCCGATAACATTCCACCCGTTGCGACATGCATCGATTTTCTCGTATCCCATCCAAAGCGATCTCACCATCCTCTTAGATCGATAGAAGTCTTTAGGCAACTTTGCACCATCGGACAAGATCTCTATAATCAAATCGAGCAGTCGATTATAGCATTCTTGCGACATGTTAAAATCGGACTTGATGCTCAATAATCTTGTAACCACCTCCAACGGTGAATGATCCTCACAACCAGGATATAGTGGAGTCCTTGCATTCTCAAGCAACTCCATAAACTTTGCAGCATCGGCATTCGGTGCCTCCTCAGCTGCATCATAATTGTCCGGATTGAAACTAGGTCCCGCCGCATCATAATTGTCAGGATTGAAACTAGGCCCCGCCGCATCATAAACCATGTTCACCAACCCGTCGTCGTAAGCATCGTGGTCTTGAACATCCATATACGGCTCCACATAGGGCTCCGACTCCGATGCTAGAGATACAAGTTCTCCGTGCGCGGTCCACTGATAGTAATTCGGCGTAAAGCCCTTCGAGTATAATGATATGTAACTTCCACTTCAGGATGATATTTTCTGTTGCGACATCTCACACACGGACACTTAATTTTGGTACCGTCCATGTATTAAGAGAACGCCTTTGCGAACTGCAGGAACTGCTGTACACCCTCAATAAATTCATCCCGCACACCGCACATGTCATCAGGATGACGGTTGTACATCCACGAACGATGACGCAGATAGTAATTCATATCCATTTCTAGAAACTTCTGCAAAATTGACAGTATGTATCATATAAATCATTACATGCAAAATTAACCGTACTATAAAAATCATAACTGATATAATACATATTTTCATTTATCAAAACTGCAGCTGCCCCCAACCCCATAGTACTATGAACTGCACTATAAGTGTGCAGTCAACACACTACAAATAGTGTGTCATACTATAGAACTGCAGCTGCCCCCAACCACACTCCTAGGTCAGTGTCCGTTATTGGAAAAGCAGTCATGGCATTGCACTAAGGCACCTGGTGCTTGAACAATTTTTGCATCAAAAGTTTCCCAAGTACACGGGCTATTGCTCTATGAAATTGATAACCCCATGCATTGTGACTGTACTCACTCACATTTACCGGCAGATTACTGCACTCCCTTTAGTAAAAAAACCTAACCCCCCAAACTGGCACACTGATACACACATACACTCTTAAGAATTCTGTAATCAAAACTCACCTGGTACCAACAACACCTATTAAGTACTCTAAATTCTATACTTCATATAAATACTCCATCTATACTCATATAAACACTCCATCTATACTCCCAGATCTGGGATACACCTATATGAATGCTCAACCTTCACACCTATTACTTATTCTCTTCAACACATATATTCACTCAAACACCTGACTAATACATCTCTTTAAATCAGTCACCCACTGCTACTGCTTACCTTCTTCCTCAATATTTGATTACCCCTTATCCCGAGCCACACACTCATGTGTGCACTATAGTATCACTATGAATACCCAATCTTCTCTCAGATGTTGGTGTTATATCTGACACTTGCCCTCATGTCCTTCAAATCATACGAGTTCAAACCCCATCTCAAACACATCCACATCCTGCCTTGCACTAGTTACTGACTGGCTCAGTAAGTTGCTGCACAAGGATGCAGTGTTTACACTGTATTAGGACTCCCTCACACCTGCCTGCAGAAGCTAACAACCAACTACAATGCACCTAAACCTTAATACACACTATGATCAGCTGTGCAGTGCCTCCCCAAGTTGCCTGTTGCACATTGGGCTGATGTGCCTCAAGTCTCCCCCTGTTCACTGCTAGTAAGCAGTGCTCACTGCTGTTGTTACCTCTCTCGTCGACTTGGGCCAGTCGGCCCTTACCCTAACCCCATGTCAACAAACCTAACCCTAACCCTAACCCTAACCCTAGGTCCTGATCAGTGTCTGTGTCAGTGTGTGTGTGTGCCGTGTCTGTGTCAGTGTCAGTGTCTGTGTGTGTGTCGTGTTTGTGTCAATGTCACATGTGTCCTGTGAGAGAGAGAGAGAGAGAGAGAGAGAGAGAGAGAGAGTAGGGTTTACCGGAGTAGTCGCGGTGTAGAGCGGGTCGACGGAGCGCCCGGGGGGGATTTTTTTTCTTTTCGAAATTTCAGCAGATGGGGAAAAATGAAACCGAGACCTAATTAACCAAATTTTAGCGACATTTAGCGACGTCCAAGAAATACGTCGCTAAATTAAATTTTAGCGACGTCAATGACGTCGCTAAACACGCTGCTAAATATTTTTAATATAAAGGTCGCTATATACGTCGCTAAACGTCGCTAAATTAGACATATTAGCGACGTTTAGCGACCTTAATTGAACTTATAGCGACTTATCTTTTAAAATCTTAATAAAAGTCGCTAAACGTCGCTAAATGTCGCCATTTAGCGACGTCTAGCGACGTTCTAATAAGGAGTCGCTAATTTATATATTATTAGCGACGTTTCTTTTGACGTCGCTAAAATACGTCGCTAATACCGCTTTTTCTAGTAGTGGTCTAATACATACCTAAATTAGGGATTCTAGTGGGGAGGACGGTCACGAGTACGCCTGAGAACCTCAATGACAATAACGTACTCCTGTGGCATCGGTGGTCTTCGTAAACAATCTTGCAATGATGGCTTCAAAGGAGGTGACCATCCTAGTAGTTGTCTCCGTCAAATTACTCGTCGATCGCCAAAGTACTTGTCTCTGTTAGCTCCCTAATATTGCACTCAAACACTTCAAAGCGTGCAGTAAGTGTCGACTCGTCCAACTAGGGTTGGGGTTGTGCCTATGATTATGTCGGGAGCTTGGGACATCCTATTGAGCATTAAGAAAATTATTTTCTGGTTAAAGTAGTTGCATAACACAACCTTCAAGAACCAATTTTCTTATATCTAAAAGGTCGTCCCAATACAGTACATGATGGGTGGCCCCAGCCGCCTTGGTTTTCTCGAACTTCTCCTTGCATTTTTTTCCATCATTAAATTTCGAACACTTTATTTACCCATGCAATAAGTGGTTTAGAATAGTAATCAAACTTCATTCCTATCATGCATACACTACATATGATTATTTAGCTAATTTCTGCTCATATGTAGTATCATAAGTTCTCATCAACTATGTGTAGTGTTGTTGAACAAAACTAGAAGCACCACAACAATGTAAGCTAAGACAAGTAATTGTACACTATACAAGAGCAACGGGTTGTGCATCATCATTCCTAAGGGGGGGGGGGGGGGGGGGGGGGGGGGACATCCATATGGACTGACCCGACCCACAAGTTTCTCGGGTTGGGCTGGATTTGCTCCCACAGACCCGACTCCGGCCCGCTTGTCCGAACGGGTCGGAACGAGTTTCAAAAAGTTGAACAAGTGAGCTTAGTAGGATTTCGAACCTGAATCGCCTGAACAAATTTAAATTCTTTAGACTTTACTAGACAACCACAAGTCCTATACCAAATTGTTGTTATATGTGTAATGGAATGGCCTGCGGGTCAATCTGGGCCGAGCTCGGGCCGAAGCTACCTGGATTTGGGATTTGGGATTTGGGGTCTTATTTTAAAGTTCGGACCAGAGAATTTCGAAGGCCCAGTCCGGCCTGGACCCTATGAAACACAGTCAAACCTAGGTCCTACTTCACAACATGACCCACTCGGAGTGCTTACCATCCCAACAATGATAGCATCATGAGCAAGTCTTTTACTTGTATTAGGGATGATAGCTTCTGCATCATGCATCCATTCTTTGGTTGCAGTTTTCATAAACCCATGTCCACCACTCCTGGTAATGACGACCCATCATCCTCCTCCTCCATCCCCCACTCCATTGCCACCCTCATCAACAAGAAGTCCTCCACCCCTACTACTAGTACTGGATCCTTGTTGTTGGTGTTCCCCCCTGAGGTGAGCAGGTCCCTCCTCCCCCTCCTCCCCTGCCTGACCCCACCCACCTTCCTCCTGACCCTCTCCCTCCTGAAACCCCCATCCCTCTCCCTCCCCCTCTTCAAACTCACTCTCCAACACCACCCCAAGCTCCTCACCCCCGCCGCCTCCTCCAAAACTCTATCCCTTCTCCTCCTCCGCTGCGGCCCTCCCTCCTCCCTCCGCACCGCCGACTCCTTCCTCCGGTCCCTCCCCCCTCCCCTCCTCCCCTCCTCCTCCGCCTCCGCCCCCTTCAACTCCCTCCTCCGCTCCTCCTCCTCCCTCCGCCCCGCCCTCTCCCTCTTCCGCCGCATGCCAGTCCCCCCTTCCGTCCACTCCTACAACTCCCTCCTCCCCCTCCTCCTCTCCCGCGGCCGCACCCGCTCCGCCCTCCGCCTCTTCGACGAAATGCGCCACCGACGCATCCCTCCCGACACCTGCACCTACAACACCCTCATCCGCGGGCTCGCCCGCAACTCCCTCCTCCCCGACGCCTTCCGCCTCTTCCGCCAGGTCCCCTCCCCCGACCTCCTCACCTACAACACCCTCCTAGACGCCCTCTGCCGCGACGGCAAACTCGACACCGCCGCCAACTTCTTCCACGCCATGAAGAACAAGACCGCCCCCAACGTCGTCTCCTACACCACCCTCATCCGCGGATACTGCCACGCTTCGCGGGTGGCCGATGCGCTGGCCCTGTTCGACGAGATGGTCCGAGCGGGGGTTGCACCGAATAAGATCACTTATAATACGATCATTAAAGGGCTCTGCGAGGCGCGGAGAATGGACCTGGTGAAGGAGATACTGGAGAAGGACGGCACGGTGTTCCGGCCTGACACCTGCACGTTCAACACGATAATGGCCGCGCACTGCAAGGCCGGGAGCGTGGGCGATGCGGTGAAGGTGTTCGGGAGGATGCTGGAGCTGCGGGTGAAGACCGATTCGGCGAGCTATAGTACCCTTATAAGAGGGTTCTGCGGGAGCCGGGACTTTGGTAGGGCGGAGAAGATGGTGGACGAGTTGCTTGAGAGGGGAGTGTTGAGGAGGAGAGGGGTGAGCGTTCCTCTCATGGCTGCTTATAACCCGATTTTCGACTACTTGTGCCGGAACGGGAAGACAGAGAAGGCCGGGAGGCTGTTGAAGGAGTTGGTGGAGAGGAGGTCGACAGTGGATATCGTTGCATTTAAGACTGTCATCTTGGGATATTGTAGAGAGGACGATTTCAGAGAAGGGTATAAGATGTTGAAGTCAATGGCGAGGAGGGACCTTAAGCTGGATTTCGAAACCTTTGAGGTTTTGATTAACGGATTCTTGGGAAAACAGGATGTGGGTTATGCTTGGAAAGCTCTGGACAGGATGCTGGGATGCGGGCATCGGCCTAGCACGCGCACTTTCCACTCGGTGCTCGCCAGCCTTTTGAAGGGCGGCTTTGCTGAAGAAGCTGGTGATTTGGTTGCAGTGATGGTGGAGAGGAAGATCCGTCAAAATATTGATCTTTCAACTGATGTTGTTATTGGTCATTTCAAGAAAGGTCTGCTCGTTAAAGCTTTCGAGATTGTTGCTTTGCTTTATGATAAGGGCTATCGTATAAACATGGAACATGTGATTGGAGTTCTTTGCCAGCACAAGAAGTTCTTGGAGGCGCGAGAGCTCTTGTTGTTTAGTTTGGAGAGGAGTGAGGACTTGGATGCTGGGGTTTATGACAGTGTTGTCAGTGAGCTTTGTTTATCTGGGAGAGCATTGGAGGCTTTTGTGCTTTTTTATCAAATGACTGAGAAGGGAAACGTGTGTGCTTTGTCTAGTATGAATGATCTTACACTAGCTCTTCGGACAATCGGGAAACTGAAAGAGGCAGATTTTGTACTTAAGCAAATGAATCGCTCTGGTAGCAGGAAGGCTGCAGTTCATATGTGATTGATGCTTTATTTTCCATCTCTCATTTCTCTTGCACAATCGACCAGTTACTTCTGATGGAGGGTTTTATATTGGCACTGGCAAGTTCAGATAAATGAGTTGACATGAATTGTTTGGCTGTGAAAGTTTCGTTAGATGGATATGCAAGTCCTTTGCTCTGAGAATTACTGGATAAGCTTCCTAACAAAGATAAAATCCATCGGAGCAAGAAAGGAATAGAAGATCAGCTTGAAGATGGATCTTTCTTAAAAGGTAAATATTTACGTTACTATATATTGTATTTATTTATTTATTTACATCTGTAATATCAATCACCATGTTTTTCGTAGTGTTAGTGAAGTATGCCAATTGATATATATTATGCCACATCTTTAATTGATTGTGTTGCACGGACACGGATACGACACACCAAGGACACTGCTATACGTACATGTCACCTATTTTGGTGTGTCCTAGTGTATTTTGGAGTGTCCAATACAACACCACAAGGCCTAATGAGTATTATAACTGAGAACCAATCAACTTTCTTCTCCACCTGTCAGATACTATGACAGGCTAACCGGATTAATTGATGTATAGAAGCCACATAGGCATGGTTTGATTCTTGAGTACCCAGCAATGATGAGATGTCGGTTCTTCTGCCTTGTGTACCCTGTACAATGGACCAAGTCATCTGAATGATCAGTATATCCGTCAATAGTCCTCTCACCTTTCTTGCTGATAGAACTGCTCCGTGTTGTTAGTATCTTATGACAGGTTATCTCATGATATGGTGCAATAAAACCTACAAACAATAAATTTTTTTAAATGATACGAGAGTTACATTTTATCTTACGATACACTTTCTGTATAATATCACGACGTGATATGTATCAATCGATACGAGAATTATCAGGTTTTAGATAATCTTAAATGGATTGAAGTCAACTTTTTAAAGTGTTTAGAAAACTAATATTTGTATATCCCGACACTTACTTTTTCCATCGAACCTCCTCTTCTAACTGAACTCTTTGTAAGGGCATCTTCTTTCCTGCGTCATTCGTCAACCTTGAGCATTTCCAACTACACATCTAACATCTTTGCGGATGTTATCTAGCCTCCTTGAAGACCTCAACAACTCAGACAACTAATTTCTACAAATCAAAATGTTACTCTTTTATTTTATAACATATATCTTTTTTATAAGATATCTTGAACTTCCTCTACGTTTTGTTACTGATTTTTCTTTTCTTATAGGACCTTTTTTATCTCGAAACTCTAGTAACTTTACAAGTTATACATTATTTAGAAACTAGAATATACGACAAAATATTATCTGAAGATCAACACACAGAATGCCGTTAAGTGTCAACTTATTGGTTCAATGGTTATACTCATGAAAATACCATAATATAATACTAATAGTATATATTTTTTGTTTTAATAATCATATTTTTTAATGAACTTGTCACTAATTGCTTGACAATACTCATTATTGCTCGTGTTAAACTTATCTATATATATATAGACTTATATTAGTTTCTAATCAAATTTAGAGTGCATGCAAATTTAGGGTGCGTTTGTTACATGAAAATTTTTTATTCTCGAAATTTTGTAGGGATTGTTTGGTGTAAATGGAAATCCTATGCAATATATGTTCCAATAGCATTTCTTCTTGTAAATTGTGTTGCAAATTCATTGTTTGGATGCATGTAAATGATGTTGCAGGATATACAAATCCATTGTTTGGAATGATGTAATTATCAATGCATGATTGTAATTTTTCTTCCAGTAAATGGAAATCCATTGTTTAGTTGTGACTTTATTACATTGAATGAAGAAAAAAATCATTGGAAATGATGTAAATGGTGTTGCATTTGTTGTCATAGGTGGTGTTGCTGCTATTTTGGCTATAACAAATGTTGTTAGTCGGAGGAAATGATGTAACATTTGTTTCACCAAATTCCACCATTTACATCAAACCAAACATTAGAACTTGTGAAAATGGTACAACAAATGTTACCTTTTTTTTCCAATTATAGCCAACTAAACACCCCATTAGATTGGAAACTAATTACCATGTTTGATTTGGATTATAAAAATTTATACCCGAAATTTTTGAATGTCCGGAAAAACAATTTTCCACAAATCATAGGAAATATATTCCCCCTAAATAGGTTGGCATTATTCCTATGGAAATAATAGTGCACGGTCATAGTGAGTGTGTCCGACTCAAGTTCGGGTCAGTATGTCCGAGTCCGTTGGATCGGGTCTGAGTTGAGTTCAGATCCCAGCAGGTTCAGGTTGGATCTAGATTGGATTGGGTCCTTGTCGGGTTTGGTTCTGGCCCATGTTGAATCAGGTGGGGTTCGGGGTCCAACTGAGTCGAGTCGGGTCGGGTTCAGGTCTGCTGCGATTGCAGGTTGAGGTCCGGTTCTGGTTTAATCTAGTTCAGATTTGAGTCCAGGTCTGGTAGGGTTGGCAACGGGTCTAGTTCCATTACGGCTTCGGATCAGGTGTTTGGGTCTGAGTAAGTAAGAAGTAAGAACTATTTTTTGCTAATAAAAAAGTTGTTTATAGAATTCTATATCTTCTCTTCCAAGTGTATGTCTACCATCATAACCAACTTTACTGTAACAAAAGTTTTTGTTATAAAGAGAAGCACTAAATATTATATATCTACCAAATATGATAATACAAATTTCTCATGAATTTGATTCCCTGGAATTTTATTACTAGGATATGAAATTCCCTGTAACATTCCAACCCTGTGTACCACATGCTACCTTAATATAAAATAATGTTTCTTTAGATACACGATATGATAACCAAGTGAATCGATCACGATACGTATCTCAATTTGACAACCTAATATCAATTTGACAACCTAGTACCTGCTAGATTAGTTGTGTATAGTTCAGGGTCAAGAAAATTGACACAGGAGGTCTGAGTAAGTAAGAAGTAAGAACTATTTTTTGCTAATAAAAAAGTTGTTTATAGAATTCTATATCGTCTCTTCCAAGTGTATGTCTACCATCATAACCAACTTTACTGTAACAAAAGTTTTTGTTATAAAGAGAAGCACTAAATATTATATATCTACCAAATATGATAATACAAATTTCTCATGAATTTGATTCCCTGGAATTTTATTACTAGGATATGAAATTCCCTGTAACATTCCAACCCGTGTACCACATGCTACCTTAATATAAAATAATGTATCTTTAGATACACGATATGATAACCAAGTGAATCGATCATGATACGTATCTCAATTGACAACCTAATATCAATTTGACAACCTAGTAACTGCTAGATTAGTTGTGTATAGTTCAGGGTCAAGAAAATTGACACAGGAGACGATCTTATTGGCAACTTAGTTACATCTCTGCTCCTTTGTATTATACCATATATAACTCATTCCCACCATGCTCATCAAGTGCCATTTGAAAAGTGCTTGATGTGAGTTGCACAACCAGTTTTGGCATCAGGATTGATACCTCCCTTGAACAAGGGAATCCCAGTCAAAACTCCTGCTCCTCATCATAGAGCACAGGCCATGGTGGTACAGAATAGGGTAACGGCTTGGGGAATCTTCTTTGGTTGGTTTATGCGTTAGTGCGTGGGCTTTCTTGACAGGAAACTTGTGTGAAGTCATTTGGAAGTATGTTGAGGACTGAATGAAGAATGTGGGGAAGTTTGACAGAGATGAGGAAAAACTGCTAGTAGTGATCAGAGTGGATCAAGAGTGTATTTGGCCGGTGGCGGGTGATAGTAGGACAGTTGATTGGTAGCTGAAAATCCTGATATAGCTGACCAATGGGAAGTGGATGTCTGATCCAGCAATGGCTGGCCAATTGTTCGTCAGGAAGGTGATCATCAGTTGGCAGGAGGTTGGTGGTGGCCACTGGCCTAGTGGAGCTTAGAAGCCAGAAAGTCTTAGGAGGTCAACGAATCTCAGTAAGAACCTCGATTCGGCGTTCTTATTTGGGAGCTCGTTTTTCCGGCGACAAGAGAGCACTTTTCCGACGACATGAGGGCTTCCCACAATAGGATCATAATTTTAAAATATGACAGAAATTTGGGAAGCAAGTTGGAGAATTTTTAATACACGTTCATCATTACTTACCTTGACATCATGAAAATCACCATACGCATTGTCTCTCTATAACTTTGAACTGAACTTTATAAATTATAATAAACATTAAGATATCTATAAATTTTGATAACAATAATTAATAAGCATACAAATTTATTAGCGCACGCTCCCATCAATCTTCAAACTTTAGACTCTTGTAAGTAGTCGCGCTCTCCCGCTCCTGCTTCTGCCTTCTAAGCAGTGGAGTGCAGGTATCAGGTTGCTGGCATTGGGTCATCCCACTGTTAGTGCCTTAGGGTGTCTGCGCTGGTTGTACAAGGCAGCTACTGTTACTGCAACAATCCCTATCTTCTGAAATGGCAATTAGGAGTCAGTTGCCAGGCCTCACAATCAGTAAGTTTGGATGGGTTGGTAGAACTCGATCTTGATTTCCGTGGTGGTTTGATGAAGGGGTTGGTTGAAGCCTGGATTTTGTTGAGGAGAAAAGGGTCATTACCAGGCCTCATAGAATGGTTTCTATTCTTCAAATCCTGCTTCAATAAGGATGAGACAGAATTGGTCGACAGTGAATGGCTGAATGAAGGCTTTGATTGATTTCAAGGTGGAATATTAGAATCAGCCGAGGGAGGACTATAGTACCACTTCAATGCAACCCAATGAGGATTGCAAGGATAGACAAAAACAATTTCCCTAACTTTTAAAAATGCCAGACTAAATTTTATTGCTGAATTGGTGGTTAACTAATATCCAAACCATTGTGATTGGAGAAGGCTTAGATGATGATGAATTGATGGCGGACTAGTACAAAGCTCTAAATCTCTCTGTAGTCATAAACTAGATTCTCCAAACTTGAAAGAAACCAACAAACAACGCGGCCAACCAACTCTTTAGAAGAAAAATTATTTTTAATTCTTATAAACTTACACTATAGAAATTATATTTTAATATCCCGACTGACTTGGTTTCTTTAAATAATTATGTGAATAAAAAACTTTTAGACCCTATGACTGCACCAAAACTTTAAGAGTCTTCATGAAGGTTGAGGGTTTTACGTTTATTTTAACATATCCCTACACGTTGAAGCCCATTTTTTGGCAGAGAGCTAGATTCACATAGTTGTAATATATATATATATATATATATATATATATATATATATATATATAATTGGTCTAAAATACATGCTAAATGCATTGAACCTAGGTTGTCTTGATACCTTGTTAAAAATTTTGCAACTTTCACTAAAACTCTAATGTTTCAGTGGATTATATATTTATTCTAAGAGATACCAAGGATCCTTGTTGGAATTATATAAATATTTAATCCTCAACTCTCATAAGAACTCTGGAGTTTTGGTGTTTTGGTGTAATGACAAAGACTTTAACATGGTTTTAGAACAACCTAGGTTTGACTCCTCTGGAACACATTTTAAGCATATATATTTTTAAAAAATATACCATCTCTGTCCAAAATTGACCTCGACCTACGGGACGTGTTGGAATTAGATAAATATTTAACCCTCATTAGAGCTCTAGAGAATTGGTGTAGTGGTTCGTATTTTAACAATCCTGTTTAATCTTTTGACCATATTTGGTTAGCACCAAACCTGGCATGTTAGTTGACTTGATCCCACTGCTCGCTGGAAACTCTCCTATTCTGCCTGACCCTAGGCAGATGCATGTTTCACCCAAATTCAGCTTCAAGCAGCTGTTTCTTTCCAATTTATCTCCAAAACAAACCTCCTTTTTGTGTTCTTGGTTGTGCTCTATTATGGCTTGTGCTTGCCTCTTGAAACCAGTATGTATTTGTGTGGTGATAATGAGTGTTTTCATTTTGGGTGGTGTTAAGTTTTTTAAATGCATGATGCTCTACCTATTACTTATTGAAATAGAGTTACCTTAAGTGTAAAAGATACTGAAACAAATATGTTAGTCTTGTCCATCAGATCTTGTCTACACATATTGCTGGAAATGTTAGATAAAGAAAAGAGCTTTTTACAAGATAATATGTAGCAGCACGTCCAGCTTATGGTGACCAAAGTGTAGGAACAATAATATGTCCGTCTTATGTGTAGTGAGAAGAAAATTTGGCAGCAGTAGGAACATCAATATTTCAGACTTATGATGACCAGCTTATGTATGACACAAGATATTCATGCCGTCCAACTTATGATGACCGGTCTAGTAAGATAAAAATTAGGCTTGCTGACATAATGTCCATCGAAAGCAATATGTCTTCACACTACATGTATAGAGTACCGGGTACTCCAAGCCCTTGTCATTTCAAATTGGTTCAAATAATTTCTATAACGTTTATGACCAAGGGACAGGGCGTTGCATGACGCGACGGTTTGAGGATGCAGATTCGAGTCACGATAACATCCTCTCCACATATATCATGCAACGGTAAGGCTTGAGGATGCATCAGATGCATATTTGAGCCACGGAAACATTCTCTCCATATATAGATTTTTCATATATAGAGGTAAGGCTGCGTACATCTTGATTCTCTCCAAATCCTGCGTAAGTAGGAGGCTCGTGGTAGATGCCTTTTTTTTATGTCCAAGGGGATTATCATATTGGTCAATGTATGCTCCATATGTCCAAGGGGGGATTATCATATGGGTCAATGTATGCTTATAGGTGAATCCAAAGACGCGGCGGGGGGGGGGGGGGGGGGGGGGGGGGGGTTGTAGGCTTAAGTTTTTGTTTTTTGTTTTTTCATGTTTGTATTGTGTTTTTGTGCCGTTGTACAGGCTGGGAGACAGTGCACATTCAGATCTTCACTGTGTGGGCTGTGTTACAGCATATAGACAACAATTTTTGGTACGCTTTAATAGATATTTAGTAGAATATTGTTTATTATTGATGTGGAGCTACATATATATAGTAGAGGCTAATCCGTCTCTCTACTACTCTACTCCATGTGGGACTAAAACCCTTTAATACTCTCAACACTCCCCCTCAAGATGGACGATATATATCAATCATCCCCAGCTTGTCAGATAGTTTAGAAAGACTCAATGAATTAAGACCCTTAGTAAAACAATCTGGTACTTGCTCTTCTGAGCGAACATGATCGAGCTTTAATATCCCTTTCTCTAGCTTCTCTTTGATGAAGAACCGATCGATTTTGATGTGCTTTGTTCTGTCATGCTGAACTGGATTGTTAGCTATATTTATTGCAGTTTGACTGTCACTCAGAAGGCGCAATGGTGTTCCCTGGTCCAGCTTCAACTCTGTCAGCAGTGCTTTTACCCACAACAACTCTGACACTCCCAGAGCTATAGTTCTATATTCTGCTTCAGCGGTCGATCGTGCTACCACAGACTGTTTCTTGCTTCTCCATGAGACTATGTTACCCCCCACAAAGACACAGTAACCTGAGGTAGACCTTTTGTCGTCCATGCAGCTTGTCAAATCTGTATCGTAATATCCCTCAACACCCATGTGTCCGTTTTTGAACTATAGCCTTCTTCCGGGAGCCCTCTTCAAATATCTCAGAATATGAAAAACTGCATCCATGTGGCTCTTCCTTGGATCATGCATGTAGCGACTCACTACACTCACATCAAATGAGATATCAGGACGAGTGTGGCCTAGATAAACAATCTGCCTATAAATCTCTGATATCTCTCACGATCGACCGGCTCTCATGCCTCTACCCCTAACTTATCTTTCTGATCGATTAGAGTGACTGCTGATCGACATCCCAACATACCAGTTTCTGTGAGCAGATCTAGTACATACTTCCTCTGAGAGAGGACGATCCCATCTCTTCCTCGAGCCACCTCGATCCCGAGAAAATACCTCATCATTTCCAAGTCCTTTACTTCAAATTCTTTGGCAAGTTTTGACTTCAGCTGGGTAATCTCCTCCTCATCACCTGTGATCACTATATCATCTACATATACTGCAAGTACGGTGACGTGGCCTCTCGCATTTCGGAAGAAGACCGTGTGATCTGCATTGGTCTGGCTGTACCCCATGCCTGAGACAACCTTCCTGAATCTTTTAAACCAGGCCCGAGGAGATTGTTTGAGTCCATAAAGTGATTTTTTCAGCTTACACACATTTCTTGTTGATTGCTTTGTGCAAAAATTCCGTGGCGTCTCCATGTATACTTCCTCTTGTAGATCTCCATGAAAAAATATATTTTTTACATCCAATTGATGAAGTTGCCATCCATGGTTTGCTGCAAGAGAAATCATGGTTCTTACAGTGCTCATCTTTACTACTGGAGCAAATGTCTCATCATAGTCGATGCCATAGGACTGAGTGAATCCCTTTGCAACCAATCGTGTCTTGTATCGCTCTACCTTTCCTTCTGGCGTCTCCTTTATTGTGAAGACACATTTGCATCCAACTGCTCTCTTTCCTTTAGGTAATGGAACAAGTTCCCATGTCCCATTTTTTTAAGTGCTCCAAGTTCCTCCAACATTGCAGCTTTCCACGTCGGATCTTCCTTCGCTTACTGCCAACACTTAGACAAAGATGTGGTATCTAACGATGCAATGAATGCTCTATAAGTAGTAGATAGGTTAGAGTAGGATAAAAAATGGGTGATGTTATGTTCATAACCATAACGATTAGGGAATCTTTTCGCATTACTGCGAGAACATATCCTTAAGGGAATAGGAGAAGGACAAGGAGGAGAGATCATACCATTCGAATTAGAGGGATCCACATCCGAATCAGAGGGATCATGTGTCACGTCCCGATCTCCCGCAGGATCGGCCGTCCCCGCTAGGCACGAATCACCGCGCCAGCGCTCTCGCAAGGCGATCGTTCCCATCAGGACGTGATACCGCGCGAGCACAAGCTGCGCCCGCGCAAGACCATGATCCGAACATGCGGAGAAATAGGTAAGCCACAGAGTCGCACAAATAGTCTCCAATGCAGCAGAAATTTGAACTACACGAGTAAAGGACCGTTCGATAACTAGTTCACAAAGTCATTATAGCGGAAGTATTGAATAAACAAAAAGTATGATACAATAACAAGCTCCTTATTGATAATCAAAAAATATTACAAGCGGCGCTAGGCCGAGATTACAAGTCGCTCAAGCTCTCTCTCCAAACAACAAAGGCTTACCAAGCGGCTTACAATATGGGATGATACATAGGCGATGTTCCAACATTATGTCCTGTATATGTGCTTTAGCTCCGACGCAACACTCTAAAGCTCCAGAGCGAACTCCACGCCTTAACGCGCACGAGAGGACACTCCACACCGAACGAGGTTCTCCCGCACCGTGCAAGCAATCTGGTGGGTTATCAGTACATGAATGCACTGGTGGGGAGGCTTCTCGTCCGCTCGACAAATCCAAACACGATATATTAGTTCCGTGCACCATCTATTAAGTTGTCTTTCTAGTCTTCCTTAGGATCAGTTTCATGGCAATGATGTAAAGTCTAACTTGTGTGGTAGTGCGTCGTGCAATATAAGATGAAATACGACAAAACTTACCAACTTATCATTCATCCTTCCATGTCCAATGACACAACCAAGTTAGCCAAACACGAATATATATATATATATATATATATATATATATATATATATAATGAAATCAGAGAATCACATAACGAACCCATGTATGCTACGTGTGTATTTATAAATCAGATGCATGAGTTTGCTTAGATTGTGATACACAGATTATTTTGTTACTCAGATTCAGACGTGTTACTCAGGTTATTCAAATAATCATAAAACTCAGGTTACACAGATTACTTGTTTCAATGCAAATGACTCGCATGCGGATTGTTGCAGTCAAGCTTTACTTAATCTATATGAACATCGCTGGCACCACAAGCCATTATGGACCGTAGCGGGTTAGACGACGATCCTTGCAACGAGCCCCGCTGCAAGTTTCCGAATCACCCATTGCTATCAGGATTCCGCCTAGGTCGAATCCGGCCCGGTGCGCCTCGGCGGCCGTTCGCAGGAGTCATAAAAAAATATTGTGCACAAGTTGTCTGCGACGATGCAAGTCTTTTGATCTTGTTCTATTGGCAAGGCTTGGAAAAGCCTGAAGGCTCCCTCACTGAACTGATTCACACAGGTCCAAACCAGCTGAGCTAGCTTGTTTTTCCTTTACGAGATCTCGGCTCTCTTATCTTATATCTTGATCTGCACGAGCGGCGATGGTTGTAGACACAGGAATGAACCCGCTACAAGCCATCTCGAATAAACGACGATAGTTGTAGACGCAGGAACGAATCCGCTATAAGCCACCCAGAACCATAATTCTTGTTCTTCTTTACTTATCAGTACAGTTCAGTTCTTTTACTTGATACTTCCATTACTTTCTTATAGTTTCTTCCAAATCTTTTATTATGCCGTTCCCGATACGAGAAACCGCCTTGGCGACCTTATGGTTCCGAAGCCTTTCGATGTTTTCTATTACTTGGCTCGGAACGACTATTTTGATAGTCTTCCTGTCTCAGGTAAGTGAACCGTGTTCTGTGTCGTGCTCCAGGCCGTGGCACGAATCTACGAGATAAGCATGTCACATATAAAGGTGAAACACTATACCCGATCATATAAAAGTCTACTCGAAACATAAGCAGTACGACTAGTACGAGCGTGAAGGTGTCGTTGAATCGCGACATAATCTATAAGACGAGCCGTGTAAACATGTAAAGCAATGTACTACGAAGAGTATATAATGATCTACTCGAAGCATTAGCGGAGTCTATTTGCACGAAGCTAAGGTAGCATGCGATGATCCAACTATAAGCCAAGTTTCATTTTCATGTTCTAACACAAGCAATATAAGATGTGATTATTTCCTTAGCTAGGTGCGTTGTATTCTTATTAACATGCAAGGGGTGATTTGCCTAGCGACTAGTATGTATCGTCCAAGTTATTTGGTGTGTAGGCTAAGCAAAGACAGGTTCATCGTAGCCACCTACCTTAGCGATGATTCGCCTCGGTCGAGCGATACTCCAAGCGCGTCTTTGAAAGTCTAAGTCTGAACTTCTGAAGGGCCAAGTCTAAATCATTTGCCTCAAGCGAGTCTTCTCGCAGAGCAAGACGGGTCGGGTCGTCGCACTTGTGCCGTTTGAATCGGCTATCTGCATTGATACAGAACGGATCGTTACATTATACACCACTCAGAACAAGTCTCGTCCTCGAGACTTCCTGAGAGGAATACGCTCTATCGCACACTATCGAATCTAACTCAAGCATATTACTCCGTATCACTAGACCCGTTCGAATACAAGTTCCTACTCGTTTTTCTCGTTCCGTGTCGCATGCGTGTTGGATTTGTTCTATTGAATGACTATTGAATGACTATCACTAAATCCAAGCTGGCTATATACCTTTGATCGTCGTGTTCTATGACTCAGTCTCTACTGCGCCTTAGCGCGAAACTTATATCGCTTAACGCGGGACATGATCTACTGTGCACGAAGATATGAGGCTGAGGCAACTTAATCAAATCGTTATACTCGTCCACGCGAATCTAACATATTCACTTGCACTAGCATTCGAGATCAGCATATCGCGAGTCTGGATCGTGCACATATTCAAGGCGTCCCCTAAACATATGCATGTCAACCAACTTAGCGATAGAGAAGTCTTTGCACTCGAGTTCAGCATGTCACTGAGTCTGGATCGTGCACACGTTCAAGGCGTCCTCCAAACATATGCATTTCAACCAACTTAGCGATAGCGAAGTCGGACAAGCTACTCGCAAAAATTTCAAGGGTTCTAGTTTATGAATCACCATAATATCAATCAAAATCTAAGTCATTTCCAATCCCACTCAAATCAAGCATTGCACTACCATCAAGTACGATATATCCGATCAACCGACTAGCGTCCAAGTCCTATCATGTTAAACACCAACTTCTAGCACACACTTATCGTTATAAGTCTAACTCTAAGTCTTGCCGTCCCAGTTCTATGACTTGCTCAAGCAATACTCTAAAGTCGGTCACACAAGTTCTTTTACTCGGCATAGGGTCGTCTGCCTAACCGCTAGGTCAGCTCACAAGGTCATAGGTACATTACAAGTTCACGATTCTCATCGTGCAAATTCGTTGCACGATACTCGTCCCAATTCCTAAGGTCAAACTATTGTTCTTTCGTGCGGGGTATTCTTCCCAAGCTCGTTTCACTCAGATTTCTAAACATCGAGCACAAATCATCCTATTACATCAACACGTTCGTTTGTACAGGGTCCGAGTCTGTTTCAATAAAGCCGTTCCTAAGACGTTCATTCAACTAAATCCACGATATATCCACGTCGCATGTCAAACCTAACGATTCGCATTGTCTATCTCCTCGAATATGTTTCGATAGAATCAACATATCCAATCTTTTCTAAGTCTAGACCACCAAGTCACGATTCAATTTCTAAATCTTCGACCTCAATCATAAGCTATAAGTCGTCCAACATGATTCACGTATCCGTTCACGAAACCATCAAGCATAACTTACTTCACGTTCTAGACTAACTCCTCGAAACACTTTCGATTCACTTGTATCCTGAAACTCGTCTTATCGTGTAGAACCACAAGTCCAAAACGATCCTTCAATTGTCACGCTCCGGTATTCCGCAAGTTCAATCATCCCCGCTGGACGTGAAATTACCACGCCAACGCTCCCGCGGGATAATCGTCCTAATCCGGACGTGACGCATGTGCGAGCAAGGAGTTGCGCTCACACAAGACAAGAACGTCAACATTATAGTTATCATCGAAACGATCAAGACACCCTATCGGTACACTTCGTTTCATCCAAGTTATATATTAATCCACCAAGTCATGTTCATCTTATAACCGTTCATGTCGTGATCATATTTTGCCTAACCAAAATTTTTAACTTCAATGTTATCGTTCGATCAATCCGTAGTATACTTTTAGCATTCCTCAAATAACTAAGTTCAAATCCTCAAGCCAAAGTCTATCCACCTTCGTTACTTCAATTTCATCAAGTTCGTCTGAATAATCATCGGATATGTTCTCGCGAGTTTGATCATCCCTGCTGGACGTGAAATCACCACGCCAGCGCTCCCGCGGGATAATCGTTCTCATCTAGGCCTGATGTCGAATATTATCTTTAGAACTATATTAAAGATCGTTCGTCCAAATCAAGATTAAGTCCGTTATCGCTTACCTCAATCATCGAACCACAACATTCATTTACTTGTATCAATCCGTGCTATCTTCCAACTATCGATACCGTATCGAGTCTTCCAAATTCGAAACCATAACATTCGTACTCAAGCTAAATTCTATCGAGCCATATCCTACTCAATCCAAATTTTCGATGCTCGCTATCTTTCCTTTGCGTTATCATTCTAATCGCGCTAACTTCGATTGCATCCTCGATTGTTCCATCTCAAACTCGAGTTTCAACTCATTTTATTCAATTTGAAATCACTCGTACGATCTACTAAGTTTCCTCGACCTATATATTAATTCCAACACTCTGAATTCCTATCCGATATAAGCCTTATCACTTGTTCAACCCATTCTAACTCGTTCGAATCAAATCTCGCACGATTCCTTCGAATTCGCTTACTTGTTAGGCATTACTTATACTAAGACTTTACACAATCACGTCGTTTGCTGCTAGACTCGTTTGTTATCCCGAAATTCTCGATTCTTTCGAACATTTCTAAGACGATCAATACACCACTCATGGTTCGAGCTATACCCTACGAATCTTCAAATCGCTTATTCGTTCCTGACCTATCGCATACACCACTCAGGAATCGAGTCATCCAAATAAATCTCCAATTGTGTTTGCATCACTCGCTCGCATATCCACCGATTTGTTCCTTAGAACTCCTGCGCGATCCCTATGTGTCGCCTTGACAATCTTAGTCTCGTATATACCTCTATCGATAGTCATCCCTGCAATCTATATTTTTTGAGTCATAACTTATCAATACGAATAACCGTACGAACTATTCCTCAAAATCTAAGCACGATCCTCTATATTCGCCTTAGCGATAATCTGATAACGTTTCTATCGGTTGCCATTCTAAGTCTGACTTATCCTTACCTGAATGATATCCCAATCTCGTTCGCAAACTCACTAGCACCAAAGGTCTTAGCGCGCGATACTCAACATTCATTTACTTGTATCAATCCGTGCTATCTTCCAACTATCGATACCGTATCGAGTCTTCCAAATTCGAAACCATAACATTCGTACTCAAGCTAAATTCTATCGAGCGATATCCTACTCAATTCAAATTTTCGATACTCGCTATCTTTCCTTTGCGTTATCATTCTAATCGCGCTAACTTCGATTGCATCCTCGATTGTTCCATCTCAAACTCGAGTTTCAACTCATTTTATTCAATTTGAAATCACTCGTACGATCTACTAAGTTTCCTCGACCTAGATATTAATTCCAACACTCTGAATTCCTATCCGATATAAGCCTTATCACTTGTTCAACCCATTCTAACTCGTTCGAATCAAATCTCGCACGATTCCTTCGAATTCGCTTACTTGTTAGGCATTACTTATACTAAGACTTTACACAATCACGTCGTTTGCTGCTAGACTCGTTTGTTATCCCGAAATTCTCGATTCTTTCGAACATTTCTAAGACGATCAATACACCACTCAGGGTTCGAGCTATACCCTACGAATCTTCAAATCGCTTATTCGTTCCTGACCTATCGCATACACCACTCAGGAATCGAGTCATCCAAATAAATCTCCAATTGTGTTTGCATCACTCGCTCGCATATCCACCGATTTGTTCCTTAGAACTCCTGCGCGATCCCTATGTGTCGCCTTGACAATCTTAGTCTCGTATATACCTCTATCGATAGTCATCCCTGCAATCTATATTTTTTGAGTCATAACTTATCAATACGAATAACCGTACGAACTATTCCTCAAAATCTAAGCACGATCCTCTATATTCGTCTTAGCGATAATCTGATAACGTTTCTATCGGTTGCCATTCTAAGTCTGACTTATCCTTACCTGAACGATATCCCAATCTCGTTCGCAAACTCACTAGCACCAAAGGTCTTAGCGCGCGATACTCAACACAACTTAGCCGAAAGGCTGTGTACATAGCAAACTGTCCGAATGATATTCTATCTCGCACACTAACCCGCTTGGTAATCATGTATAGGTATTCGGGTTCGCACATAACTGCCAATTCTAGCACAAGTCTATTTCCACAAAGTCCGACTCAGTTCGGCACAAAGACTTCGCATATAACAATCTCGCTGAAACAATCATATCATTCACATGCGCTTTTTGAAATTATTTAGACTTTTTGTATGGAACATCCCGTTGGGACATTGAGAGAGAACGTATACTTCTTTACCCACGAACGAGCTTTCAAAAACTGAGATAATCGATACGAAGTCCAAGGACGTAAAGCTGTGCTCTGATACCAATATGTCACGTCCCGATCTCTCGCGGGATCGACCGTCCCCGCTAGGCACGAATCACCAGTCACGTCCCGATTTTTGCTAAATCGATAATCGTCCTCCGGACGTGATGTCGTGCACGCGTAAGGCGCGCGTGCACAAGGCCTAAGCATAATGATATACTTTAGAACAAATACAACAGAGTACGCAACAAGATATCACACATTGAGATGTAGAAAAGTTCTCTTTTATTGATAATGAACATCTGGTTACAGACTCTTGACCCAAAAGTAATGAGAATGTCGCACGGGCTTACAACTTGGACGCAAAATGAGATAGCCGATCTATTCATTACATTCCTTACTAATATTTCAGAAACCCAAAACACCTTGGGTGCGAGTTAGCACCATTGCCTAGGAGCTTCAAAAGGTGAGAGCGAGCTCCTTTCTTGATTATGTACTTGAGCTCCAAAAGTCACAACACGAACGCGCCTTGATCAGTGAAAGGTTGGGGGAAGCTTCAGCTCCTCGCCACGTCGCCTCGGCTCGGGGAACCTGCTGCAACTAGAGTAAGTACTTCGAAAAGTACCGGTGAGGGCGAGCTAACCCAACTACCAAGATCGATAACGTATTCATGTGAACATGCAACATTATTATTATGTGATCTTTCTATCTTATCTTAGTTTAATTCTTTATATACGATAGAATAAAATGACATAACAAAATGTGCCACCGTTCGGTGACTTTACCTGTACCGTCTGAACCACCTGTACAAAACTTACCATGACCTTCCCTCGCACGAAGACATAGTTAGTCTGCACAGTTTAAATATACATAGCGCATCACTTGGTCGGACGAGAGATGGGTCGGCTGCCATTCCGCTTCGGATAGCTAGCCCTTGGCGGACGCACGGACCCATCCAATACTAGGACTACACTAGCAAATTGTTCTACCCGGGTCGAAGCGGTCCCAGTGCCCCGACGACTGTTCGTAGAACATCTCTTGTGCACAAGTTGTCCAAGACCATGCCTCGTCTACAAACTAAGTTATCAATTGAAGCACATTCAAAGCAATATAAGTATATGAACTTCATGCATTTTCCATAGTCTAGGCTACCTTGCTCAATGATCACATTTCCAACTTGCACTATCCATTAAACAGTTATAGATAAATAAGTTCTAACTACAACCAAACATAAAATAGCTACATGTATAGCGGACAAGCACACAACAATGTGGCCGTGTGATGTTTTATATGACTAGCATTACAAGTGTTTCAAGTCTACATCTTTTACCTTGACTCAAATTATTCTTTTGGTATCGTTGATCGGAATGCACAAACGAGTCAATTTATTAGGAATGAAAACTTGGAAGATGGGCGCTAATCGAAGTAAAGCCACTCACAAGTTGGTGAATCGGGAAAGAGAAAAATGGAGATCTTCAAGACTCCGCTTGCGCGTCGCCTACACGATCATCTGCACGCATCAACATATAATCAATATCTCCTGCTTCGATCTCCAAGGGTTCGATACGAAATGCGAAATCCAAAGAACGAAGACAATGAAATCCATCGAAACCGTTCAAGAAAAATGCAAATCACAAAACCAACAAGAAAGCAACCAAGCGGCATTCGAAAAACGGTCAAGGAAACCAGCGCAACGGAAAGGCCCCTCTCGACTCTGTCGTCGAGTCCTTTCTTGAGGCACGATCTGTTGAATGTAGGACCTGATTCCGAAGAAACCAATCCATAACGAGGAAATGATCTTGATTCAATCTGTCCCGATCGAACGATATCAAGTATTTCTTAGCCGCACTCCCCGAATAGGGGGAACGGGGCACTACATCACCGCGCCAACGCTCCCGCAGGACGATCGTTCCCATTAGGATGTGATGTCGCGAGAGCACAAGTTGCGCCTGAACAAGGCCATGATCCGACATGCGGAGAAATAACTAAGCCACAGAGTCGCACAAATAGTCTCCAATGCAGCGAAAATTTGAATGACACGAGTAAACGGCCGTTCGATAACTAGTTCACAAAGTCATTATAGCGGAAGCATTGAATAAACACAAGTATGATACAATAACAAGCTCCTTATTGATAATCAAAAAATATTACAAGTGATGCTAGGCCGAGATTACAAGTCTCTCAAGCTCTCTCCAAACAACAAAGACGTGCCAAGCGGCTTACAACATGGGATGATACGTAGGCGATATTCCAACATTATGTCCTATATATGTGCTTCAGCTCCGGACGCAACACTCCAAGGCTCCGGAGCGAACTCCATGCCTTAGTGTGCACGAGGGGACACTTCGCACCGAACGAGGTTCTCCCGCACCGTGCAAGTAATCTGGTGGGTTATCAGTACATGAATGCACTGGTGGGGAGGCTTCTCGTCCGCTCGACAAATCCAAACACGATATATTAGTTCCGTGCACCATTTATTAAGTTGTCTTTCTAGTTATTAAGTTTTCTTTCTAGTCTTCCTTAGGATCAGTTTCATGGCAATGATGTAAAGCCTAACTCTTGTGGCAGTACGCCGTGCGATATAAGATAAAACACGGCAAAACTTACCAACTTACCATTCATCATTCCATGTCTAATGGCACAACCAAGTTAGCCAAACACGAATATATATATAATGAAATCATAGAATCACATAGCGAACACATGTATGCTACGAACATGTTTCTAAATCAGGTGCACGAGTTTGCTTAGATTGTGATACAAAGATTACTTTGTTACTCAGGTTCATGCGTTACTCAGGTTATTCAAATGTCATAAAACTCATGTTATACAGATTACTTGTTTCAATGCATATGACTCGCACGCGGATTGTCGCAATCGAGCTTTACTTAATCTATATGAACATCGCTGGCACCACAAGCCATTATGGACCGTAGCGGGTTAGACGGTGATCCTTGCAACGCGGGTAGCGAGCCCCGCTGCAACTTCCCGAATCACCCATTGCTATCAGGATTCCGCCTAGGTCGAATCAGGCCGGTGCGTCCCGACGTCGTTCGCAAGAATCATAAAAAAATTCTTGTGCACAAGTCCGCGACGATGCAAGTTTCTTCTCTTGATCTTGTTCTCTTATCTCTTGATCTGCACGAGCGGCGATGGTTGTAGACACAGGAACGAATCCGCTACAAGCCATCCCGAATAAACGGTGATGGTTGTAAACGCAGGAACGAACCCCGCTACAAGCCACCGGAACCATGATTCTTGTTCTTCTTTACTTATCAGTACAATTCAGTTCTTTTACTTGATACTTCCATTACTTTCTTATAGTTTCTTCCAAATATGTTATTATGCCATTCCTGATACGGAAAACCGCCTTGGCAACCTTATGGTCCCGAAGCCTTTCAATGTTTTCCATTACTTGGCTCGGAACGACTATTTTGATAGTCTTCCTGTCTCAGGTAAGTGAACCATGTTCTGTGTCGTGCTCCAGGCCGTGGCACGAATCTACGAGATAAGCATGGCACATATAAAGGTGAAACACTAGATCATATAAAAGTCTACTCGAAACATAAGCAGTACGACTAGCACGAACGTGAATGTGTCGTTGAATCGCGGCATAATATATAAGACGAGCAGTGTAAACATGTGAAGCAGTATACTACGAAGAATATATAATGATCTACTCGAAGCATTAGCGGAGTCTACTTGCACGAAGCTAAGGTAGCATGCGAGGATCCAACTATAAGCCAAGTTTCATTTCCATGTTCTAACACAAGCAATACAAGATGTAATTATTCCCTTAGCTAGGTGCGTTGTATTCTTATTAGCATGCAATAGGTGATTTGCCTAGCGACTAGCATGTATCGTCCAAGTTATTAGGTGTGCAGGCTAAACAAAGACGGGTTCATAGTAGCCACTCACCTTAGCGATGATTCGTCTCGGCCAAGCGATACTCCGAAAGCGTATTTGAAAGTTTAAGTCTGAACTCCTGAAGGGCTAAGTCTGAATCATTTGCCTCAAGCGAGTCTTCTCGCAGAGCAAGGCGTGTCGGGTCATCGCACTTGTACCGTTTGAATCGGCTATCCGCATTGATGCAGAATGGGTCGTTACATTCGGTGCAGGAGGTGAATCTTCAGGAGTTGGAATTGGGTTAGGCGGGGGCATGGCACAGTAGGGAAAATAGGCACAATAGTTGACTGTTGCTTTCTTCTTCTGTAAACTTGGAGTTTTGTAGATTTTCATGTAGTATGTTCCTCCCCTTGTACTGCATCATCACTTTCTTCCTTCTCATTGTGAGCTTTCTTATCACTTTTCTTCCCCTCGCTCTCCCCCTTGTTTCCTTGGACCAACTTCCATTATTGGGCATGGAACTGACCCGACAATCACGCTTGGGCCCATCTCCCCCTCACTCCTAAGACCTCCTGTATTAGGTGTGTCACCAAATGCGGAGCCTTCACCTGAACCATTGTGGTAGTATGGTTCCATCTCTCTGAATGTAACATCCATGCTCATAAAGAGCCTTCTCTCCACAAGACTCTAGCAAGAGAGTATCCCTTCTGAGTCCCGGAGTAGCCAACAAAGACGCACTTCATTGTCCGATGGTCCAACTTTTCCACCGCAAGCCTATTATCCTTCACAAAGCAGACATCAAAATACCTTTTGTGGGAACAATGTACTTGTTCTCACTTGTAAGCAGCTCAAACGGTGTCTTCTATCCTAACACCCGAGAGGGCATCTTGTTGATGAGATATGCAGCCGTCAACACGGCATGTCACCACAAGTGTTTAGGAACATCCATAACAAACATCATTGACCGTGCCACTTCTAACAAGTGTCTGTTGTTCTGCTCCGTCACGCCATTCTGAGCTTGTGTATAGGCACATGAAGTCTGATGTTGTATCCCATGGGCTGATAAGTATTCTTCGATAGCCTTGTTGGTGTATTCTGTGTAACGACGGACTGTCACACGAGTTAGGCTGTATATCTATGCCATGAAACTGATCCTAAGGCAAGAATAAAAAGACAACTTATTAGATGGTGCACAAAACCTATATAACGTGTTTGGATTTATCGAGCGGACGAGAAGCCTCCCCACCAGTGCATTCATGTACTGATAATCCACCAGATTGCTTGCAGGGTGCGGGAGAATCTCGTTCGGTATGGAAACCCCTTCGTGCGAGCTAAGGTGTGGAGTTCGCTCTGGAGCCTTGGAGCGTCGCGTCCGGAGCTGAAGCACATATACAAGACATAATGTTGGAACATCGTCTATGTATCATTCCATCATCCCACAATTGTAGCCACTTTGCACGCTTTTATTGTTTCGAGAGGGGCTTGAGCGACTTGTAATCTCGACGTAGCGCCGCTTGTAATACTGATTCAATAATCAATAAAGTGCTTGTTTTACTTACATACTTGTGTTATTCAATGCTTCCGCTATGACGACTCTGTGAACTTGTTACCAATCTCCTGTTCGTTTCTTATTCCGCTGCATTCGGACTATCTGTATGACTCTGTGGCTTAGATATTTCTTCGCCTGTTCGGATCATGGCCTTGCACGGAAGCAGCTTGTGCTCGTGCGGCATCACGTCCAGATGAGAACGATCGTCCTGCGGGAGCGCTAGCGCGGTAATTCGCGCCTAGCGGGGAACGGCTGATTCCGCGGAAGATCGGGGCGTGACATTGTCCTATTGTCAGACCTCAAAGTCTTCACCTTAGCACCGTATTGTGTTATAACCCTGCGATAAAAATTTTGAAAGCATGCGAATACATCACTCTTACTCTTCATTAGATATACCCAGGTGACACGAGTGTAGCAGTCAATAAAGGTGACAAACCACTTAAAACCATTAACAATAGTTGTAGGACAAGGTCCCCACACATCAGAATGTATCATATCAAAAGCAGCTAAACTTTTATTTCCAGAACTCACATACGAGCTTCTGGTATATTTTACAAGTTCACAAGCATCACAAACCAACTTTTGGTTATTAGTCTTTTGATACATAGAGGGATACATCCTACTCAGTTGACTGAATGAAGAGTGTCCCATACGCTGATATTGGAGTAATAATTCTGTTTCTACAGTCCTTCGCGACTTCTCCTGTTGTGCTTCATATACCAGTGATGCTAGTGCTGCATCCAGCCCACCTCTGTCCAACTACTATAGCCCTTTATGCCAAGTATCAGTCCCCAACCGTCTCTTCGTTCCCTTCTCCTGAAAAATCATCTTAGGAATGTCAAAGGAAACAACACAATTGAGTTGAAGAAAAATGACACTAATGGACAATAAATTAACAAAAAAAGATGGAGCATGCAAGACATCAGTAAGTCATGGAAGGGGTGCATTCAACTGTGCCTTTACCCACAATGGGTCTAAAAGTACTATCAGCAGTCTGAATGTTTTCAGGCGTTGCCAGGTGAGTGTAATCTGGGAACTCATCATGGGCACCCGTGACATGGCGGGATACCCCAAAGTCAATTATCCAATTTAGACTTCCTGGTCTATGGGTAGATGCAAGGGCATGAGCATGTATACATGTACTTGTATGGGCATAGTAAATTATGTTACCCCCGAAGGTGGTTGGAGTCAATGCCCCAGTGGTGTTGGCTCGACTGTCGCAGGTTTCAAGCTTCATGCTCCTCTACATTTCTATCATTTCTCTCTCACTAGGGGGTCATATCGGATGACTGACTCTCATTTTCTCCTTCTGCTAGGTTTGCCTTGTGCTCTCCAGAATAATTACCTCTGCCTCCGCCATAGCCTCCTCTGGCACCCATACTTCCTCCACGGCTAAGTTCGCGGACTGGCCTCTTCGAGGTTTCGTACAGAATCTGATGAAATGTCCAGGTTCTCCACAGTTGTAGCATTCTCCTCCTCCGAAAGGGTTTGGATCATATCGGATGACTGACTCTCATTTTTTTTTCCTGTCAGGTTTGCCTTGTGCCCTCCATAATAATTACCTCTGCCTCCGCCACAGCCTCCTCTGGCACCCCTACGCCCTCCACGGCTAAGTTCGCGACCGCTGGACTGGCCTCTTAGAGATTTCGTACAAAATCTGATGAAATGTTCAAGTTCTCCACAGTTGTAGCACCCTCCCCCTCTGGAAGGGTTTGGGTTAAATACTGCTAGAGTTGATTTTTTTTCCGGAGAGCTAGTGGTGCTAGGCATTAGCTTCAGTCTTGCCTCTTCTTGTGCCATAGCAGCTATGGTCTCCTCCAGTGATGGTAGTCCAAGTGCAAGTAGGACATTCCTCCTCTGCTCGAATGCTGGGTTGAGCCATTCAGGAACTTCATCATCCTTTGTCGCGAGACATACTACATGAACTTCTTATAATGTTTCGCAAATGTCGGCTCCACTTGCTCATCCTCCACGCCAATGGGATCATAGTGGTCGAGATTTGACCAATACTTCTTCAGTAGAGCCACATACTCAGAGATGGTGTGATTTTCTTGGACCACCTTATCAATTTCATCTTGTAGTTGGAAGACCCTCATAGGGTTGCCCGACCCTGAGTACATGTCTCTCAGCATCATCCAAATGTCACCAGCACACTCCATTGCTTCCACGTTGTCCGACACTTGGTCGGTTAATGAGGTTGTCAACTATCCAGCAACAACATTGTTGACGATTTTTCACACAACATACTTCTGTGAGGAGTGATTTTCAGGTGCCTTGGTTTGGCCATTCACATAGCCCACCAAGTCTCTTGCCTTCAGAGTCTGCATCGCCTGACGCGACCACTTCAAGTAGTTGGAACTATCCTCCAACTTTATCTCCAGTTTCTCCAACTTTCTCATTTTGTATGGTGAAGGATCCACATCTGCGTGTGCAACACGGTAGCTAGTCTCGGTCAGCCTCCTGGAGAAGAGATCATCCACCAAAGCCTTCATCTCTTGGGCCGTCAGCTTGTCGTAGATCGTATTCATCGTTTTCTTTTTGTCCTCTTCCATCAGCAAGATGGTGGCAGATCTAGATCGTCTCCACATTTGATTGTCGTACTCTCCACGTCTACTGTTCCTCCTTCAGCGGCAACGGTGTCCTTGAGAGCCGCTGCTCATGTCCCGTGCACAGCTTCAACCCGATGTCGCATAGCCTGACGAGAAGGAAGGGAAAGAACCGACATTTGTAGTCGAGATCAGGAGTTCACACAAAAGTTTTCTCACTGATATACCTCGATCCAACTAGCAACTATATAATTAATATTCCGATTACAACTTGCTGCTATAAAAAACGATAATCAGAAAATTAAAACTTCTCGTTCTTTCTTACAATCGTAGTTGCATACGGACAGAACCGAATTACAACTCGTAGAAGAGAAGAAGAAGAGGAGGAGGAGGAGGAGGGAAGGAGGCTGGCCGGCGGGAAGGGAGGCTGTTGGTGGCGGAAGAGGGAGGGAATACCAAATTGATATTTAGTAGAATACTTGACTTGTTTATTATTGAAATAGAGTTATATATATAGGAGAGACTAATCCGTCTTCATACTCTCAATAGCTTTCAAACAACACCCATTCATCTATCCATGGGAAGGACTGCTGTTTTGAACATTTGATGCTGGTGGTTCAATACTGGTTCTTATCCAAGTCGGCGGACAGGTGATTCAGGTCACAATTGGCTCTTACATTTTGAGCAGTAGGAAATTTACTAGTCATAGAAATTCTCAATTTATAATTACTGATTCTCTCCATTATGTCTTCTAGGCGTTGGTTTCTTGAGCGGTAGGGAAGCCTCATGCATCCTGCATCACACTGTTTTAATCTTCGGAAGTGAAGAAGGCTTTTTAGTGATACTGCAGATGTTGAAGGGTTTCATCTCCATTGATTTCTCATTTCCAGGCTTCATTTTGCTTGGTTTACCTAGCTAACAAAGGCCTGGTGAAATCCATTCTCAATGAATTGATTGGATTCATTTGCAAATTTGAGAATTTGCAAAAAAGACCTAGCTAACAAAGGATTGAGGGGCGAAGGTACAGCTGCGACAAATTTTGTTTGCTTCTAACATAAGATTATTGTTGTCCCTGATTACAGAGAACAGTTGACTTATTATATACATGATCTACGGATTATAACGATTTGAATTCCAGACTATTTAAGTAGAGAATTGTTATTTTTTTTTTTTTTAAAGACTTCATTGTCGTGCGTATAGTTGGGTTATTATGTGATTACACATGAGTTTTGATTAGAGGGTGAGTGTTCGGTTTCAACCGAATCGAAATAGTCAAAATCAAATAGACCGAAATTTTAAAAATTCAAAATCGAAATTGAACCAAAATTAGCCAAAACTGAAATCGAACAGAATTGAATAATTGATTCGGTTTGTTCATTTGGACTATTCTTATTATCTAATGGATCTGGATCAAAGTAGAAATTGTTAAATTATATTAAAAATTATAAGTTTTATTCGGATGTACATTTGTTGTAGTTTAAAGTTCCGTTTAAAATTGGACTAGTTATTAAATTACTATAGTTGGAATCCAAAACTCATAATTGTATTTTTTTTAAATATATATATTTTTAATCACAAAATATGTATCACATTTTATTCGGTTGTTTTTTTTTTTTACCAAAATCCAAAACCGAATAAAAAGTTATAGTATTTTCAAAATTAAAACTGAACTGAATGTTTTTCAAACTGAATCAAATCTCTTATTCCAGTTCAGTTTTTGGTTCAAAATCAAATAATGCTCACCCCTAGTTTTGATGACCACGACGATACTATTAGTGTTTAAGCGGTTGTTAAACTCTATCAAGGAGGTGGGTGCTCACCTGCCTGTAGATCTGCATTTGTCAAGTTCATGTCACAGAGATACTAATCCCTATTGTCCGTTGGGTACAGCTTGGTTGGTGATCCTACAAAACACATCAATGGATTTCTGTTCTTTCCTCTCTTTTTTAGCAAGGAATACATCATGTAGTAGCATAGGGCCGGTCCAAAAATAAGCAACCCTCTTCCATATGGTAATCATCCGGGTCATTTGGTTTTTTTTATGACCGGTCCAGCCCAAATCCAAATTAAACTTATATCTTTTCAATAGGGATAAAGTAGGAACGGACGCAGAAAGTTAAGAGAGGGAAGTCAACCTTAAATGTAAAGAAAGTTTAAAAATAAAATTGATCTATATACGAGGGGTCCGAAGGAGCATACGAGGGACCCAAGTGTCGATACATTCAAGTTGATTTCTACAAAAATTGTTACCATTTGCAGACTTTTATGTTGACACCTTAGAAGAAGAAATTTTTTTGCATCCTGAAATAGTGAATGAAACATAATTTTAGAAAGTATTGGCAATTACTAAACCGAACCGAAAAAATATTATAAAAAAGTATATATCAACATGTAATACTATTATTTTGTATTGTTCCAGCTATTTTGATAAAAAAAAATTCCCTGGAAACAACTGTTTGTCTTGATGTAGAGGCTGTGCCCGTCTTAGTAGTTGATTTATCAAGTATTTGTCTATCTTGCTAGCTACGAGTAAGTAGTAAACTTTAGCCATTGGCTCAACTCTGTACTATCTAATCTCTGTAGTTTAGTATATTTAGTACTATTAAATTCAGTGGGGTCATTTGACTCCACATGCTTCCACATTGGTCCGTCTTTGAGATGTGTTGGAGTGGGTGGGGTTTCCAACCTATGTGGAGAACATTCCGGAGTGTGACGAGCGCCGTCTGTGGTCAGAGAAGCTCGGGGAGACGACGAGAGCCATTCGAGAGGTCGAAGAAACTCGGGAGGAAGGAGGAGCAGCTGATGTACAGGAGGAGACAGAGTTCGGTCCGAACTCGGTCCGAGTTCGGTCAGGGTGCTCCAGAAGCTCCAGAAAGCTGCTGTCTTCGTTTACTTGCAAATCACCGACTCGGCCGAATTCGGTGCGAGCTCGGTCGGCAGGTTGGACGAAAATTCAGAGGTATTTTATACACCGTTGGATCGTATCCTACAGTCCAGGATTAAAAGGTATATATTAGGTTTTTCTTACCCTAATTCCCATCTAGCCATAACATATCATCTCAAGAAAGAGAAAAAAATGAGGCAAGAGTGTCATTGCAACTTTGGGAAGAAGAAAGAAGGATTGGAGGCCGTTTCGGAGGAGGAGATCATTTTGGGTAATTTTTTATTGTCTTCTATCTTCGTGGTGTGATCTATTTTCTATTCTTAAGTGTTGTGGTGATCCGTGTTGGATCGGGAGGAGCTTGTAGATGGTGTATTCTCTTTATTCTATTATTGAAGGATCTTTAGGGCTGTACTCCGATCGTCCTGTGATTTTTTCCGCAAAGGTTTTCCATGTCAAATTTTTTTTGTCTGCGTGAATTATTTTTCTGTATGGTTTGGTGTTTGGCTTGTGCGTTGTAATGCTCGGTTCTCTCGCAGGTACTATCTGGTTTTGGAAAATATTTCCGTGCTTCTTTTCCAACAGTGTGGTATCAGAGCCAGGTTCTGCAATTTCCAGAAGGGTGTCAGGAGTTGACAGGCAAACCAGGGAGGAGAGATGGACGCGAAACCGGTGCGCATGGTAAACCTGAACGGTACCAACTATCATTACTGGAGGAGCAAGATGAAGGATATGCTATTTGTCAAGAAGCTGCATCTGCCGGTACTTGCTTCCGAGAGGCTCAGTGACAAATCCGGAGAGGGCTGGAATTTCGAGCATATACAGGTGTGTGGGTACATCAGGCAGTTTGTTGACGAGAACATGTACAACCACGTTGCCAGTATTGAGCACGCGATGACACTGTGGGATGAGCTGGAATCTTTGTATACGAAGAAGACCGGTGTAAATAAATTGTTCATGATCCAAATGATGATGGGTCTGCGGTACAAAGATGGGACGTCTATTACAGATCACTTGAGTTAGTTCCAGGGCATGGTTGACCAGCTATCCTCGATGGGAGTCAAGTTCGACGATGAGGTTCATGCACTATGGTTGCTGTGTACATTGCCAAACTCGTAGGAGACCGTACGAGTGCCTATGATCGCTTCTGCTCCGGAAGGCGTGGCCAGTCTGGAGTTTGCCAAGAGCGGGGTACTGAATGAAGAGATGCGGAGACGTTCTCAGGGCACTTCATCCATGTCCCACTCAGAGGCGCTTGTTTCAGAGAGCCGCGGAAGGGGTAAAAGCAAGGGTCCAGGCGGTGGCAGAGACAAAAGCAGGAAAAGGTCTAAGGGTCGGTACGAGGACTCAGAGTGTTACCATTGTGGCAAGAAGGGCCATATCAAGCGGAACTATTTCGCTTGGAAAAGAGAAAGAAGAAGGGAGATAAGGTAAAGCAAAGTGAGAATACTACAACAGCGGCCTCGACACATGGAGGCGACGTGATCATTATAGGTGATGAGGTAGTTATGAACCTCGCATGCGATGACAACTCTTGGTATTTGAGGACAAAGACGGGTGCAGTTCTTATTCTCAAAGATGTCTGTCATATCCCTGATATCCGTTTCAACCTGGTGTCTGTTGGAAGGTTGGATGACGAGGGTTTCTTCAGTCTTTTTTGGAACAGTCAGTGGAAGCTTTCCAGAGGTTCGATTGTGATTGCTAGAGGAAGCAAGAGGTCCGGACTCTGCTATATGGAAGGGAGCGCACAGAGGACACATGGGGTTAACGCAGCTAATGATGCGTTTACTGAGTTATGGCACAGGCGGCTCAGCCATATCAGCGAGAAGGGGATGAGCTACTTGGTGAACATGAAGGTGATTCCAGGACTAAAGTCTACAAAGTTGGAGAAGTGCACGCACTGTTTGGAAGGAAAGCAAAATAGGATGTCCTTCCAAAGTCATCCAAGTTCAAGGAAGCCGACATTGCTCGAGTTGATTCACTTGGATGTCTGCTGTCCTATGAAGGTAAAATCCATTGGTGGTGCTTCTTATTTTGTAACATTTATTGACGACTGTTCCAGGAAGGTTTGGGTCTATACCATAAAGACCAAGGATCAGGTGCTGCCCACTTTCAAGGAGTTTCAAGCCTCTGTTGAAAGGGAGATGGGCAAGAAGCTATTTTGTGTTCTGTTGGACAATGATGGTGAGTATATTGGTCCATTTGATACTTATTGCAGAGAGAAAGGGATACGACACTGGAAGACTCCACCAATGGTACCGCAGCTCAACGGTGTAGCAGAGCGGACGAACATGACGCTGATGGAGTGTAGCGCCCCGTTCTCCCGGTGCGGGGAGCGCGGCTAAGAAATACAAACGGTATCGTTCGATCTGGATAGATTGAATTAAGAACTCGTCCTCGTTATGGATTTGTTTCTTCGGAATCGATTCCCATATTCAGTGGACCGTGCCCCAAGGATCGGCTTAGCGGCAGAGTCAGGAGGGACCTCTCCGCTGCATTCTTTTGTTGCCTAGTTTTCGCTGTCGCTTGCTGCTTTCGTGCTTTGAGTTAGTTTTGGGATTTGCTTGTTTTTCTTGAACGGTTTCGATGGATTTTATTGTTTTCGTTCATTGACTTGCACTTCTATTCCGAGATTGGAAAGATAGGAAGAAGTATTGATCGAACTGTTCGTGATGCAGGTGAACGAGTAGTAGGCGGCTTGCGAGCGGAGTCGTGAAGCGCCTCTTTCCTTCTCCCTTCCAATAATCTAAGTGAGTGGCTACCATCCCGATTTGCTAGCCCTGCTTCCAAGCTTCACATCTAACAATCTGCATTCTTCTTGCCCCGATCAAACGATACCAAGTAATAATAAAAGAAACCAAGATAAAAGAGAATAGGCTTGGATTATATATTGCTTGTCATTCAACTTGGGAACGATTATTCATATGCTTGCTTGTTCGTTTGGGAATGTTCTATACATGCTTCAATTTAGTTAGAATGCATCTTCTTCCATAAATTGTGCTAAGCATGGAATACACTTGTTATGAAATAAACTGTCCGTAAGACTATGCAAAACGAATCATGTAATGTTGCTTGTCTCATGTTCATATTGCCTCAACGGCATCAACGTTAACGTATCACGAACGATCGATCACGGACAACTTGTGCACAAGGTAACGGGTTCTTGCGGACGGTTGCTGGGGCACTGGCACCGATCCGGTCCGGGCGGAACTTCACGATAGTCTCACGCATCTGGACAAGGATAGTCTGCAGCCACCAACGAATCTTTGCTGCATTCCATCATTGTTCAAGACTAAACGGTCCATTATGGCTTCTAGCCAGTGATCCCAACGTGTATATTTAAACCTGTTGCAAACTAACTTGTGTCTTCGTGGCAGGGAAGGCATGGTAAGTATTGTGCAGGTGATTCAGACGGGCAGGTAAAATCCACCGAACGATGGCTAGTTCATTTCAGTAAATTCTATATGCTGCTTACTTGTAAATGAACTAAGGCAAGATAGAAACCCACAAAATATGCATGCTTCATTAAAACGTGTTGATTGGTGTAGTTCGGTTAGCTCGCCTTCACCAGTATGTTTTTGTCACTACCACATTCCGAAAACAGGGATAATTTCGATTTTTTACAATATTTATTATTATTGTAGTTATAATTAAATTAATTGCATGAATAGTATATATTTAAATTAAATAACTGTGTGATGTGTACTTTAATATATTATATTATAGACAGTGTTCATTTGTGTTTGTGATGGTAGACTTGACCTAGAAGCCAGTAGATGAGCACCTGTCGGAATTATGGAATTTTGAGGTTAATTGTTTTATTTTAGAATTAATTTATTGGAGGTGTAATTAATTACCGTATTTTATTTAATATTTTTGCGCATTGCCTTTGCTTCGATATTTGGAGCGCTACCCTGACTTTTGTCTTCCAACAGATTTCACAATCTTGCCCTAGACATGCCCGCCTTCAATTCTGCTATTTTTGCAACTCGTAATTTTGCTCCCTGTGCATTATTTCTGGCCGCACAAAAATCGTCGCGGACGTTATTTAATAAATCCCTATTTTGCATCGTTGTGCGTTCCAATCGAAAATTGGAGGCAATGTTGACCTATTTTTCGTGCAGCCCAAATTAGGGAAATATTCTGTTCCGAGTCTTCTTCATTTTTGGTATTGATGACCTGACCTGATTTTGGCCCCATGTACTCCTAATTAATTGTTGAACACAACTTGCATTTATTTCTATTTAAATTGAGGATACTATTTTATCTGATACTAAAATCCCAATTTAATTCCAGTGCCCTGTTATTTGAGCCCATACCGATCATACAGCGCCCCTGACCCTACAAAATATCGGACCCCGAATCGCCCGCCAAATTTTCGTCATTTTATGTGTTTGTGCAATTTCCCAAATTTAAGGGGGCTAAATTGCAAATTTGTATTTTGTGGCCTCACCCAATTATTTTAACCGATGAGGAATCCTTAATATTTTAATTAAACCTCACCCTAAATCCCCCATGAATTATTTCCCTCATGTTCAATCTAGACCACTCATTTAGAGGGTCAATCACAACCCTCCATCAAAATCCCCTCATCCTATATAATAGCATGTCTACATCAAACCCTAATCCCAAGAAACCTAGAATTCCCCACCCTCACAAGCCTCCTCCCTCTCTCCTACGTTGTAAAAATTTTCTCCCTTCTTCTTCTCTTTTCTTCTTTTCTTTCCTTCCTTCTTCTTCTTCTTCTTCTTTATTTTTAGTTTTGAATCCATTTGAATCCAAATTCATTGGAAGGGGGGGGAGGGAACACTGTTCCCAGGCCGAGTTCCCCGCAGCCCTTCAACCACTGATCCCCGCTGTACTCCGGCGGCCAACCCCCCTACTGTCGATTCCATCAGCCGGCCCACCGCTCGGCCGACTTCCCTCCGGCGGCCCCTGCGAATCCGGCCGAGTTCATCCCCGCGGCTTCACGAGCCGAGCTCGACCCCGGCGCTCAGCCGGCCATCAGTTCAGCCAAGCCCCCGGCTCCCCCTCCGATTTCGACTGCTCCTCCATTGTTCCAGCCATCAACCCCGGCCGAGCTCAGTAGCTGGAGCTTGTAACCCGAGTGGGGGCATTGAGGTGGCTTGGACGGTTGGTCCGGTTGTTCCTTGGGTTTGGGTGAAGTCGGTATTCTTCACTGGTCCGCCCGGTCTAAGTCTGGAGTTGATCTTCACTGGTTCGTGCGAAGGCTCGGACTGGTTTAGTCTCTAAAGAGGAGGGGACCGCGTGAGACTGGCTTCACAGAGCAGCGTTACAACTCCCACCACAGTAATTCTCCCTCTCTCCCTCTTTCCTCTCTGGTTATATATATATATATATATATATATATATATATATATATATATATATATATATATATATGTATATATTTATATATATACGTATATACGTTCAGGTATATACTAATATATGTATTTGTATATATATTAAATCAATGTGTAGGTACATGTATGTGTAAAATTAATATATATGTAAATGTATATATTTAATTAAAGTGTATGTATGAGTATGTATTTAATTTAATTGGTATGTAGATATATATGTATATATATATATACATTGATTTATTTTTATAATATCTATTTAATAAAAGTATATTAGTATAATTTAAATTAGTGTATTAATATGTACTAATTTTAGTGAAGGATATAATTATATCGGTATATATGTACTATATACATATTGGTATGTGTATAGTATTATTATTAATTAATGTTTAATATATGTATTAGCATAGTATATATGTTTTAGTATAATTAGTATAAATGTATATATATATATATATATATATATATATATATATATATATATATATATATATATATATATATATATATATATATATCTTGTACATACAATTAATGTATTGCATATGTATCTAATGTGATGTACTAGTATTAGTATATATGTGTATGTACATATGTTCGTGTATTTCTTCCTATATATCTATATATGTATTCAATATATATTTTGCGTGTACGTATTAAATAATAAATATTAATATGTAATATTGGTATATGTATATGTACATATTTTATATACTTAATATATTTCAATATATAAATTGGTATGTACGTATATCTGTATTTTAGTATATGTTGGTAATTGTTAATTTGGTATATATATAAATAAATATATGTATATTCATTTTGATATAAGTGCTAATTTGGTAATATATATATATTTGTTTTGGTATTTGGTTTATATATATGTACTTGTATACATAGTATAATTTAATATAATTAGTATTTTGGCACATATATATATATATTGTATATGTAATTATATTGGTGCATGAATAAATATTGTAAGTATTAATAAGTGTAAAGTGGTTTATGTATATCCTACTAGATGACCCTAGTTGACTAGTGCCCTGCCTGGCATGGCCCTGAGGCCAGTGTTTTAGTCTGTGTTAGTGTAGCATCTGATGCAAATGTTGTTTTGCTTGTAATGTGTTTTTAGGACTGTTGGTTCACCAGGGGATACTCTGGAACAGGACACCAATAATTACCAGCTAAGGACCCAAGGCAAGTACATTCTCTGATAATTTCCAATTCTTGATAATTGCTATAAGTTCAATGATCTTGAAATGTTACAACTGAATCTTTGACACTGTGCTACACGGACTAGTATAGCTTGGATCTGCAGTCATGAGATGTTATCTTGATTATCGTATTGACATTGTACACGACATGTATATTTAGACATCGTACATGATAGACTTGACTTGCTCGTGTATCGTGACGTGTCATGGTTGGATCCACAGTACTAGTTGGGGGCGGGGAAGTAGTTAGTAAGAAATGTGATCATAACCTTTTATTGTAGTATAGAAATTGTAAGTGTTAATCATGCTCTTCACCCATGATTAGCCAGGCCCTGTAGCTATCGTACATGTTCCCAAGCCGATCACATTTTGAAACTACTATTTCAAACACTTAGAATGGATTACAGTTCCCTATTTCAAATCATATACTACATCACCCGTATATGATACCATCCTTGTTCTTTTAATTCCATACATGCACTGACTGTATCATATTGTCTATTACCTGTCTCTTTATATTGCCTGTCTCTCTTAAATTGCCATTTGCATTTATTTCACTGTCTTCTCAGTAGCTAGCATGACATGTTTTATTGTATTATAGACATTATCAATTAATGGAACTGTTATTTGAGAGTGTTGCTTTGCTCCTTCCTGACTGGAAATATTTTTCCAGACTATGCCTTAGAGGACCGCTGTCCGACACTTTATGGACCATATGGTGAGTAGCTGCAGACTTGGTAGTTAGTTGTGATTCTGGAAGGTCTAGCCGGGATTATTATTTATTGTTAGTTCTTTAAGTAGACTATTTGGTACCGGATTTGTCTCCGGCCTTTTGATGAGACTTGGATATTGTTAAGTTAGAATATTACTTGTGGACTTGTGTTGTGTTTAATTTTAGTTTTACTATTCGAAATCTTATCGTGCTGTAATCCTGTGATTGAGTATGTGTTCATCTTATTTGTGTCATCGTGCCTCCTAATGGAGATTGGATGCTTGCGTGACATTAGTTAGATAGTATCAAGACCTTGACAGCGTTCTACCGTCGATGCTGCGGCGTAGGCTGGACGTACCCACGCACTCGCGCCCCTAAACCGGGTGCGGGTCGTGACACGTTTTTAGTGGTGGCCCATGCAGGTCAGACTTCGCGAGTTGTGCGATGTCGTAGTAGTGTGACATCCTTGTTATACTACTGCGTACCTGCGATAGGATCTAGGACATAGGATACTAGGACGAGAGCGAATACTCAATCACAATTTCCTGAGAGATTCCTGGGATGACCCCTGAGGATCTTGTTATAATTTCCAATTTAAAATCGTTCCCTTGTTCCGTCCATTCTCACTTGTTGATATTGATTTGATTATTGTTGATTAGTTATTAAGTTAGGATTTTTGGTTTCATAGTAGGGCTGGATTTCATATCAAGATGAACTTGCAGACTGATTTATGGTATTACCTGATGACGCATGTCGATGAGGACAGTGAGAATGATTAACATTAGAGCTATTGGACTACAGAAGGTGGATTTAAAATTTTTAATTGAAGATTGAAAATGAATTTCAAATTTTAGGATTCTGAGAAGATTGAGATTGTTATTAAAATTTATTTTGAAGAGTTCAATGAATTGCAAAAACTTTGAAATTGAGGAGTTGAAATATGGCTATTAAAAATTTATTTTGAGGAATTCAGATTCGATTCAATAAACCTAGACAAGTCTGTAAGGATTTTGTGTGATTAAGTTTTATTTCAGTATTTAAATAATTAACCTTGAGGAAAGTGTATGCAATTTACCTTAAAATTTTATTCGAGGAGTTATTTTGAGGAAAATTTATCTGAGGATAAGATTTTATAGTGGGAGAGATATATTAGTATACAATAGATGAGATGCATGTAAGGATCTGTTGGCTTGAGCATGATAGTGATTCCACTGCAAACTGACTTGGGTTTTCATCTAGGATTGTATTAGAGAGTGCAGTCCTTAGTATGGTGTGTCGCATTTGATATGCACTTGAGTGATAAGGATAACTAGCATCGACGATTGCAGTAGGTAAGGAAGCTAGCAGTGAGTATGTTTCAAGTAGAACTGTGATACCTAGGGGATAGAGATATCAGACCATGGATGCATCTTTGACCTGTGCAATCACAACTAGGATTGTTATTCCCAATCTTTATCTTGAATGTTGCTTCTTTAGAACTGTACTGTCCTTCCTTGATGATATCGTATTTTTGCCTAAATTGATTCTTTGGGATCTGTCTTCAGGATGTCGCCGCAGACAAGGTCTATGAGAGCGGGAACATCAGCTTTAGAGGGGTCTGCCACCTCTCTACCTGATGGACAGACATCCGTAGTTCCTCCTACATCTCCGATGCACGTAGGTGTATCTGCAATTTTCGGGAATCCTCCTCCCCCACCTGTTAAGAAGATTGCCGCAGCTGTGACGGACAACCTTCCTCCTCCACCGACTCCGATTCCCGGAGGTTTGTCCATTGACGGAACGCAGATGTTTACCTTGATCCAAGGCATGGTAGATGCCCAGAGAGTGACGGCAGATGCTCAGCGAGTTCAAGCTGAGGCTCAGAGGGTGCAAGCAGAAGCGTACCAAGCACAAACCGAGCTGATGAAAGAAAACATGGAGAATGCTCATCAAGTGACTCTCCAAGCTTTGGAGAAAGTAGCACAGTACCAGCAGTTTCCTGGTCAACAGCAACAGAGATCAGGCACTATAGTGGATTTCAAAAGGATGATGCCTCGAGAGTTCAAAGGCACCGAAGGGATACTCTACGCTGATGACTGGCTAGAGGATATAGAGAGAAGCCTGCGATTGACCCAGATTCCGGAGAGCTTGCAGATAGAAGCCGCTGGCAGTCAGATGTTCGATATCGCACTCACATGGTATCGCACAGAGCCGAGAATTACTGCACAAGGACTTACTTGGGAGACCTTCAAGGAACTCTTCAAGGAGAAGTTCTTTCCCGACGTGGCATTGGGAACCTTGGAAAGTCAGTTTCATGACTTAGTTCAAGGAAACATGTCGGTCGACGAGTACGCTGCAGAATTCTGTCGATTGAGCCGTTTTGCATCATCTATGATTCGGGACCCAGGAGATCGAGCTCGGAAATTTAGAAAGGGGCTGACAAGAGAGATTAGGTCACGCACTTCTGGTCGTCGTACCGCTACCTATGAGGCTATCTTGATGGATGCTCAGATTGCAGAAGAGGATCTGGATCTCAGGCCTAAGAGGAGTCACAATACTTTTGGAGATACGGATGGTAGCGCAGGACCAGCCAAGCATCCCGTATTCAGCACCAACAACAGTACCAAGTACCATTTCATAATCAGCAACAACCATGGACATTTCAGCATCCACCGCAGTACCTAGCACCAGTTCCTATCCAGCAACATCCATGGGCGTATCAGTATCAACAACAGTACCAGGCACCAGTCCGTGTTGAGCAGAATCAGCAACAACCTCCAAGAGAGACACAGCAGACTTGTCATTTCTGTAAGAAGCCAGGTCACCTTTGGGAGAGCTGTAGAACGAGGCTAGGACTTTGTTTGCACTGCGGCGCTGCGGGACATCGAGTAAGGGATTGTCTTCTAGCCTCTTATCTTCCCGGCCAGCGCACAACTTCAGATTATAGAGATCCAGTTAGGCTACCTGTGGAACCGTATATTGCTCAGCACCCGCGAAGGGAACCACCCCAGCAGGGCGGGCATTTGCGATGACGGTCGAGGAGACCGATATTGCAGGTAATGTGTTAGCAGTTTCTGTTCTTTCCTTTATTCTGTTCCTACCTATTTGATTGATTGATTGCTTAGTACAATAGTTGTATGCATGATTTTCTTGTTAGAATGTAGTTAGTAGTACACCCTGATGCATAGACTGCAACACCATAACAAATGAGACCATAACCACGTATGTTCTCCTAGATTGTATGTGGTATGACTATAGCTAGAATTTTCTTAGACCGTGATTATTGGTGTTGACTGTAGTAAAGATTCATGAAGAGGTTATTACTTGACAAGAGGAACAAGATGATTAAAATTTGAGGATAAATATTGATTTAAATAAATGGTTAAGAAATTAACATTGCATAATTGGTGGTTTATTAATTCCAGAAAGATTATGACATGATTAAATGGATTATTAAAATTTGGAAATTTTGGGAGACTATCATCATATTTATTTGATTGCAAGTTAGGATTTTTTTTTTCTTTTCTGAATTTTATAATTGGATGTTGCATTTGGAGAATCCTTAAGTATCATATTGTTGAGCATTTTGAGGAAGAGGAAATCGAGAAATAAAATTTAGATGGATAAATGTTTAAATTTAAATTTGTGGGACGAGATTTCATTTTATACTTGTGCATTGAAAAAAATCAAATTTAAGGAGTGAATATTAAATTCCGAGTATTGAATTATTAACAAAAACTTTCAAGGAAATTTTGATGGACTTTGATTTTTACTTTGAGGATTTTTCAGGTTATACAACAATTTTAGAATTTTGAAATTGCGAAAGGACATTGTGGATTATTAAAAGATTTCATGGATGATAAATTTAAATTTGAGGGAAATAATAATGTGTATGAGTAAACACTACTATGAGGATTTTAAATTTCGAGGACGAAATTCTTTTAAGGTGGGTAGACTTGTCACTACCACATTCCGAAAACAGGGGTAATTTCGACTTTTTACAATATTTATTATTATTGTAGTTATAATTAAATTAATTGCATGAATAGTATATATTTAAATTAAATAACTGTGTGATGTGTACTTTAATATATTATATTATAGACAGTGTTTATTTGTGTTTGTGATGGTAGACTTGACCTAGAAGCCAGTAGATGAGCACCTGTCGGAATTATGGAATTTTGAGGTTAATTGTTTTATTTTAGAATTAATTTATTGGAGGTGTAATTAATTACCGTATTTTATTTAATATTTTTGCGCATTGCCTTTGCTTCGATATTTGGAGCGCTACCCTGACTTTTGTCTTCCAACAGATTTCACAATCTTGCCCTAGACATGCCCGCCTTCAATTCTGCTATTTTTGCAACTCGTAATTTTGCTCCCTGTGCATTATTTCTGGCCGCACAAAAATCGTCGCGGACGTTATTTAATAAATCCCTATTTTGCATCGTTGTGCGTTCCAATCGAAAATTGGAGGCAATGTTGACCTATTTTTCGTGCAGCCCAAATTAGGGAAATATTCTGTTCTGAGTCTTCTTCATTTTTGGTATTGATGACCTGACCTGATTTTGGCCCCATGTACTCCTAATTAATTGTTGAACACAACTTGCATTTATTTCTATTTAAATTGAGGATACTATTTTATCTAATTCTAAAATCCCAATTTAATTCCAGTGCCCTGTTATTTGAGCCCATACCGATCATACAGCGCCCCTGACCCTACAAAATATCGGACCCCGAATCGCCCGCCAAATTTTCGTTATTTTATGTGTTTGTGCAATTTCCCAAATTTAAGGGGGCTAAATTGCAAATTTGCATTTTGTGGCCTCACCCAATTATTTTAACCGATGAGGAATCCTTAATATTTTAATTAAACCTCACCCTAAATCCCCCATGAATTATTTCCCTCATGTTCAATCTAGACCACTCATTTAGAGGGTCAATCACAACCCTCCATCAAAATTCCCTCATCCTATATAATAGCATGTCTACATCAAACCCTAATCCCAAGAAACCTAGAATTCCCCACCCTCACAAGCCTCCTCCCTCTCTCCTACGTTGTAAAAATTTTCTCCCTTCTTCTTCTCTTTTCTTCTTTTCTTTCCTTCCTTCTTCTCCTTCTTCTTTATTTTTAGTTTTGAATCCATTTGAATCCAAATTCATTGGAAGGGGGGGGAGGGAACACTGTTCCCAGGCCGAGTTCCCCGCAGCCCTTCAACCACTGATCCCCGCTGTACTCCGGCGGCCAACCCCCCTACTGTCGATTCCATCAGCCGGCCCACCGCTCGGCCGACTTCCCTCCAGCGGCCCCTGCGAATCCGGCCGAGTTCATCCCCGCGGCTTCACGAGCCGAGCTCGACCCCGGCGCTCAGCCGGCCATCAGTTCAGCCAAGCCCCCGGCTCCCCCTCCGATTCCGACTGCTCCTCCATTGTTCCAGCCATCAACCCCGGCCGAGCTCAGTAGCTGGAGCTTGTAACCCGAGTGGGGGCATTGAGGTGGCTTGGACGGTTGGTCCGGTTGTTCCTTGGGTTTGGGTGAAGTCGGTGTTCTTCACTGGTCCGCCCGGTCTAAGTCTGGAGTTGATCTTCACTGGTTCGTGCGAAGGCTCGGACTGGTTTAGTCTCTAAAGAGGAGGGGACCGCGTGAGACTGGCTTCACAGAGCAGCGTTACAACTCCCACCACAGTAATTCTCCCTCTCTCCCTCTTTCCTCTCTGGTTATATATATATATATATATATATATATATATATATATATATATATATATATATATATATATATATATATATATATATATATATATATGTATGTATATATTTATATATATACGTATATACGTTCAGGTATATACTAATATATGTATTTGTATATATATTAAATCAATGTGTAGGTACATGTATGTGTAAAATTAATATATATGTAAATGTATATATTTAATTAAAGTGTATGTATGAGTATGTATTTAATTTAATTGGTATGTAGATATATATGTATATATATATATATACATTGATTTATTTTTATAATATCTATTTAATAAAAGTATATTAGTATAATTTAAATTAGTGTATTAATATGTACTAATTTTAGTGAAGGATATAATTATATCGGTATATATGTACTATATACATATTGGTATGTGTATAGTATTATTATTAATTAATGTTTAATATATGTATTAGCATAGTATATATGTTTTAGTATAATTAGTATAAATGTATATATATATATATATATCTTGTACATACAATTAATGTATTGCATATGTATCTAATGTGATGTACTAGTATTAGTATATATGTGTATGTACATATGTTCGTGTATTTCTTCCTATATATCTATATATGTATTCAATATATATTTTGCGTGTACGTATTAAATAATAAATATTAATATGTAATATTGGTATATGTATATGTACATATTTTATATACTTAATATATTTCAATATATAAATTGGTATGTACGTATATCTGTATTTTAGTATATGTTGGTAATTGTTAATTTGGTATATATATAAATAAATATATGTATATTCATTTTGATATAAGTGCTAATTTGGTAATATATATATATATTTGTTTTGGTATTTGGTTTATATATATGTACTTGTATACATAGTATAATTTAATATAATTAGTATTTTGGCACATATATATATATATTGTATATGTAATTATATTGGTGCATGAATAAATATTGTAAGTATTAATAAGTGTAAAGTGGTTTATGTATATCCTACTAGATGACCCTAGTTGACTAGTGCCCTGCCTGGCATGGCCCTGAGGCCAGTGTTTTAGTCTGTGTTAGTGTAGCATCTGATGCAAATGTTGTTTTGCTTGTAATGTGTTTTTAGGACTGTTGGTTCACCAGGGGATACTCTGGAACAGGACACCAATAATTACCAGCTAAGGACCCAAGGCAAGTACATTCTCTGATAATTTCCAATTCTTGATAATTGCTATAAGTTCAATGATCTTGAAATGTTACAACTGAATCTTTGACACTGTGCTACACGGACTAGTATAGCTTGGATCTGCAGTCATGAGATGTTATCTTGATTATCGTATTGACATTGTACACGACATGTATATTTAGACATCGTACATGATAGACTTGACTTGCTCGTGTATCGTGACGTGTCATGGTTGGATCCACAGTACTAGTTGGGGGCGGGGAAGTAGTTATTAAGAAATGTGATCATAACCTTTTATTGTAGTATAGAAATTGTAAGTGTTAATCATGCTCTTCACCCATGATTAGCCAGGCCCTGTAGCTATCGTACATGTTCCCAAGCCGATCACATTTTGAAACTACTATTTCAAACACTTAGAATGGATTACAGTTCCCTATTTCAAATCATATACTACATCACCCGTATATGATACCATCCTTGTTCTTTTAATTCCATACATGCACTGACTGTATCATATTGCCTATTACCTGTCTCTTTATATTGTCTGTCTCTCTTAAATTGCCATTTGCATTTATTTCACTGTCTTCTCAGTAGCTAGCATGACATGTTTTATTGTATTATAGACATTATCAATTAATGGAACTGTTATTTGAGAGTGTTGCTTTGCTCCTTCCTGACTGGAAATATTTTTTCCAGACTATGCCTTAGAGGACCGCTGTCCGACACTTTATGGACCATATGGTGAGTAGCTGCAGACTTGGTAGTTAGTTGTGATTCTGGAAGGTCTAGCCGGGATTATTATTTATTGTTAGTTCTTTAAGTAGACTATTTGGTACCGGATTTGTCTCCGGCCTTTTGATGAGACTTGGATATTGTTAAGTTAGAATATTACTTGTGGACTTGTGTTGTGTTTAATTTTAGTTTTACTATTCGAAATCTTATCGTGCTGTAATCCTGTGATTGAGTATGTGTTCATCTTATTTGTGTCATCGTGCCTCCTAATGGAGATTGGATGCTTGCGTGACATTAGTTAGATAGTATCAAGACCTTGACAGCGTTCTACCGTCGATGCTGCGGCGTAGGCTGGACGTACCCACGCACTCGCGCCCCTAAACCGGGTGCGGGTCGTGACAGTTTTGGCATGCTGACCCTCGTTGAAACAGGTTTCCCTCACCAAGGCGAACCGAACGAGGAGCCGAAGTCGTCTTCCCGATCCAGTCCAGCTGTTGGCGCATCTTTACCGCGCCCCTTGAAGCATTTGGAGTCAGAAGCTTGCAACTCTTCATATACAAATGCAGCTTCGTGGCAAAGCCGTCCTCCAGCCCGGAGGTCTTTATCTTTTTGAAGTTTATAAAGGGATGTAATGTACAGGACTGCTATCTCATTTTGAGTCAACACTTTTGTAAGCCGTTCGGCATATTAGCTGACTCGTTCAGGAGTTTGTAATAGATGTTCATTATCAATAAAGAGAACTTTTCCATGTTTCAAATATGTGTTTCAATTTATCTGCATACTCTGAATATGTGCTTGCTATGCAAATCATTAAAGCCTTGTGTGTCACGTCCCGATCCCGAAAGGGTCTTTCGTCCTCGCCGGATCCTTTACGGAACCGATTCGTCCTCGCTAGGGGCGTGATGCCGTGCGAGCCTGGGGTTGCGCTCGCACAAGGCAAGAACTTGCAGTTTTAGGAACCCATTTTGAAACACAAATTATAAAACACATTCACAGAGATTCGAACACAAATGCGGAAGAAACATTCTTTTTCATTGAATATTCAGAGTAATTTACATAGAGTTTACATTGATGCGCCTTCTCGGCTATTGAATTACATTACAAAAGATAACTCAAAATGCAGGACGCGCTCCGTCAGATAGTCCACGTCGTTTGCACATTACGCCCTTGTATAGATTGAATTCCATGCCTCCAAAATGAACTGACTCCAGCTATACTTCAAAATAGAGGTGCTCCTAATGCCTCCTCGCTATGCTCTAGCGTTGCACCGTCTGAGTGCCTGAAATAGTTGTCCACGACGTGGGTCAGTACTCAACTTGTACTGGTGAGCGGGATGAATCCCACTCAACTAAATCGACACTAGCTTGTTAGGGGCGAGCATGCATTAAGATAGCTTCTATAAGGAAGCAAGTGAAATCAATTCATATCAGTTACATGTTTTGATAGGAATGAAAATAGCATTGAATCCAACCAGTGCACCGATTGCTTACTCAATCGATGCAAGCCTTCCCTGAAACGGAAACACAAGTATACTTACCATCTGCACAAGACAATAAGTTAGCATGCGTTCTATTCTATGCGGTCATTGGTGTGATCGACACCTTAGGGACATATTTCAAGCTTAGCGGCGCGCCCTATCAGCTCGGGTAGCAAGCCCTGCTGGAGGTTCCGCTATGCATCGTGACGAGCACGAATCAAATATTTCCCTCCGGATCGATACGGTTCAAGTGTCCCAGAAAGCCGTTTCGAGAAAATGCCAAACCCTGTGCACAAGTTATCCCAGACCATGCAAATGCATGAAATAATTTATATTACATACAATACATCGAATTAAACAGAAGAAGTTAAGCAGCAACATATATATATCTCATGCAACAGTTCATATTTTCTCGAGCGGTGTTCCGATTCAGTTATCCCATAAGTCCAAACTCTATCCGAGGCACCAGGCCGCCACCAACAACCAACTCTTCCTTATAAACAAGCTCAAATTATAAGGTGTGCAAGCATATGATAAAATTAGTCTACAAATCCCATGTTCCTTTCTTAGTGGCTGGCATGCCTGTGGCTAAGGATTTTCTAGGCGTCCAACCGGGCATCATCGAGTGAACGATTGAAACTTAGAGATGTTGGCATGAAGAAGTAGGAAAGAAGGGACCAAACCACTCACTGGTTAAGGGAAAAAGGCTGAAACTAGGAATCCCGCTAGCGATGATCAAACGTCAGTTACGCGGACCTGAAACAGCACAAGCACCGAGTTAGAAATCTTGCCTATCCTTCCTTGCCGAACTCCCCAAAACCTCAAGTTCCAAACGATAAAACCAGCAGCGAAAACCAAGCAAATCGAAAGCAACAACAAATCCAAAACCTCAAAACGGCAATCAAGAAAACCAAGCAACCAAAATACGAAAACTATTGGACTCGTTTCAATAGAGGCCTTTCCATGAGTTGGAAAGGATCATCGCATTTCGTCCGTGGCAAGAAGATGCCGAGATCTAAGTTATGACTCAGACGGACTAGCCACAAGCCCAATTACATAGTGCTCGTCCCGGTCGGATCGGGATTTGAGGCACTACATAATATACCACTAAGAAAAAGCTTCGACCCGAAACTTAAGAACAAGCCCTACCTCCGACTCAATGAACAACGAAGGATACTTTTCCTTCATCTCCGATTCGACTTCCCAGGTTGATTCCCCAACTGTATGGTTCCGCCACAGCACGCGAACCAAGGACATCGTACGGTTGCGAAGTACTTTTTCCTTACGATCCAGAATCTGCACCGGCTCCTCTGAGTATGACAAATCCATGCGCAATTCTAGCTGTTCGAAGCTAACTACATGACTCGAGTCATGCACATACTTTCGAAGTTGGAAAACGTGGAATACGTCGTACACTCCAGCCAAGGCGGGAGGTAGTGCAATTCGGTATGCCACAGCTGCCACCCGTTCTAGTATTTCAAAGGGGCCGACAAACCTGGGACTCAGCTTGCCCTTCACGCTGAAACGCATCACTCCACGCATCGGCGTCACTTTCAAGAAGACATGATCCCCGACCATGAACTCCAAGGGCCTTCGATGAGTATCGACATAGCTTTTCTGTCGGCTCTGCGTAGTGCGGAGTCTTTCCCGAATCAAGCGAACTTTCTCGACTGTCTGCTCCACCAGCTCTGGCCCGAGTACCTGCCGCTCGTCGACTTCGTCCCAACTGATTGGAGATCGACACTTGCGCCCATAGAGTGCTTCGTACGGTTCCATCTGGATGCTCGATTGGTAGCTGTTGTTGTACGCAAACTCCGCCAACGGAAGGTGCGTGTCCCAACTAGTCTTTAAATCGATTGCACACAGCCGTAACATATCTTCAAGTATCTGATTTGTCCTCTCTGTTTGGCCATCAGTCTGGGGGTGGTATGCGGTACTGAACTGTAGCTTGGTTCCCAAAGTAGACTATAGGCTAGTCCAGAAACGAGATAAGAAACGTCCATCACGGTCAGAGACGATAGAAGCAGGCACTCCGTATAATCGAACAATCTCGTCTATGTAGATCCGTGCTAACCGATCGACGCTCCACGCAACTTTTATGGGGAGAAAGTGGGCTGATTTGAACATTTCTCAAGTTATTTTGCAGTTGGGATTGGCATCGTAAATCCCTTGCTTCGTTGCCTCCCACCAATCATGCGCACGCAGTTCCAGCTGAACCGATGCACAGGCAACTCGCTTGGATCTCCGGATGCCAACCAGGTTGAAGAGCCCCTCCAGCTTAGCAATCCATCCCAACACCACGTGCGGTTCCGCTCGTCCGTTGAACGTGGGTGGATGCATTTTTGTGAACTCCGCTGCTCGGCAGGTGTTCCTAGCTGAAGGCTGAGTTTCTTCTGACTCATCCTCTACCGCCACGGCCGGCGGTGGGGAAGGAGTCACAGTGACAGTCCCGTTGCTTGGTACCAAGGATGCAATCAGTTGCATCATGGTATCCATTTGCTTCTGCTGAGAAGCAAATTGCGCCTGTTGCGTAACGGCTTGTTGTTGCTGCACCTCCATGAGATGCATAAGCCGTTCCGCCATACCGGTTGAACCCGCTCCTCCGGATTCTCCAGAACTTGTCGGATCGCTCTGGATAGGCTGAGCACTGCTTGCAGCGGCAATGTTTTTCTTAGCCATTGCTACAAAAGAGAGTAGCTTGTTAACACTCCAAAATCGATATATTTTATATCTACGGGCTCATTGTATAGGCGACTCATCTGATGCAGCGGACGCCGAACGCAGCTCAATTGAGAGGCGCATCAAACTCCTTTATATTCTTTTGAAATCCCAAGGAAATACAACCGTGCTCTGATACCAATATGTCACGCCCCGATCCCGAAAGGGTCTTTCGTCCTCGCCGGATCCTTTATGGAACCGATTCGTCCTCGCTAGGGACGTGATGCCGTGCGAGCCTGGGGTTGCGCTCGCACAAGGCAAGAACTTGCAGTTTTAGGAACCCATTTTGAAACACAAATTATAAAATACATTAACAGAGATTCGAACACAAATGCGGAAGAAACATGCTTTTTCATTGAATATTCAGAGTAATTTACATAGAGTTTACATTGATGCACCTTCTCGGCTATTGAATTACATTACAAAAGATAACTCAAAATGCAGGACGCGCTCCGTCAGATAGTCCACGTCGTTTGCACATTACGCCCTTGTATAGATTGAATTTCATGCCTCCAAAATGAACTGACTCCAGCTATACTTCAAAATAGAGGTGCTCCTAATGCCTCCTCGCTATGCTCTAGCGTTGCACCGTCTGAGTGCCTGAAATAGTTGTCCACGACGTGGGTCAGTACTCAACTTGTACTGGTGAGCGGGATGAATCCCACTCGACTAAATCGACACTAGCTTGTTAGGGGCGAGCATGCATTAAGATAGCTTCTATAAGGAAGCAAGTGAAATCAATTCATATCAGTTATATGTTTTGATAGGAATGAAAATAGCATTGAATCCAACCAGTGCACCGATTGCTTACTTAATCGATGCACGCCTTCCCTGAAACGAAAAAATAAGTATACTTACCATCTGCACAAGACAATAAGTTAGCATACGTTCTATTCTATGCGGTCATTGGAGTGATCGACACCTTAGGGACATATTTTAAGCTTAGCGGCGCGCCCTATCAGCCCGGGTAGCAAGCCCTGCTGGAGGTCCCGCTATGCATCGTGACGAGCACGAATCAAATATTTCCCTCCGGATCGATACGGTTCCAGTGCCCCGGAAAGCCGTTTCGAGGAAATGCCAAACCCTGTGCACAAGTTATCCCAGACCATGCAAATGCATGAAATAATTCATATTACATACAATGCATCGAATTAAATAGAAGAAGTTAAGCAGCAACATATATATATATATCTCATGCAACAGTTCATATTTTCTTGAGCGGTGTTCCGATTCAGTTATCCCATAAGTCCAAACTCTATCCGAGGCACCAGGCCGCCACCAACAACCAACTTTTCCTTATAAACAAGCTCAAATTATAAGGTGTGCAAGCATATGATAAAATTAGTCTACAAATCCCATGTTCCTTTCTTAGTGGCTGGCATTCCTGTGGCTAAGGATTTCTTAGGCGTCCAACCGGGCATCATCGAGTGAACGATTGAAACTTAGAGATGTTGGCATGAAGAAGTAGGAAAGAAGGGACTAAACCACTCACTGGTTAAGGGAAAAAGGCTGAAACTAGGAATTCCGCTAGCGACGATCAAACGTCAGTTACGCGGACCTGAAACAGCACAAGCACCGAGTTAGAAATCTTGCCTATCCTTCCTTGCCGAACTTCCCAAAACCTCAAGTTCCAAATGATAAAACCAGCAGCAAAACCAAGCAAATCGAAAGCAACAACAAATCTAAAACCTCAAAACGGCAATCAAGAAAACCAAGCAACCAAAATACGAAAACTATTGGACTCGTTTCAATAGAGGCCTTTCCATGAGTTTGGAAAGGATCATCGCATTTCGTCCATGGCAAGAAGATGCCAAGATCTAAGTTATGACTCAGACGGACTAGCCACAAGCCCAATTACATAGTGCTCGTCCCGGTCGGATTGGGATTTGAGGCACTACATTGTGCGGGCGCAACTCCAGGCCCGCACGGCGGTCACGATTCGGGGGACGCCCCATTGATTCTAAGGAATTGGGTCGTGACATAATGGTATCAGAGCACAGATTCAAAGTTCCTTAGACTTCGTGCTGGAAAAGTTCCTTTAACGATCAAATTCCTGTGCGAACTCTTGAACTCGCTAGGCCAAAATGAGATACGTTCATGCAATAAGTCCATAATACATTATGATTCTAATGTAATTTACCTTCTTTTGAAGGAATGACACTAGCGCAATCTGCAGCGCAAGCACCGAATGAAACACAAGAGAGTAGTTCGGGCACTTCGGGAAGCTCGCGGAGCCAGCGAGGCATATCTCAAGTCGAACCGCTAGAGCGGGTGATGCAAATGTTAGAATCATAACGACAAAGAGACGATGCTCGCCAAGCCAAGTTCGAAAGCAATCTAGAGACCCGATTCTCAGTCCAACAGAAGCGGGTAGATACCCTGCAAAAAATCGTTCAGACTTTGGCTGCCAACTATTTTGCCGCAACAACAACGACTCCGGTGGAACAGCCCGTGCTTGAAGTAGAGACGCCGCAATTCCCAAGGCCGAGGGACGTGACTGCCTTCAACTTGGGCCACTTCAAGAAAGTCTGCAACACCCCATTCAACGGGACTGAGGACCCAGTGGTAGCTCTAGATTGGCTAGCCGAGCTTGAAGATCACTTCGCTCTGCTAAAGGTCCCCGAAGAGAAGCGCGTCGCCTGTGCGCAACTTCAGCTCCGCCTCAACGCGCACGATTGGTGGAACGTGCATCGACGATCTCTCCAATTTGATCACGGAGAGGAGGCGATCTCGTGGACGACTTTTCGTGCCGCGTTTGAAGAGGAGTTTATACCCCCTCCAGTATAACGACAAATGAAGAATGATTTCGTGCAGCTGCGGCAGGGCAATATGACAGTGAAGCAATATTCCGCCGAATTCAACCGACTCTCCAAATTCGCTAGGGCCTATTTATCTGATGCAGCGAGTCAAGCTAGAAGGTTTGAAGGCGGTTTGCGCCCTGCCATCAATGCGCACGTGGTCAATAATCAGTACGGGACGATGCGTGAAGTCATGAATCACGCCCTATCACTTGAACCGCAGTATCCTCACGTTTCTACCGGCGCTGTACATACCTACAATCACAAACGCCAAGGCAACGATAGAGGAAACACCGCTGCAAAGCGCCCTAACCACGGCGGTCCTCGGAGAGGAAACCCAGGGCAACCATGTTCTTATTGTAAGAAACCAGGGCACATAGCTGAAACGTACCGCAAGAAACTCGGGCAATGTCTCATTTGCGGTGACTCAACCCACCGAATTCGTGATTGTCCAAACTATTCAGTTCATCATCCTTAACGGTAAGCATTATTCTTAAGTTTCGGGATGAAACTTCCAATTGGTAGGGTAGGATGTAGCGCCCCGTTCCCCCGGTGCGGGGAGCGCGGCTAAGAAACACAAACGGTATCGTTCGATCGGGATAGATTGAATTAAGAACTCGTCCTCGTTATGGATTTGTTTCTTCGGAATCGATTTCCATATTCAGTAGACCATGCCCCAAGGATCGGCTTAGCGGCAGAGTCAGGAGGGACCTCTCCGCTGCATTCTTTTGTTGCCTAGTTTTCGCTGTCGCTTGCTGCTTTCGTGCTTTGAGTTGGTTTTGGGATTTGCTTGTTTTTCTTGAACGGTTTCGATGGATTTCATTGTTTTCGTTCATTGACTTGCACTTCTATTCCGAGATTGGAAAGAGAGAAAGAAGTATTGATCGAACTGTTCGTGATGCAGGTGAACAAGCAGTAGGCGGCTTGCGAGCGGAGTCGTGAAGCGCCTCTTTCCTTCTCCCTTCCAACAATCTAAGTGAGTGGCTACCATCCCGATTTGCTAGCCCTGCTTCCAAGCTTCACATCTAACAATCTGCATTCTTCTTGCCCCGATCAAACGATACCAAGTAATAATAAAAGAAACCAAGATAAAAGAGAATAGGCTTGGATTATATATTGCTTGTCATTCAACTTGGGAACGATTATTCATATGCTTGCTTGTTCATTTGGAAATGTTCTATACATGCTTCAATTTAGTTAGAATGCATCTTCTTCCATAAATTGTGCTAAGCATGGAATACACTTGTTATGAAATAAACTGTCAGGAAGACTATGCAAAACGAATCATGTAATGTTGCTTGTCTCATGTTCATATTGCCTCAACGGCATCAACGTTAACGTATCACGAACGATCGATCACGGACAACTTGTGCACAAGGTAACGGGTTCCTGCGGACGGTTGCTGGGGCACTGGCACCGATCCGGTCCGGGCGGAACTTCATAATAGTCTCACGCATCTGGACAAGGATAGTCTGCAGCCACCAACGAATCTTTGCTGCATTCCAACCTCGTTCAAGACTAAACGGTCCATTATGGCTTCTAGCTAGTGATCTCAACGTGTATATTTAAACCTGTTGCAAACTAACTTGTGTCTTCGTGGCAGGGAAGGCATGGTAAGTATTGTGCAGGTGATTCAGACGGGCAGGTAAAATCCACCGAACGATGGCTAGTTCATTTCAGTAAATTCTATATGCTGCTTACTTGTAAATAAACTAAGGCAAGATAGAAATCCACAAAATATGCATGCTTCATTAAAACAACGTGTTGATTGGTGTAGTTCGGTTAGCTCGCCTTCACCAGTATGTTTCGGCATGCTGACCCTCGTTGAGACAGGTTTCCCGCACCAAGGCATGTAGTTTGGTGTTTGGTTTGTGCGTTGTATTGCTCGGTTCTCTCGCAGGTACTCTCTGATTTTGGAAAAGATTTTCGTGCTTCTTTTCCAACAAGATGAAGGACAACCACAATTAGCTCCGGCTAAGACAACTTAATACTCTGGGACGAACCTGAGTAGCTGATATATAATCAAGCAAAGTAGTTTTAGAGCTCCTAAAGACGCATTAATATACTCTACTTGTTCAATAAGCTATCTAATCTTTTGTGCATATCATTTTTTTGTGCAATAGCTCTGCAACATACGACATGTTTTGAGAAATCTCATTTCAGAGTCCTGCATATTGAGGTTCTGAACACTTACGCTTTGACTTTGAGGGCAGCTGCACTAACTGGTAAAGCTCTTACCAAAGTCCATCCTACTTCATCCAGTAGTTTGAGCAAGTGAAGAACATACAAAATCTCATGGTGAAGACTGATATGCTGCTAGATGTTCTGGCATGGCCAGGGGTAATGAACTTGCCAAAAGAATCCCCATTCCACGGTTCTTCAGTCTTAGCACAAAGGGTGTATAGTGGCAGAGAGGCACAAAAGAACAAAAGAAAGGAAATAATAGCTATACTTGACATACTTCAACTATATGAATTCATTCAAAAGAATCCATCTACTACAAGAGAAATTATTGAGGGTTTAATTGATTCTCCTCCACTTGATGGTCTGAAAATTTGAGGATGGAGAGGAGAATCAAAGCTGCCACTGCATATACTCACTCATCAATGGAAGAAGAATCAAAGTTCATGGTAAGCCCGACTTAATGAATAATTTATTTTACTACGGACGTTCGACCCAGAACCGCCTTGGGAATCCAGTAAATCAACGTCATAGCAACCAGGTAAGCAAACAAACCAACTAGGAAAGCAACTGCATTTATAAGAAACTAGATAAATAAAAAGCCAAGGAAATATGCGAGAAAGAAAAGAAGAAGAAGAAGAAGAAGGAACTCGTCGCGGTTCCACCTCTTTGGAGGCAACCAGCCGATCAGCCGGTTGATGTCATAGGTCAACAGGCCTCCTCCTTCATCACTTGTAGGTAATACCATACACTGTTTTAATGTATACATCTTAGTATTGAAGCTGTCAATAGAGTACTGACCAGAGGTAGTGTTGAGAGTATTAGTGGGTGTTTAGTCCCACATCTAGTAGAATAGTAGAGAGAGGGGTTAGCCTCTCCTATGTATATGTAGCTACACCCATCAATAAAATTAAGCCAAGTATTAAACCAAGTTTCTATTTGGTATCAGAGTCAAATTCTTCCACCCTTTCTCCAAATCCTAACCCTAACCCTCTTACAGCCGCCCCCTCCCTTCTTTCCCCGACGACCGCCTGGCCACGCGCCGCAGTGCTGCCGGCCTGCCCCGCCGCCACGGCTGCTACTGCTGCTGTTGTCATGACTTCTGCTGTTGCCGCTTCGATCCCGGCGACCCCGATCCTGGCGATCTTCTTCTTCATCTTCTCTCCTGCCTCTCGACTACAACTGTCGGTTCCTCCTTCTCGTGTGAACTCCTGATCTCAACTACAACTGTCAGTTCCTCCTTCTTGTCAAGCCATGCGACCTCGGGTTGAAGCCGTGCATGAGACGTAAGCAGCGACTCTCAGGGACACCGCTGCCGCTGAAGGAGGAACAGTAAACGCGGAGAAGAGGACGATCAAAGGTGGAGACAATCTAGATTTGCTACCGTCTTGCTGATCTTGTTGATGGAAGAGTACAAGAAGAAGACGATGGAGACGATCTACGACAAGTTGACGTCCCAAGAGATGAAGGCTTTGGTGGACGATATCTTCTCCAAGAGGCTGACTGAGACTAGCTCATGTGGTGCACACGCAGATGTGGATCCTTCACCATACAAAATAGAGAAGTTGGAGAAACTGGAGATAAAGTTGGAGGATACTTCTAACTACTTGAAGTGGTCGCGTCAGGCGATGCAGACTCTGAAGGCAAGAGACTTTGTGGGCTATGTGAATGGCCAAACCAAGGCACCTGAAGATCACTCCTCACAAAAATTTGTTGTATAGTAGATCGTCAATAATGTTGTTGCTGGATGGATGACAGCCTCATTGACCGACCAAGTGTTAGACAACATGAAAGCAATGGAGGGTGCTGGTGACATTTGGATGGCGCTGAGAGATATGTAATCAGGGTCGGGCAACCCTATGAGAATTTTCCAACTACAAGATGAACTTGATAAGGTGGTCCAAGAAGATCACACCATCTCTAAGTATGCGGCTCTACTGAAAAAGTATTGGTCATATCTCGACCATTATGACCCCATTGTCATGGAAGATAAGCAATTGGAACCGACATTTATGAAACATTATAAGAAGTTCATGGAGTATGTTTTACGACAGAGGATGATGAAGTTCCTGAAGGGGTTCAACCCAGCATTCGAGCAGAAGAGAAATATCCTACTTGCTTAACCTAGGCTGCCATCACTGGAGGAGGCCATAGCTGCTATGGCACAAGAAGAGGCACGACTGAAGCTGATGCCTAGCACCACTAGCTCTCTTGGGGAAAATCAGCTCTAATAGCTTTTAACCCAAACCCTTCCGGAGGGGAGGGTGCTACAACCGTGGAGACCCTGGATACTTCATCAGATTCTGTACGAAACTCCTGAGAGGCCAGTCCAGCAGCCGCGGACGTAACTGTGGATGACGTAGGGGTGGCAGATGAGGCTATGCTGGTGGCAGAAGTAATCATTCCGGAGGACACAAGGCAAACCTGGCAGAAAAGGGAAGTGAGAGTCAGTCACCCGATATGACCTTTAGTGAGAGGAAAATGCTAGAGATATAGAGAAGCATGAAGCTTGAAACCAGCGACAGTCGAGCCAACACCTCTGGGTATCAACTCCAACCACCTCCGGGGGTAACATCACCTACTATGCCTATACAAGCACATGCATAACTGCTCATGCCCTAGCATCTATCCACAGACCAGGTTGGATAATTAACTCTGGGGCATCCCGCCATGTCACGGGTGCCCATGACGAGTTCCAAGATTACACTTACCTGACGATGCCTAAAAGCATTCAGACTGTTGATGGTACGGCTAGACCCTTTATGGGTAAAGGCACAGTTGAATGCACCCATTCCATAACCCTTACTGATGTCTTGCATGCTTCATCTTTTTTCGTTAATCTATTGTCCATTAGTGTCATTGTTCTTCAACTTAATTGTGTTATTTTCTTTGACATTCCTAAGGTAATTTTTCAGGAGAAGAAAATGGGAAGACAGTTAGGGACTGTCACTTGGCATAAGGGGCTATGGTACTTAGACATGGGTGGGCTGGATGCAGCACTAGCGTCACTGGTGGAAGAAGCACAACCGGAGAAGCCGCGAAGAACAGTGTAAGCAAAATTATTACTTCAACATCAGCGCATGAGACACTCTCCATTCAGTCTACTAAGTCGGATGTATCCATCTATGTATCAAAAGGCTAATAAACAAAAGTTGGGTTGTGATGCTTGTGAGCTTAGGAAACATACCAGAAGCTCTTATGTGAGTTCTGGAAATAGAAGTTTAGCTGCTTTTGACATGATACACTCTGATGTGTGGGAATCTTGTCCTACAACTGGAGTTAATGGTTTTAAATGGTTTGTCACCTTTATTGACTGCAACACTCGTGTCACCTGGGTATACCTAATGAAGAGTAAGAGTGATATCTTTACATGCTTTCAAGATTTTCAACATAGGGTTACAACACAGTACAGTGCTAAAGTAAAGATTTCAAGATCTGACAATGGGACAGAATACACCAACAAGGCTATTGAAGAGTACTTATCAGCCCATGGGATACATCATTAGACTTCATGTGCCTATACACCAGCACAGAATGGCGTGGCAGAGCGGAAGAACATGCACATGTTGGAAGTAGCACGATCAATGATGTTTGCCATGAATGTTTCCAAACACTTGTGGGGGCATGCCGTGTTGACGGCTACATATCTCATCAACATGATGACCTCTCAGGTGTTAGGATGGAAGACACAGTTTGAGATGCTTACATGAGAGAATAAGTACATTGTTCTCCCAAAGGTATTTGGATGTGTATGTTTTGTGAAAGATAACAGACTTGCGATTGGAAAGTTGGACCCCTGGGCAGTGAAGTGCATCTTTGTTGGCTACTAAATGACTCAGAAGAGATACTCTTGTTGGAGTCCGGTGGAGCGAAGGCTCTTTGTAAGCATGGGCGTTACATTCAGAGAGATGGAATCATACTACCACAATAGTTCAGGTGAAGGCTCCGCATTTGGTGACACACCTAACACAAGAGGTGTTAGGAGTGAGAGAGAGATGGGCCCAAGCATGATTGTCGGGTTAGTTCCATGTCCAATAATGGAAGCTGGTCCAAGGGAACAAGGAGGAGATAGCGATGGTGAGAAAAGTGATGGGGATGCACATAATCAGGAGAAAGAAAGTAGTGACAATCATGAGAAAAAAAGTGATGCTCCAGTGCAGGGGGGAACAGACTACAGAACAATCTACAGAGCTCCAAGTCTACAGAAGGATCAAGCAGCAGTCCACTACTGTGCCTATTACTGAGCTTATTGTCCCTATTGTGCCATGTCCCTCGCCTAACCCTGTCCCAACTCTTGAAGATGCACCTCCCACACCGGATCCCTCTGATTCGGATACGGATTCCTCTGATTCGAATGGTATGATCTCTTCACCACTTTCTCATATTCCCTTAAGGAGATCTTCTCGCAGTAATGCAGAAAAAGTCCATAATCGTTATGGTTATGAACATGACATTGTCAATTTCTTATCCTACTCTAATATATCTCCTACCTATCAAGCATTTATTGCATCGTTAGACACCACCTCTTTGCCTAAGTGTTGGAAGGAAGCGAAGGAAGATCCAAGGTGGAGATCATGAAATCATCAATAAAGGCGAGTCAGGGCCTATCGGTCGAGAAGTAAACTCCTCCATTTAGCAATTGAGTTCTTATTATCCAGTCGCTTTGCTCCTTACAACCAAACTTCTGATTAACTGATTAAGCTGGATTCTGCAATATTGGAGAAACTTGGAACATTCGAAAAAAATGGTACATGGGAGCTTATTCCGTTGTCTAAAAGAAAGAGAGCAGTTTGATGCAAATGAGTCTTCACAGTAAAGGAGATGCCAGAAGGAAATATGGAGCGGTACAAGACAAGGTTGGTTGCAAAGGGATTCACTCAATCCTATGGCATCGACTATGATGAGACATTTGCTCCAGTGGCAAAGATGAGCACTGTGAGAACCCTGGTCTCCCTTGTAGCAAACCATGGGTGGCAGCTGTATCAATTGGATGTGAAGAACTCTTTTCTTCATGGGGACCTACAAGAGGAAGTATATGTCACGCCCCGATAGCAAACGACTATATGCTCCACGGGAGCGCCGAGGTGCGGTAATTCGCTCCCAGCGGGGGCGTTGGTCGGGGACCTTCGGGACAGGGGCATGACATAATGGTATCAGAGCGACTCGATTCTTTGTCCATTCCATTGCTACGACTCTAAGATGTGCTCGATATTGTATTGCAATAGAGTGTTCAATACAATAAGTCCATAGATATTGTCAAAGTTGTGCAAAAGTTTTCTGGATTTGATTTGTTGCTTGAGAGTTGCGCTTTCGTGCTTGTGTTTTGCTAAAGTTTTTGATTGAGGATGGTGAAGGATGAGGACTATCGCTGTCACGACCCGATTCCGTGGAATCGTTGGGGCGTCCCCCGAATCGTGATGCCGTACGGGCCTGGGGTTGCGCCCGCACAAGGCTAAAGTATTTTGCATAACGAGCACATATTCAGAGTACGCAGATAAATTGAAACACATATTTGAAACATGAAAAAGTTCTCTTTATTGATAATGAACATCTATTACAAACTCTTGAACGAGTCAGCTAATTTGCCGCACGGGCTTACAAAAGTGTTGACTCAAAATGAGATAGCAGTCCTGTACATTACATCCCTTTACTAAACTTCAAAATGTATAGACCTCCGGGCTGGAGGACGGCCTTGCCACGGAGCTGCATTTGTGTATGAAGAGTTGCAGGCTCCTGCTTCAAAATGCTTCAAGGACGGCGCGATCAGGATGCGCCAACAGCTGGACTGGATCAGGAAGACGACTTCGGCACCTCGCTCGGTTCGCCTTGGTGCGGAGAACCTGTTTCAACGAGGGTCAGTATGTCGAAACATACTGGTGAAGGCGAGCTAACCGAACTATACCAATCAACACGTTGTTTATATGAAGCATGCATATTATTAGTGGGTTTCTATCTTGCCTTAGTTTATTTACAAGTAAGCAGCATATAGAATTTACTGAAATGAACTTGCCACCGTTCGGTGGATTTTACCTGTCCGTCTTAACCACCTACACAATACTTACCATGCCTTCCCTGCCACGAAGACACAAGTTAGTTTGCAACAGGTTTAAATATACACGTTGGGATCACTGGCTAGAAGCCATAATGGACGATTTAGTCTTAAACGAGGATGGCATGTAGCTAAGATTCGTGAGTGCTACAGTCCACCCTGTCCAGATGCGTGAGACTATCGTGAAGTTCCGTCCGGATCGGATCGGTGCCAGTGCCCCAGCAACCGTACGCAGGAACCGTTGGCCTTGTGCACAAGTTGTCCGTGATCAATCGTTCATGATACGTTAACGTTGATGCAGTTGAGGCAATATGAACATGAGACAAGCAACATTGTATGATTCGTTTTGCATAGTCTTCCTGACAGTTTATTTCATAACAAGTGTATTCCATACTTAGCACAATTTATGGAAGAAGATGCATTCTAACTAAAATTGAAGCATGTATAGAACATTCCCAGCGAACAAGCAAGCATATGAGTAACCGTTCCTAAGTTGAATGACAAGCAATACAATCCAAGTTTATTCCCTTTTTATCTTGGTATCTTTTATTATTACTTGGTATCGTCTGATCGGGGCAACAAGAATGCAAGAGTTTTAGGTGTGAAGACTTGGAAGCAGGGCTAGCTAATCGGGATGGTAGCCACCCACTTAGATGGTTGGAAGGAAGAAGGAAAGAGGCGCTTCACGACTCCGCTCGTAAGCCGTCTACTGCTCGTTCACCTGCATTGCACGAACAGCTCGATCAATACTTCTTCCTCTCTTTCCAATCTCGGAATTGAAGTGCAATTCAATGAACGAAAACAATAAAATCCACCAAAACCGTTCAAGAAAACCCAAGCAAATCCGAAAACCAACTCAGAGCACGAAAGCAACAAGCGATATCGAAATCCGAGGCAATAAAAGATAACAGCGGAGAGGTCCCTCCTGACTCTGCCGCTAAGTCGATCCCGGGGGCACGGTCCACTGAATATGGGAATTGATTCCGAAGAAACAAATCCATAACGAGGACGAGTTCTTGTTTCAATCTATCCCGATCAAACGATACCATCTTGTATTTTTTAGCCGCGCTTCCCGCACCGGGGGAACGGGGCGCTACAATCGCTGCTCAGGATATCGAAAAGTTTCTCCTTGAAGTTTCGAGGACGAAACTTTTTGTTGGTGGGTAAGTATGTAGTGTCCCGCTTCGCGTCGGCACTATGTACAAGAGATATCGATTTGCTGACTCAAAAAGGATATCTTCCTTAAGAGCTCCTTGTTGAAGCAGGAGATGACTGATCAAGGTGAGTGTGCAGAAACTTCGTTCTCTTATTCTTGCACGCCTTAATAATGAATCTGAGTTTTTGAATGCTTGTTTGCTTAAGAATTTAGTTTCATAAGAAGAATGATGAACCTGCATTGCATGCTTATTAAGAGAACTCACATAGCTTGTCATTGAAACGAACTTGCCTGCTTAACTAAAGAACTTGAAATACTTGTCTAAGAGTAAGAGATTGCTTGATCATGTTTCACTATCGCTTGTGTTTTGAGAGAACCACATCGTGCTTGAACTTGTTCAGAGAGGGCGGCCAGTCCGCACAGAGAAGAGATAGATAGTCTGTTGGTTCATCTCGTCTGCATCCTAGAGTTTATTTGATAGTGTTTCATGCATTCGCATCGGTCGAACAATGGCTATTAGTGAAGAGCTGAACCTTGGTCACGACTGCTACCATGATAGTGAAGAGCAACCATGAGTCACAGCTGCTAATACCATCAGATAAATGAGTTATCGGTTAGCTAGATTACCGCTGCCGATCCTGAGTTTCTCGGAGACAGAAAAGCATATAGATAGTTCATCGTATTGGCTTGATAGAGGATAGTTCCTAGATGGTGCATTATCCCTAGAGTCTTTGGGTATAGCTCACGAGACACGCTGCGCACACCCTGATAGTAGAACAATCGGCTTGCCTTGTGTGCTTGAATGAATCAAACATGAACTCTATTTTTAAAGATGTTTCCAAAAGAAGTAATATGACTCCGTTCATGTACTGCATGTAATGAACATAGGTAAAACTAGAAAGACCACTAGTAATATAATATTTTATCACATGATTACTTAGTGTTGGTTTTAGTTAAGGTTGCTTATGTTCAATTGATTTTAGACTCACCAGTACTTTTTTCAAAGTGCTCAGGTACTGGATCGTCCGAGGAAGCGATAGGCGTGCCTCATCCCCAAGACCCGAAAATCTGGTTTCAATGTCTTGAGCCGTATCGATTGCTTTGAGATGCTTTTGTATAAAGGGGCATAATGTATAGAACAATGCCATTGTATTCAGAGAACCATGTGCCTCGAATACTCAGATGGATAAATGCTTGCAACACCGTCCCTCCGCTGCTTACTCGATTCGATGATAGCCAAACTTTAACGATGTTGCCTTGTGCGGGCGCAACCCTAGGCTCGCACGGCATCACGTCCCGATGACAAACGACTATACACGCCCCGCAGGAGCGCCGAGGCACGGTGATTCGCGCCCGACGGGGGTGTTGTCGGGACCTTCGGGATCGGGGTATACCATTATGTCACGCCCCGGTCCTGAAGGTCCCGACAACGCCCCCGCCGGGCGCGAATCACCGCGCCTCGGTGCTCCCGCGGGGCGTGTATAGTCGTTTGCCATCGGGACGTGATGCCTTGCAATCCTGGGGTTGCGCCAGCACAAGGCAACATCGTTAAAGTTTGGCTATCATCGAATCAAATAAGCAGCGGAGGGACAATATTGCAAGTATTTATCCATCTGAGTATACGGGATAAATCAAGGCACATGGTTCTCTGAATACAATGGCATCGTTCCATACATTATGCCCCTTTATACAAAAGCAGCTCAAAGCAATTGATACGACTCAAGGCATCGAAACCAGATTTTCAGGTCTTGGGGATGAGGCACGCCTATCGCTTTCTCGGACGATCCAGTACCTGCGAACAAGCAAACTGTTGGTGGGTCAGCACTTTGAAAAAAGTGCTGGTGAGTCTAAAATCAACTGAACAGAAGCAACATTCACTAAAACCAATACTAAGTAATCATGTGATAAAATATTATATTACTAGTGATCTTTCTAGTTTTACCTATGTTCGTTACAGGAACGGAGTCATATTATTTCTTTTGGAAACATCTTTAAAAATATAGTTCATGTTTAATTCATTCAAGCACATAAGGCAAGCCGATTGTTCTACTATCAGGGTGTGCGCAGCGTGTCTCGTGAGCTATACCCAAAGACTCTAGGGATAATGCACCATCTAGGAACTATCCTCTATCAAGCCAACACGATGAACTATCTATATGCTTTTCGGTCCCCGAGAAACTCAGGATCGGCAGCGGTAATCCAGCTAACCAATGACTCATTTATCTGATGCTATTAGCAACTGTGACTCATGGTTTCTCTTTACTATCATGGTAGCAGCCGTGACCAAGGTTCAACTCTTCACAAATATCCATTGTCCGACCGATGCGGATGCATGAAACACTATCAGATAAACTCTAGGATACAGACGAGATGAACCAGCAGACCATCTATCTCTTCTCTGTGTGGACTGGCCGCCCTCTCTGAACAAGTTCAAGCACGATGTGGTTCTCTCAAAACACAAGCGATAGTGAAACATGATCAAGCAATCTCTTACTCTTAGACAAGCGTTTCAAGTTCTCTAATTAAGCAGGCAAGTTCGTTTTAAAGACAAGCTATGTGAGTTCTCTTAATAAGCATGCAAGGCAGGTTCTATCATTCTTCTTATGAAACTAAATTCTTAAGCAAACAAGCATTCAAAAACGCAGATTCATTATTAAGGCGTGCAAGAATCAGAGAACGAAGTTTCTGCCCACTCAGCTTGATCAATCATCTCCTGCTTCAACAAGGAGCTCTTAAGGAAGATATCATTTTTGAGTCAGCAAATTGATATCTCTTGTACATAGTGTCGACGCGGAGCGGGGCACTACAATATACATGGAGTCCCCCCTAGGGTTTTGCACGAAACAGTCGACGGAAAAGGTGTGCAAGCTAAAGAAATTACTGTATGGGCTCAAGCAATCTCCTCGAGCCTAGTTTGATAGATTCAGGAAGGCTGTCACATGCATGGGGTACCGCCAGACCAATACAGATCAACGATTTTCTTCCAGCATGCAAGAGGCCACATCACCATACTTGCAGTGTATGTGGATGATATAGTTATCACAGGTGATAATGAGGAGGTGATCACCCAGCCGAAGTCAAAACTCGCCAAGGAGTTTGAAGTGAAGGACTTGGAAATGATGAGGTATTTTTTCGAGACCGGGATGGCTCGAGGAAGAGATGAGATCGTCCTCTCTCAGATAAACTATGTACTAAACCTGCTCACAGAGACTGGTATGCTGGGATGTCGATCGGCAGTCACTCCAATCGATCAGAAAGAAAAGTTGGGTGCAGAGGCAGGAGAGCATGTTGATCGTGAGAGATATCAGAGACTTATAGGGAGATTTATTTATCTAGGCTACACTCGCCTTGATATCTCATTTGCTGTGAGTGTAGTGAGTCACTACATGCATGATCCAAGGAAGGGTCACATGGATGCAGTTTTCCGTATCCTGAGATATCTGAAGGGGACTCCTGGAAGAGGGCTATGGTTCAAGAAAAATGGATACCTGGTGTTGAGGGGTACTGAGATGCAGATTGGGCAAGCTGCATGGACTACATAAGGTCTACCTCAGGATACTGTGTCTTTTTGGAGGGTAACATAATCTCATGGAGAAGCAAGAAACGGTCTGTGGTAGCACGATCGACTGCTGAAGCAGAGTATAGAGCTATGGCTCTGGGAATGTCAGAGTTGTTGCGGGTAGGAGCACTGCTAAAGGAGTTGAAGCTGGACTAGGGAACACCGTTGCGTCTTCTGAGTGACAGTCAAGTTGCAATAAGTATAGCTAACAATCCAGTCCAGCATGATAGAACAAAGCATATCGAGATCGATCGGTTCTTCATCAAAGAGAAGCTAGAAAAAGGGATATTAAAGCTCGATCATGTTCGTTAGAAGAACAAGTTGCAGATTGTCTAACTAAGGGTCTTAATTCATCGAGTCTTTCTAAACTATGTGACAAGATGAAAATAATTGATATCTATCGCCCATCTTGAGGGGAAGTGTTGAGAGTATTAGTGGGTGTTTAGTCCCACATCTAGTAGAATAGTAGAGAGAGAGGGTTACCCTATCCTATATATATGTAGCCTCACCCATCAATAAAATTAAGCCAAGTATTAAACCAAATTTTTATTGGTAATTCTCATATTTAAGCTCCTGAATCTGAATCCAAATTTTACATGTAATTCTACAGCCAAAGCATAAGAGAGCCAACAGGTTTAGCTAACCATCTCCATCCCCACTTTTGGGCATATTTAAGGTGAGATAACCCCAACCATCTGGCATTGATAATAATCACAACAGAGAAACAATTGAGCAAATTCTCTTTCTTTCCTTCTTCCTTCGTGTCGTGTCGTGTCGTCTCCTCATGTATTTACCAAACTAATTGTCGAGACTATCCGAATGATAACCGTCACTTGCAGTTAGAGATTGTCAAGTGTCTTGACAACAACATCTCTTGCACAAACTCATCTAAAGAAACACATATATAATGCAGACCATACGGATATGTTCATATTCAAGAAAATATCCCACTTCAGCAGATATGTATCATATTCATCAAAACATCCTCCTTTAAGCGGCAGTGTCTTACGAGTCTGTTAACTTAAGTTTTTAATATAGAATTTCCAATAGTAGTGAGGATTCAGTCACTCCAAGAAGTGCATGAGCCTCTCTACACGACTCCAAACGAAGACAAACCACCCGAATTCCTTGCATCTGCATGCAACAAGATCATGAACCAGTCAAACTTTTAGAACAATGAGATGATACGAGACAGGATAACGAGCATAAAAATATCCTTTTCAGTGGCATATACTTAGCATTTGTTTTTAATAATGAAGTTAAATTCTCATAATCTCATTGAAAGGTAAATGAATGATATTAAGTACACCCATGTAAACTGTACTAAGTATCTACTCTAAACTTGTGTCTGAAAGAAAGATGTGAGCCTAACCCTTTAGTCTTCTTCCTCTTCTGATTCGTTATCAAAAAGATAACAGCGGCCAGGAGAACGCGGGGGTGTGGAAGGGGCTCTTGGTGGAGGTCCACCAGCTGGCACGCATAGAGGATGTAATTAGTGTTGGGTACTGCTAATAAGTTATGTTGGAGTATGTTAAGGGGAGAAATAACTAAAAAAAAAATCAGTAGATACCTGGCAATTGCAGCCTTCGGATTATAAACACTCTGTCATTAATTTTTTGTTGGTAATCACGCTGGATATATGTGTCAAAGTGAAGCTTTTGCATCAGATGTCAAATTAAAAAGAAGCAAATGACAAATAGCTTTTGCATCCGAAATAAATTAATGAAGGCAAAAGGATATGATCAGTGACATAAGTGTGTCAATCGCTATGGAGAAAGATGTTATACATGGGGAAGAGTTCATAAGTGATCATGCAATGAAGAAAAACAGAGGGAGGCAAACGGTAAGTATGTAGGTAATCTAACAATATTTCCTGTGTTAAATTTTCTCAGAGACATTTTATAATACATACACGGAAAGATGCTGATAATTCAGACACATGAAACAAATGCGAACTGTCAATATTATATATAAGATATAGCTTCCGAAGGGAAGACAAACTGTTGGTATATTAGAATATATTAGGGGGTTTTATGTAAGATAGAGGGTTGTAAGGATATATATATATATATATATATATATATATATATATATATATATATAGCCAAGAGATTAAAAAGAAGATAGAACTCCGAATATTCTACATTGGTATATTAGAATATATTAGGGGGTTTTATGTAAGATAGAGGATTGTAAGGCTATATATATATATATATATATATATATATATATAGCCAAGAGATTAAAAAGAAGATAGAACTCCGAATATTCTACATGGTATCAGAGAACAAACTCTAGCCGCCAAACCCTATCCGCCGCCACCGCACCGTTCGCCCACCGCTGTCGTCGCACCGCTCGTCCACCACCACCGTCGCCGCCACCACACCTCCGCCACCACGGCGACTCCTGCGAAGCCCGTAGGAGCCTTCTGTCGCGGTTCCCGGTGTCTCCAGCGGGTCGTTCCGGACGTTGACATAGAAGGCCTAGATCCGATGGGGGAGAGGCATGATCGGGTCTAGGAGAGGACGAAGAGGACGAACGTGAATCGTGGGACGGGTGTGAGGTGATCGGAGAAGAGGAGGATCGATGGAGGAGATCATCAAGAAGTTGGACCCTACGAAGGTCGCAACGTTGATGAAGCTGATGAAACTGTCGGCTGGTGAGAGCGCGACATTAACACCGGTGAAGTTGGAGCTTCCCTCCATCGATCTGAAGCTTGATGGACCGGCTACCTACCTGAGTTAGTCACGACGGGTGAGTAGAACTCTCGCACAGAAGAACTTTGAGGGTTTCTTGTCAGGAGAGAAGACTGAGCCGGATAAGAGCTCGGCAGGACGCGACGAGTGGAAGTCCACTCATACGGTGATATATATTTGGCTCCTCAATTCTTTAGTCCAGTCGATCGCTGCCACAGTGGATGTCCTTGAGATGGTTAAGGACGTGTGGGTGAAGTTGAGGAGGACCTACGATGGTGTGGAAAATAACTTGAGAATTTTCCAGATCAAGGGGGAGATCGACGACACCGTACAGGGAGAGAAGACGATGCAGGAGTATGCCACGGAGTTGGAGCATTTGTAGTTGGATTACGATCACTCCTCAGATCGGACGAGCTGTGAGGACCCGAAGTGTAAGGAGAGACATGTATGTCTGCAGGAGAGGACGATGAAGTTTCTTAAGGGGCTGGCCGCAGTGTTTGCAAAGAGGACATCACTACTTCTAGCCCAACCGAAGATCCCTACACTTGAGGAGGCTATCTCGGCCATGATCCAGAAGGAGACTCGCATCAAGCTGCAAGCAGGGACATGTGGTCCTTCTGAAGTGAAGTCAGCACTGGCGGTTGCCAATTCAGGCTGCACAGGACCTAAGGGAGACCCCGGACAGTGCTACAACTGCGGGGAGGTGGGCCATCTGAGGTATGTTTGCACCAAACCACCCAAGAAGGAAGATTCAGGTGGTGGACGTGGACAGTTTGGAGGACGTGGTCGTGGTCGTAGGGGTCGACGGGGTGGTCGAGGAGGTTATCGAGCGAACCTGCTGGTAGCAGAAGGCGAGAAGGGAACTAATGTCGCCTATACTGAAGAGGATCAGACACTCCTGGACATGTTGGATGTACCCAGGAGAAAGCAGAGAGCGTCAAGCGATGGAGACATGAGGAGTAGGACTGAGGAGGCGTCCACCTCAGTCTTCGCCAGAGGCAACGCTGCCATGTATGCCCATCCATCGGAAGGTACTGAAGACTCACTCGTCTTTGCATCTATATCTTCCCTTAGTTCGTCGTACTGGATTGTCGATTCCGGTGCGTCTCGACACGTGATAGGGAATGCTAGTGAGTTCTCTTCCTACACTCACCTAGCATCGGCGGACAGCATTCAAACAACTGATGGTACTTTCCAGTCAGTGGTCGGTAAGGATACTGTCGATTGTACAGGTTCAGTAAAATTATCCAATATTTTGCATGCTCCTTCTTTTTCAGTCAGTCTTTTGTCCATTAGTTCTATAATCCTCCAACTAAAATGCATTGTCTCTTTTGATATTCCTAAAGTGATATTCCAGGAGAAGGAGACGGGATGAAGACTTGGGACTGGCACTTGGCATGATAAAATGTGGTACCTGGATCGGGAAGGGCTAGATTCGGCATTGGTGTCTGTGGCTGAGAGGGCTGGAATGGGAGGACCGAAGATGAGTGCCGATGATACACTGATACTCCACCACAGGCGGTTGGGGCACTTCTCTTTTGATATTTTGAGTAGGTTGTATCCATCTATTTATGAGAAAGCAAATAAGGAGAAACTAGTATGTGATGCATATGATTTAGGCAAACTTACTAGGAGCTCATATGTTAGTGCGGGCCATAGGAGCTCTTCTATTTTTGATATTATACATTCTGATGTTTGTGGGCCGTGCGCCACAACTACTATGAATGGTTACAAGTATTTCGTTTCTTTTATTGATTGTTCCTCTCATGTCACCTGGCTGTATTTGATGAAAAATAAGAGTGATGTCTTTGCCTGTTTCCGGGACTTTCATAAACATATCCAGACTCAGTACATAGCAGTGGTGAAGGTACTGAGGTCTGACAATAGGACAGAGTATACCATTATTGGTTACAGACTCTGTATGAATGGTTAAAAGTGCTTTGTTGGTATACTATGTCCCATTGTCAGACCTCAGTACCTTCACCACTGCTCTGTAATGAGTATGGAAATGTTTATGAAAGTCCCGGAAATAGGCAAAGGCATCACTCTTATTCTTCATCAAATACAGCCATGTGACACGAGAGGAACAATCAATAAAAGAAACAAAATACTTGTAACCATTCATAGTAGTTGTGGCGCATGGCCCCCAAACATCAGAATGTATAATATCAAAAACATATGAGCTCCTAATAAGTTTGTCTAAATCACATGCATCACATACAAGTTTCTCCTTATTTGCTTTCTCATAAATAGATGGATACAACCTACTCAAAATACCAAAAGATGAGTGCCCCAACCGCCTGTGGTAGAGTATCAGTGTATCCTCGACACTTATCTTCGGTCCTCCCATTCTTGCCCTCTCTGCCACAGACACCAATGTCAAATCTAAACCTTCCCGATCCAGGTACCACAGTCCATCATGCCAAGTTTCAGTCCCAAGTCTTCGTCCTGTCTCCTTCTCCTGAAAGATCACCTTAGGAATATCAAAAGAGACAATGCATTTTAGTTTGAGGATTATAGAACTAATGGACAAAAGACTGACTGAAAAAGAAGGAGCATGCAAAATATTGGATAATTTTATTGAACCTGTACAATCGACAGTACCCTTACCGACCACTGACTGGAAAGTACCATCGACTGTTTAAATATTGTCCGCCGATGCTAGGTGAGTGTAGGAAGAGAACTCACTAGTATTCCCTGTCACGTGTCGAGACACACCCGAATCGACAATCCAGTCCGACGATCTAAGGGAAGACATAGATGCAAGGGCGAGTGAGTCGTCAGTACCTTCCGATGGATGGACATACATGGCAGTGTTGCCTCTGGCGAAGACTGAGGTGGACGCCTTCTCAGTCCCACTCCTCCTGTTTCCATCGCTTGACGCTCTCTGCTTTCTCCTGAGTACCTCCAGCATGTCCAGCAGTGCCTGATCCTCTTCAGTATAGGCGACATCAGTTCCCTCCTCGCCTTCTGCTACCAGCAGGTTCGCCCGATAACCTCCTCGACTACCCCGTCGACCCCCACGGCCACGTCCTCTAAGCTGTCCATGTCAACTACCTGAATCTCCCTCACTAGGTGGTTTGGTGCAAGCATACGTCAGATGGCCTACCTCCCAGCAGTTGTAGCACTGTCGGGGATCTCCCTTAGGTCCTGTGCCGCCTGAATTGGCAACCGCCAGTGCTGACTTCACTTTAGGAGGACCACATGTCCCTGCCTGCAGCTTGATGCGAGTCTCCTCCTGGATCATGGCCGAGATAGCCTACTCAAGTGTAGGGATCTTCGGTTGGGCTAGAAGTAGTGATGTCCTCTGAGCAAACACTGCGGTCAGTCCCTTAAGAAACTCTATCGTCCTCTCCTGCAGACATACTTGTCTCTCCTTACACTTCGAGTCCTCGCAGCTCGTCCGATCTGAGAAGTGATCGTAATCCAACCACAAACGCTCCAACTGCGTGGCATACTCCTGCACCGTCTTTTCTTCCTGTACGGTGTCGTCGATCTCCACATTGATATGGAAAACACTCAAATTATTTTCCACATCATCGTAGGTCCTCCTCAACTTCTCTCACACGTCATTTACCATCTCAAGGCCATCCACTGTGGCGGCGATCGGCTGGACTAAAGAATTGAGGAGTCAAATGTATATCACCATATGAGTGGACTTCCACTCGTCGTGTCCTACCGAGCCCTCATCTGGCTCTGTCCTCTCTCCTGATAAGAAATCCTCCAGGTTCTTCCCTGCGAGGGTTCTCTTCACCCGTCGTGATTAACTCAGGTAGGTGGCCGGTCCATCAAGCTTCAATCGATTGAGGGAAGCTCCAACTTCGCCGGTGTTCGTGTCGCGTTCCCACCAGCCGACAATTTCATCAGCTTCATCAACGTAGTGACCTCCGCAGGGTCCAACTTCTTGATGATCTCCTCCATCGATCCTCCTCTTCTCCGATCACCTCACACATGTCCCACAATTCACGTTCGTCCTCTCCGTACTCTCCTAGACCCGGTCATGTCTCTCCTCTATCGGATCTAGGTCTTCGATGTCAACGTCCAGAACGACCCGCGGGAGACGTCGGGAACCGCGGCAGAAGGCTCATACGAGCTCCGCAGGAGTAGCAGCTTCGCGGTTGTGGCGGAGGTGTGGTGGCGGCGGAGGCCACGGTGGTGGTGGGCGAGCGATGCGGCGGCTGCGGTGGTGGGCGAGCGGTGGTGGCGGCTAGGGTTTGGCGGCTAGGGTTTGTACTCTGATACCATGTAGAATATTTTGGAGTTATATTATTATTTTAATCTCTTGGCTATATATATATATATATATATATATATATATATATATATATATATAGCCTTATAACCCTCCATCTTACATAAAATTCCCTAATACATTCTAATATACCAACAGTAGAACCTCGATAATTTAATACCCAGTAAATTAATAACCTCGGTTAAATAATATTTTGACCCGTCACAACTTGGGGATAATGTGCTAAATTAATAATTCACTAAATTTATAAGATAATACATTATAAAAAATTCATATAGGTCCCACGTAATATATAAACAAATAATTTATATATGTACAAATACATCGAATTGTTAGATTGTAAAACGAGAAATTATGTAGAGTTTTTGCTTGGTTCAATGTTCATAAAATGGAATGATGTAGTTCATTAAACAATGTAGAATCTATTTTTGGAAAAAATAAGTAAATTTATGAATTTTACTTGGTTAAACGAGTTCATAGAATTGTTAGTTTGTAAAACGATAATATAAATAAAATGTACAATATTTAAGAAAATAAGGTATACCTTGATAAATTAATAAGTTATCAATTAATCAATTAATTTATCGATTATTTAATATTCCCTAAATTTGTAGATTTTCCTTGGTCCCAAGGCTATTAATTTCTAGAGGTTTATCTGTATTTTGAAGACCACTAATAAAACCATATCCTGAAGCAATGTATAGGTAAGACATGACAGTGGCTTGGGAACTCTAAGAGCCTTTGTAGAGTCATAACCCTTTAATTAAGTGGGGATGTAAAATCATAAGTTAGTCCAATGTTTGATCGAACCAGGTGAAGTAGACCTGATACTTTTGGACCTGATACTTTTCATGCCAATGTAGAGTCCAACCATTAGATAATTGAATATTCAGCAGATGTGAAATATACACTCCAATTCTTACATGATTGAATCTTACATTTTGTAAGCTACCATAACAAGACCTTGATAAGAATGTTTATCTAGAAGTCTCAAACTACGTAAAAACTTCAAACTTTGTAGCACAAGACTATGATTGGCAACCTTGTGAACTCAAAATTTTAACATTTAACTACTCAAGAAAACATATACAGAAGCTCAAATGCATAATGCGAAGGAAAAAAAATGACAAACTTTTTTTATGCAAAATGAAGCTAAATCTAACTAACAGAAACTTGATCAGATGTGATATCAATTCTTTGATCATTTGACTTAGGAGCAATTTCAAATATATAATAACGTAGTCTCTCAGTCTCATGCAAGTTCCTGAAACTACTGACAATGGTTATATTCCATTGTTTCTCTTTTAAAATATCCAAAAATAGAATTAGAGCATTCCATGTTGATGGGACAAAAGGCATGAAGATTCAGGTAAATAGATGTTCAAATCAGGAACTTTCAGAGAAAAATCGTTCATAAAAGCTTATTCATATAACACCCATTGGCAATTTCTATCTTCCAGGAAAACCATAGGCAAACAAAACACTCTAGGTTTCAAAAAATTGTGAAATAGGAAAAGCAAAGGCTTCTACTCTCTGTACATGTCAAGCCGTCAACCATTATCAGAAGAATATTGTTTATAGGGACAAAATAGATGAGCACCCAACAAATATTAATATTTGTTTACGCATAACGTATCTGTTTCTCATGTCCAAATAGTGAAAAGCTACATTGCTCAAACTTGTGATCTCATAAAAATAGTGCAATAGCTTAAACCTTCTTAATAAGCTTGTCTCTTACAAGTTAAATAATGTATTGATTAGAGTCTAATTACGTGAAAAGGCCTTCTAACATGAATTTGTGAGGAATGAAGAAGGTTTTCATACAGTCAGATATATAACAAAATTCCAAATTTCATGTTGAACAAAGTTCACTGTTTTCAAATTCTTGAGCTGTGAACTCATAGTTTGATTATGGATTTCGTTCCGGTATTCATACAGAAAATCCTCTTAATTTGTGTTGATCATTATCTGGTCCTATGTGACATGTCAATTCAACTAAGAATTGGTTTTGTCAAAATAGTTGGTTTTACTGCAAAAAACAGTTAAAGTTCGTTTACATCCAAAACCCAGTGAGAGATCATTTTAGTACTTGTTGCTAACAAGTCTACCGGAATAGATATGGTAAAAACCATACTGGACGTTGACTGGCCAAAGTGGTCATTTTTCATCTATAGAGCTCAATTTGTTTGGAATAGTTGCACTCGGTACTTGGTTCGATTAAGCCCAAACCAAAATCAGTAACACCAGCCACAAACAAAACCCACTAACCGTGTATGCTTCAATCTGCTATTTAGTTGAAATGGTTCTGATAACTCAATTCTGAAAGACTAGCTATTGGCCCTGCTGATGTCACAGGAAAGATAATACAGAAGACACAACACTGAACACACATTTAAGTAACAGAGAAGTGAGAGATTAATTTCTAGAAATTAGAATATAATAGGTCATATAAGAGGACAGGATTACCTGAGTTCTAGCAGTCTCGAAAACCTTATCTTCAAAAACTGTTGCCAGGTTTCTGGCATCATTTTGATTAATCCATGGTAAGAGCCCCATTATAATTCCATATCTAAGCAAGAGAGAAAGTGTCAGTTAATAGTTACACATTTAAACCAGTGCAGAAGTCTGTAAAGATGGTTGGCTTAACATTTAGAACTGAACTGTAGCAAAGTAAGAGCATCTACTTAAAAGTTAGATCATCACTACTGGCTTAAGAAGGTACCAGTTAGACATCCTCTTCTAATAGAAACTTTTTCTCAAGTAAATAAGAACCTACTATCAAGAGACTATCACTAATCTAGTTTATTGTGCAAGTATGATACAAACAATATCTTGATGTACACACTTCACATTCACCTACATCAAAAAGATCGAAAGTAGAAATCATAAGGTTAGAAGGATATTCAACTTGTAGAGAAAGAAAATCGGTAAGAAAACAAAATTTGAAGGAAAAAAGATACAAAGGAAAGAACTATTCCAATGCTGATACATTGACAAAAATGTGAAAGGTTATTCATGTATATCAGGGAAAAAACATAGCAAGATGAACCATTTTAAATCTCAAGATATTGTATTTTCAGAACAGTTTCACTATTTTGTTTAGAATATGTGGATGTAGAATCACCAAATCTAGCTAATGGACTCAGCAAGAACAATAGGCCAGTGCAGCGTTAGCAACAACAATAACAACGAAGCCTTTATATCAACGGTCAGTAACTTGAACCCTTTGTTCATTCAGTTCTATTTATGACCATTTTCCTCAGTTATAACCAAAACCATTTGTATCCTTTTATAGAACACTAGAAGTCGTGCACGTGACGTATCTTTTATCTGTGTTTTTTTTTCCACCTTTTAAATGTATATCTGCATGACAAACCCGTTTTGACATAGTATAAAATATTTTGAAGTAAATTTACATTTGAGATAGTGAACATCTATTGTAGTCGGAAGTGTGTAATTATTAGTGGTTAGTAATTATGTTAGTAGGGAGGTGTGTAATTTACATGTTTTACCCTTAATTAATTATTAGTGTGTAATTTAAGAAATTTTCAATCAGGATTTTGTTATAATTTTTTAAATAATATGCAAGAATTATCCTAATAATCATGATTTCTTAAAAAATGTGTTGCGCTCTGTGGCGCATTTCTAGTTTTGCCAAAATGCGCTAACTTGGCGCCTATGTTTTAAAAAACGCGCTTAAGTGCCACTTAAGCGGTTTTGGAGACCTGGACACCTCGCTTAGGGAAATCTCGTCCCAAAAAATGGACCCATGCTTAGGCGGTGCTTAACAGCGCCTCGCCTACCGCTTGGCGCGAGAAAAAACGTCAAGCTTTAAAAAAAGAAAAAAAATCGCTTGACCATGGTATTTTGATGACTATTTTGATGACTTTGTATTTTGATTATAGTATTTATATTGTGTCTTTGCTTGATTGATAATTGGTAATGTTATTCATGCATATACTAATAGGATTGTATGGAAAATATTTTTAAATTTATGTGTATATAGAGTATTTTACATGTAGATAGGTAAAAATGGGTAAAGCGCTAACTAAGCGCTTAGGCGATGCTTAAGCGCGCTTAAACGATGCGCCAGCTTCATCGCCTTGCCTCGCCTAGCGCTTAATATAACATAGGTTGGCGCATCATCTACTCTGCAATTTTCCAAAACTCCTCCCCTCCTCTGCAATTCTCCTAAAATATACCCATGTATATGAAAATTTCTGTTTAATAAAACTTATCAGTTAGTTGGAAAAAGGTGAGTATGTATGTATGCCCGTGTGTACAGAAACTGGATCCTGGCACAATGTCATTTTCTTATTGGTTCCAGCAATCCAAGATTGAAATTTATGCATCTAACCATGTATGCTTTGCATGATGCATGGCATGTGTCATTTTCTGTAACGAATACAAGATCGGCCAGTACCTCTATGTATTGGGCATGCAAATCTCAGTCACGCCCAATCAAATGAAAACAGAACGATAAATTTTGGTATCGAAGGTACCTTCTACCAGAATAATGCCGAAAATAATTCAGGCAGGTTCAGGTTTGTTGTGGCCTGAAACTAACTTAAACATATCAAATTGTCGAACATTTTCTGAATCTGGCCGAAACTTTTTGAGATTGATCCAGAACTGGCTCAACTTCCAAAAGCAAGGTCATGTGTATGGGTATCCTAAATTTACCAAAACTAGCACACACAAAAATCACTTCCAGGCTTCAAAACGACTTTCAATCCTATATATCACAATTTCCCTGAAAACTTATGCAATCATCAAATTACAATTTCCAAAAACTCATCCAATTATTCACTAAAATCAATAGAAAACAACATAAATAATTTCTGGAATCCAATTTTTTAAATTTACATCCTAAAGTGCCGAAACTGTCATTTCGGTATTCCAACCCAAAACTGTAAATACTTGAAGTTGTGATACCATGACTAATATGCATTTCAAACCCGGTTTTCTCATCATTGCTAGATTAAATGAGAAAACAACAGATGTTCAAGGATAGTACACCATTCATGTCGTAGCAGGATGCATCCATTCGAACCTTGCGCGCGCGCGCACGTGTGTGTGTGTTGTGTTCACCGTTTTTACTTTCATCTTACTAAGTTTGTCTCTCAGTCTTTCAAGGTTTCTAGTTTGAGTTGATCTTTGTCATCCTGAAAGCACAAATCATATCACAGGAATAAACCATAGGCAATGAAGTTTCTTTGGTAATGTGCTTACCAACTTCAACCATAATAAGATTTTCAGCTAATAAATGATTGGCTCCATGTCGACCTCCCTTACAAAGAAAAGGTAATCAACTTGTAATTTGCACAATAAGAGAGTTGCAGCTTAAACGTCGTCAATTCCTCCTTTTCACTAATTAAGGTTTCAGGCCTCTTAAGCGTCCACCTAATTCCATGAAGTCTACTTCACCATTGACTGGTCAATTATCAAATTAAATCCCTTAAAGGCATCCCTGTTGGTATTGGCATGAATTTATCACGTCTACTTAGATAAGCAGTGGTATAGCCATCTCATTCATCCCTGATGAGTGCTCATGAGTAATGGCTTTTAGAAATATGGGATATTATAGCAAATGCCCCCATTACAAATATAGAAACTAGCATATATCTCCCACTTATTTAAAAAATTAGCAAATTCCCCCATTATTGTGTAAAATAATCAAAATTTTGGTTAAAATAGTGGGGGTATATCTTAAATTTTCAAATGTTGCATACAAAGGAATGGAGGCATTTGCTAGTTTTTTAAATAAGTGGAGGTATATGCTAGTTTCTATATTTGTAATGGGGGCATTTACTAAAATATCCCAATAGAAATCTAATGGATATTGTCAACTATGTTGTCCATATATGTAAATAGGACCATCAATATGTTTTTCATCCCAAAATTGTGATTCCATAGAAGGAACAAGATAATTATTTCATCTAAATAGGTAATGCATGCCTAAAGAGACAACATCGTAAAAAGTTCGTTTCAGGAGCAAACCATCGGTCATTAATAAGAGCCATAAAAATAGTGTATAACCAAGCTAAAGCGGCAGTTTCGGCACCAGTAGACACCTGTTTGTTGTTTTATGGTGTATGGTGTCAAATATGTTCTTAAATCTTAATCTACTTTGCCACATGTCTGAAGGAGGAAGGTTGTTTAATCAAAGCTAACATTCCTTAGAAATGGCTGTGCAGCAGTTTCCTTAAATACCATACTATGTATTTGTGTCTGATACGTGTCCGACATGTCGCGGTTGTGGTTGTGTCTGATACGTGTCCGACATGTGTCCTGCACCTGGTTGTGTCTGATACATGTCCGGTATGTGTCCTACAAGGCCCACATTTTTGGAGTGTCAATGCTCTAGGAAGTGTGATCAACAAGGTAGTGATGAGTGGTAAGGTGAGATTCGGAGGGGGCTGTTGTGGAGGTGATCGAGATAAAGGGATCAGAGAAAGAGAGACAACAAGGGTGTTGACTGCGGGAAAGGTTTGCCGGATTAAATAGAGCGTTAGGGGACAAAATGTGCAAAAGGAGAGAAAGGGATACAAATTAGAGAGAAATCAAAATTAAGTCCCAAGTCAAAACTTTTGGCTAGGCAACGAGAGTAGCCCGTCGCCAAGTATATAAATTTTAAACATAATTATTTGTTTCAGTTAGAGACTGTTCATGGTAGAGATGGATCACAATTCGCCGACGGAGTATATGCATTGCTAATTTCTTTGCTAACATACACTGTAACCCTTCCGCCATAAATCTAAACTTAACGACGGGTTGGCAAGCATAATTCTAAAATTAGTTCACGACGGCCTTAGGGACAATCAATTTGTTAGCAACACATTCTCGTCACCGTATCCATCACTAATTCTCATTAAAAGTAGGACACTTGTACTCACAAGAATTGCTGCTTTACCATTTCTAGTAGCGACAGATTACTTGTACATCCCATATATTCTGGTAATTTAAGGCGTTTCAGCAATGGTTGCATGTTTGGATATTAGAAACTAGGTGGGAAACTTGCACATTCTATCACCTTTCTACTTCTCAACCAAATAGGTTGAAAGTCATGGAAAACAACAATGACTTGATCTTTACTATTATTTCCTTTCCAAAATCTGTCACCTTTTAACCCTCCACTTTAACATTATACTCAAGTTCTGTCCTATTTTCTAGCAAATGTTTAAATGAAAATTAGTCTCTTTGGATTCTAGAAATTAAAGAAAATTAAGATTCTTAATTTCCAATTATCAAACAAACCCTAGAACCAATTGTATAAATACATGGGGTAAGGCATTAGATGAATAGATGAAAAGTTTGAGATGGTGTCTACAACTTTAGAGAGATTTCTTCCTAATTGTATTGTGCATGAGTGATGCATGTTCAATATAGAATCCTAAGTGTGCCTGCGTGAAGCCTTCAACTAATCTTAATACTTGTTCCCTCGTCCTTTTAGCACAAATCTTTCCTTGTTGATTGCCCCTTTCCCCAAAGTTCCAGAAACTGACAACCTTATAATAAACAACAAAGCCTTTACCCTAAATTTTTGGGGTCAGCTATTTGAATCATTTTTCATTCAACTATGTTAAGAGTCATGTCCTATGTAATGCTAACAAGATCTATGTACTTCTTTAACACTTCCAACCATGTTAGTGTAGGCCAACCTCTAGTCGTGTAGTGGCTCCATTAACTACTATATTACTGCTCCTCTTTAAGAAGGCATCTATGAGTATGTGCTACACATATAGAAATCATATAAGTTGATTTTCCTTCATCTTGTCCTCAATTGGTATTACCTCTAACTTTTCACGGATACACTAATTTGTTATTCTATCATTTAATATATTGTGACTCATTCATCTTAGCATTCTCATTTTAGCTACTGTAACTTTCTGGACATGTTCTTAATTGCCTAACACGTTGATCAATAAAGCATGGTTGGACTTACAGCAATTTTACGAATTTTTCTTTCAACATCAGAATATATTGCGATCACAGTATTCCACAAGCACTCCATTTTTGTTAGATATAGTTCGTGTTCAACTACGGAGTGCGACTGGCACCGTCTGCAGAATCGGAGAAGCCCAAAATGAGTTGAAGCGGTCTATCAGGGCTGCAAACAGTCATTTAGTATCCTGCCAGAAATCTCAGAAACTATCCATTGGAATTTTGGGCAACATTAATGCTTATCCAGCATACCAGCGGCATACGGCCAGTATGTTGTTGGGTCAGAGCTACTGCGTACGGTAAACGGTTCATATATAAAGGCTTATTTTTTTACTGTTCGGATATCTCCTGACTTTGGAAGAGGTTAGAGGTCCTATATAAGGATCTCATCCATCCCTAGGGTCGGTTGGAAGGTGGCTTGAGGTAATTTGGTGTGCTTTGAGCAAAAGGGTTATCCTAAGGTTTGCTAACAAACCATTAAAGGAATCTTCAAGAGGATCAGTAAAGAACTTGTTGGGGATTTCGTAAGGAGAGAATTTTGCATTACAGTATTGTGTGTGTAATCGTTGTGAAGTTCTCTTGTTGATTCAATAAATTTATTTCTTACGTTGTCCCATGGAGTAGGTCTATCTTGACCGAACCATGTTACATTTTGTGTGTTCTTGTATGCTATTAGTTCAGTTTATTTGTGCCTTGTTATTTACTTGTTATCGTTAAGGTCATTATTGTTATGTGTCGCTTTCGCTTGCACAGAATACATTTCAACCATCTTGTTTTAATTTTATGCATAACATCATTTTCAATCTCTTCATATTGATGAATTATTAACCCTAAATATCGAAAAGTATTGCTCTTAGGTAGCTTTTCTTTATCTATATTGACTGTCCTCTCATTTATCCTTGACTTTGGGTAAAAAGTACATTTTATATATTCTATCTTCGTTCTACTAATCATAAGATTCCAAAGTCTCTCTACACTTCTATTTTAGCATCTAACAATTCTCGATCTCCCGCAGAAAATCGGTCGTCCCTGCTAGGCACGAATCCCCACGCCAGCGCTCCCGCGGGACAATCTTTCTCATCTTGACGTGATGCCGCACGAGTGTAAGCTACGTCCATGCAAGGCCATGATCTGAGCAGGCGGTAAAATATCTAAGCCGCAGAGTCGCACAGATAGTCCGAGTGCAGCGGAATAAGAAACGAACAGGCGATTGGTAACAAGTTCACAGAGTCGTCAATAGCGAAAGCATTGAATAACACAAGTATAGAAGTAAAACAAACTCTTTACTAATATTGAACGAGTATTACAAGCGGCGCTAGGCCGAGATTACAAGTCGCTCAAGCCTTTCTCTCTCTGTCAACAGTAAAAGCGTGACAATTGGTTACATTTGTGGAATGATACATAGGCGATGTTCCAACATTATGTCTTGTATATGTGCTTCAGTTTCGGACGCAACGCTCCAAGGCTCCAGAGTGAACTCCACGCTTTAGCATGCACGAAGGGGATTTCCGCACCGAACGAGGTTCTCCCGCACCCTGCAAGCAATCTGGTACTCTTATCAACCAACAAAGTATCACCAACAAACGTCATGCACCATGAAACCTTCTTATGGATATGCCTAGTAATTACTTTCATAGCTACCGCAAAAATGTAAGGATTTAATGTTGATCCTTGACATAAGCCAATGGTAATTTGGAATATGTTACTATCTCCTCCAATAGTTCACACGGTCATTGTAATTCTATAATATATAATCTTCATAATCTCAATATAACTACTAGAAGTTTGTTCTTCTTCAAGGTACACCACATTATCTCCCAAAAACTTGGTCATAAGTTTTCTCTAAGTCAAAGAAAATCATATGCATATCTTTCTTTTTCTCTCTAAGTCTTTCAATAGTATATAGCTTCCATATTTAGATCTTTCTAGCATAAAACCAAACCAATTATCTGAAATCTTGTCTTTTTTCTTAATCATTTCTCCATTACTCTCTCTCTCTCACTCTCATAATTTTACTGTATGAATCATAAGCTTAATTCATCGATCGTTATTATAATTTTGTATATTTTCGTTGTTCTTATATATGGTACTACAATATTGCTTCTCCACTGATCAAGCATCTTTATTAGTCCTTAGGATTTGTTAAATAATTCAATAAGCTATATCAATTATTTCTCGCAAACATTTACAAATGTAAATAGGAATATCATCAGTTACTACCACTTTTCTATTTTTTATTTTCTTTAATGCATCATTAACATCAAAAAAATCTAATTTTACAATAATAGCAATATCACTCAGTATGAGCTAATTCTGAATATAAAAAAAAGCTTTTCTAGGTTGCTTTTATTAAATAACATGTGAAATAACTCTCCCACCTCTCTTTAATATCATTTTCTCTTACTAGTACCGTTGGTCCTCGTTATTAATTTTCTCCTTCTTTCCCTCCTTGTTTTCAATACTATATCTAGAACAATCAACCTATGTTGAGTGGTTAGGCTCTCTCCTGGCATAAGCTTACAATATTTACATACTAGCCTATCAACATTTCTACTAAGAAAGTAACTATTTGGATAATATTGGGTATGTTTTTCTTTTTTGTATTTGTTTTCTCAAATCAGACATGATATGAATATGGATGTTCCAATATTCATGGTTTAAAACATTGTATCCATATAAATATCGGACTCTATAAGTAATGTATTGGTGGTCTTGCCATTTTGGGTCGGCGTTTGGAATGATGAATCGAGTTTTGGCAATTTTAAAATCGATGTCGTTGTCATCCAAGTCTTCTCTCATCAAAATGAGGTCGGCTAACAAGGATGAGTGACGCGGGACGAAAACCTAAAGGAGATGAGATTTTTATGAAATTAAAAATTTATGAAAAATTTGACGCGGAACCTTTAAATGAAATGTAAATAACTAACTACGATAAATTTATTACAAAAATTATGATAGAAATCTAAAAATAATAATCAGGAATACCATGGGAGGCGTCAACATCGGAAGCATAAAAGAAAATAAATAGAGAGATATACATTAGGGTTTTGGCATCGCACCATACAAACTCAAAATAGATTTCTCTTTTTTCAATTCTCCGATCAATAACTTATGAAATTACAAACTATTTATAGCCTCTCAATAAATAAAAGAAGATAAAGTCAATATCTAAAGACTTATCTCTAAGATAACTTAAATCCTAACTAATAAAACAAAAAAATAATCTCTATCTAAAATAACAAAAAAAGACCAAAAGGTAACATCAAATCTAAATTTGTTTTCCATCATTCTCCTCGACTTCGAAAAATTCACCTCCTGGTGAATCATGTAAGCGTGAGATCCGAGAATTATGCTTCTGGTGATGTCCTCCAAATCGGCCATGGCGGAGGCCTCTGCTTCAACAAGTTAGTCAACATTGAGACTTCTGACATGACAACAAAACTCAACGGCGGTACTAGCGGTTGTGGAAGTGGCAGAAGCAGAATATCCAATATAGACCTATCATCAAGCACCTCAACAACTTGTGATTATCTCGATGCCTCCAGAAAATTAAAATGATCGTCCCTAGAATCAATTGTTATTTCCTACAAACTATTACAATTATTTATAACAAATATATAATAGAAATTGTTCACAGGTAATTATTGCGACACATTCAAAATATTTAGAAGATTTAATAGGTTCTTTAAATTTATTGGTTTCGTCAAATGACCTATTTAATTCTTCTAATGATGATATATAAAGCTCAAATTTTATTAATAGTTTAAATCTAGATTTATAAAGCTCAAAATTTATTAATGGTTTAAATCTTGACTTAGACTCATACATGGATTTAACTGGCGACTCGTCTACGACAGACTCAGTAGGTTCTACTAATTAATTATTTAAGGATATATGATCACAGTTAGCAATAGTTTCTACCTTAGTATGGTTGAAAAATTCTTAGAGCAACTTGTTTATGTCAGTATGCATCTTATCATATGGAGCATCGATTGTCGCACAAAATTGTTGCGAGAAATTTTGTGTAGGCATTCTTGTATGGGTCTTACCCTACGTGTATAAAAATATTTCTAAACCAGGGATTAGCTCCGATACCAATTTGAAGTAGGATGGGGACTTAAGTTTAACTAATCCAATTTTACAATTAGGGTTTGTAGGAGACTTAACTAGTGAGCAAGTTCTTTGTATTGATTAAACAGGAAATGGTAGAAGGAGACCTAGATATTGTTACTGGATTTGAAATTGTTGGTATATTATAATATATTAGGGGATTTTATGTAAGATGGAGGGTTGTAAGGCTATATATATATATAGTCAAGAGATTATAATGAAAATAGAACTCCAAAATATTCTACATGGTATCATAGCACAAATCCTAGCCGGCACAAACCCTAGCCACCAAACCCTAGCCGCCACTACCGTTGTCGCACCGCTCGTCCACCACCGCCGCCGCCACACCACTTGCCCACCACCACCGCCGCTGCCGCCGCCACCATACTTCCGCCACCACTACGAAGCCGCGACCCCTGCGGAGCCCATAAGAGCCTTCTGGCACGGTTTTCGGCGTCTACCGCGGATCGTTCCGGACGTTGACATCGAAGGCCTAGATCCGATGGGGGAGAGGCATGATCGGGTCTAGGAGAGGACGAAGAGGATGAACGTGAATCGTGGGACGGGAGTGAGGTGATCGGAGAAGAGGAGGATCGATGGAGGAGATCATCAATAAGTTGGATCCTGCGGAGGTCGCAACGTTGATAAAGATGATGAAACTGTCGGCTGGTGAGAGCGCAACACGAACACCGGCGAAGTTGGAGCTTATCTCCATCGATCTGAAGCTTGATGGACCGGCCACCTACCTGAGTTGGACACGACGGGTGAGAAGAACCCTCGCAGGGAAGAAACTGGAGGGTTTCTTGTCAGGACAGAGCCGGATGAGGACTCGGCAGGACGCGACGAGTGAAAGTCCACTCATATGGTGATATATATTTGGCTCCTCAATTCTTTAGTCCAGTCGATCGTCGCCACAGTGGATGGCCTTGAGATGGCAAAGGACGTGTGGGAGAAGTTGAGGAGGACCTACGATGGTGTAGGGAATAACTTGAGGATTTTTTAGATCAAGGAGGAGATCGACGACACCGTACAGGGAGAGAAGACGGTGCAGGAGTATGCCACGGAGTTGGAGCGTCTGTGGTTGGATTACGATCACTCCTCATATCGGACGAGCTGCGAGGACCCGAAGTGTAAGGAGAGACAGATATGTCTGCAGGAGGACGTGGTCCTGGTCGTGGGGATAGACGGGGTGGTCGAGGAGGTTACCGGGCGAACTTGCTGGTAGCAGAAGGCGAGGAGGGAACTGATGGGCCTACACTTGAGGAGGCTATCTCGGTCATGATCCAGGAGGAGACTCGTAACAAGCTGCAGGCAGGGACAAGTGGTCCTCCTGAATTGAAGTCAGCACTTGTGGTTGCCAATTCAGGCGGCACAGGACCTAAGGGAGATCCCGGTAGTGCTACAACTGTGGGAAGGTGGACCATCTGAGGTATGCTTGTACCAAACCACCCAAGGAGGAAGATTCAGGTGGTGGACGTGGACAGTTTGGAGGACGTAGCCGTGGTCGTGGGGGTCAACGGGGTGGTCGAGGAGGTTATCGGACGAACCTGTTGGTAGCAGAAGGCGAGGAGGAAACTGATGTCACCTAAACTGAGGAGGATCAGGCACTGTTGGGCATGCTGGAGATACTCAGGAGAAAGCAGAGAGCGTCAAGCGATGGAGACAGGAGGAGTGGGACTGAGGAGGCGTCAACCTCAATCTTCGCCAGAGCCAACGCTGCCATGTATGTCCATCCATCGGAAGGTACTGACGACTCACTGGACCTTGCATCTATGCCTTTCCTTAGATCGTCAGACTGGATTGTCGATTCGGGTGCATCTCGACACGTGACAGGAAATACTAGTGAATTATCTTCCTATACTCACCTAGCATCGGCGGACAACATTCAAACAGTCGATGGTACTTTTCTGCTAGTGGTCGGTAAGGATACTGTCGATTGTACAGGTTCAGTAAAATTATTCATTGTTTTGCATGCTCCTCTTTTCCAGTCAGTCCTTTGTCCATTAGTTCTATAATCCTCCAACTAAAATGCATTCTCTTTTGATATTCCTAAGGTGATCTTCCAGGAGAAGGAGAATGAGAAGGAGAAGGAGACGGGACGAAGACTTGGGACTGGCACTTGACATGATGGACCGTGGTACCTGGATCGGAAAGGACTAGATTTAGCATTGGTGTCTGTGGCAGAGAGGACAGGAATAGGAGGACCGAAGATGAGTGTCGAGGATACACTGATACTCCACCACAGGAGGTTGGGACACTCCTCTTTTGGTATTTTGAGTAGGTTGTATCCATCTATTTATGAGAAAGCAAATAAGGAGAAACTAGTATGTGATACATGTGATTTAGACAAACTTACTAGGAGCTCATATGTTAGTACGGGCCATAGGAGCTCTTCTCTTTTTGATATTTGGGGGCCGGACGCCACAACTACTATAAATGGTTACAAGTATTTCGTTTCTTTTATTGATTGTTTCTCTCGTGTCATCTGGCTGTATTTGATGAAGAATAAGAGTGATGTCTTTGCATGTTTTCGGAACTTTCATAAACTTGTCCAGACTCAGTACAGAGAAGTGGTGAATGTACTGAGGTCTGACAATGGGACAGAGTATACCAACAAAGTACTTGAGGAATATCTGTCAGCACAAGGGATACAATATCAGACCACATGTGCATACACACCAACACAGAATGGAGTGGCAAAAAGGAAGAACAGACACCTTCTGGAGGTGGCAAGGAGCATGATGATCGCCATGAATGTCCCACAGAGTCTGTGGGGGCATGCAGTGTTGACAGCAGCTCAACTAATCAACATGATGCCCTCGAAAGTACTGGGATGGAAGTCTCCATATGAGATATTGCAAGAAAATAATAGTGGGATACTTCCATTGAAGGTGTTTGGCTGCGTATGTTTTGTGAAGGACAACAGATCGTCTGTTGGAAAACTTGACCCTAGAGTAATCAAGTGTGTCTTCGTGGGCTATTCGGCGACTCAGAAGAGGTACGTGTGCTGGAGCCCAGTAGAGAATAAGAGGTTTGTGAGCATGGATGTTCACTTCAGGGAGCTTGAGCCATACTACCGTCAGGAGGGAACCTCATCCATGGACAACTCACCTGACACTGAGAGTATGAGGCGAGAGAGCGAGATTGGTGAGAGTTTGGTGACCGATTTAGGAGTATGGCATGGAGGAACGGTTGAGGAGGAGAGTAAAGAGGAACAGGGGGGGAGATGAGAGGTGTTAGGCCCACGGCTCAAGGAAAGTTATTTATCTACAGCAGAAAAGGGAAGCAAACTGCAAGACCAGTACCTATAGTACCTATAGTGCCAGTATCAAGTCCCTTGTCTGCGTCTGCCTCGACTCCTGAGACACCTACACCACCACCACTAAATTTTCCTTCAGGTGATATCATTCTTTCTACCCCTCCCACACTATGATCAGTACGGAGGACCACTCGCAGCAATGCGAAAAATTCTCCTGATAGATATGGATGGGACCTTGCTCAGTTTGTTTCATATAATAACATCTCTTCTTCTCATGGAGCAATCATTGCGTCTTTGGATAGTATTACTGTACCTAACAATTGGCAGATTGCCAAGAACGATCCAAGGTGGAAAGCGGCGATGCACGAAGAGTTAGGGGCTCTTAAGAAGAACCACACTTGAGAGCTGGTAAAACTGCCAGAGGGGAAGAGTGGAAAAGGAAAGTCGAATGCAAGTAGGTCTTTACTGTGAAGCAGAACCCAGATGGACAGGTTGAGCGCTATAAGGCTCGACTGGTGGCAAAAGGATATAGTCAGACGTACGGCATTCACTACGACGAGACTTTTGCACCAGTGGTGAAGATGAGCACCGTCAGGATCCTGATTTCTTTGACAGTGAATGGTGGATAGAAGCTACACCAACTGGATGTGAAGAATGTATTTTTTTATGGGGATCTAGTGGAGTTGGTGTACATGGAGATACCACCAGGATTCTGCACTGATAAGACAGTGAACAATGTCTGCAGGTTGAAGAAGTTCCTCTATGGACTGAAGCAGTCTCCTCGAGCGTGGTTTGACAGATTCAGGAGGACGATAATAGGGATGGGATATCGGCAGATCAACGCTAATCACACTGTATTTTTTAGTCGGAGTGGAGGCCACATCACCATGCTTGCGGTGTATGTGGACGATATGATTATCACAAGAGATGGTGAGCAGGAGATTGTCCGACTCAAGAAAAATCTTGACAAGGAGTTCGAGGTGAAGGACTTTGGCCTTCTTCGATACTTCCTTGGGATTGAGATTGCTCGAAAAGCAGAGGAGATTGTTCTTTCTCAGAGAAAGTATGTGTTGGACATTCTCACAGAGACATGGATGTTGGGATGCAAACCTGCAGCGACGCCGATCAATCAGAGGTTCTAGCTGGGTGCTGAGGTTGGAGAACCAGTTGACCGGGACAGATACCAGAGACTGGTGGGCAAGTTGATCTATTTGAGCCACATACGTCATGATATCTGCTTTGCAGTGAGTGTGGTGAGCCGCTACATGCATGGCCCAAGGAAAGGTCATATGGACGCAGTGTACCAGATTTTGAGATACTTGAAGGGTGCCCCTGGAAAGGGACTGATATTCAAGAAGAATGATCACGTGAGCATCGAGGGCTACTGTGACTCTGACTGGGCTAGCTCTGCTGATGACATGAAGTCTACCTCGGATTATTGTATATTTGTAGGAGGCAATTTGGTCTCTTGGAGGAGTAAGAAGCAGTCAGTGGTGGCCAGATCGACAGCCGAAACGAAGTACAGAACTATGACCTTGGGAGTTGCAGAGCTGCTATGGATGAAGAGTATGCTGGTGGAGCTAAAGTTGGATCAAGGAGCCAAGATGAAGTTGTGGTATGACAACCAGTCAGCCATCAATATCGCCAATAATCCAGTGCAACATGACAGGACCAAACATATCGAGATCGATAGGTTCTTCATCAAAGAGAAGTTGGACAGCGGACTACTGGAGCTAGGCCACATTCCAACCAAGGATCAGGTAGTAGACAATCTGACCAAGGGACTTAGCTCTGTAGATATGATTAGAGAATGTGACAAGATGGGCTTAGTAAATATCTTTCGCCCATCTTGAGGAGGAGTGTTGGTATATTATAATGTATTAGGGGATTTTATGTAAGATGGAGGGTTGTAAGGCTATATACATATATATATATATATATAGCCAAGAGATTATAATGAAAATAGAACTCCAAAATATTCTATAGAAATTAACTTGCATGACTTACCCAGAAGAGTGTGATTCTGCCACAACCTTCAAGAAATGTGCAAACTTCGTCTACGAGGAATAGATCTTCAACACGCACTTGGACTCCTTAGGATATGGTGCACAACTCCTTGTCGAGGAAGAAGACCGCACGCGCCACTCGCAAATAGCATATTCGATCCGAATTTGACTTGGGTTTTGGGGGAGTCGATGCTTGATTCGTTGTCGTCGTAAATTGCTTGTCTTCAGAGAGTCGTTAGTTGAGGAAGATTGTTCGAATATTCCTCCAAACAGGACAACGGATATCTCAGCGAAGACGTCGACAAGAATTTAGTAGAATAGGAGAGAAGAAAACTCACTTAACTCATAGGTTTCACACCGAAGTTTAGTAGTAGATTTTATTCTCATTCATTATATATCTCTTCAACAATTTTTTTGGCTCTTTTTATAGTCATGCATTCAACCAAAAGATAACACAAAATAACTTCAAGGATAAACAAAATCATCCAAAGGAAGATAAGCTCCATATCCAACCTAACCTTCCAATAACGAACAAATAACAATAAAGATAAAAGAATTACAGCTCCTCAACCAAAATATCATCCAAACTAACTCCCAATAACAAACAAATAACAACAAAGATAAAAGAATCTCAACTCCTCAACAAAAAAAATATTTTTAGATTTTGCAAGCTAGCTAGTCCAAAACTCGGACTCGTCTGTCTCGTGCCGCGTCTTGGTCGAATCTGATCCCCATCAATGAGAAAGCTCAAAAAAGGTATTGACAAAGTTTTATGACCAAATGTCAACCTGCCATCAGCCCTCTATGCTGACAAATTCCAAATCAAGGTAGCTATGAGAAAAAAAGAGGGTCTTGTCATAAAACCTAGAAGGCCACTTGTTGGATAGGCAGAGCTATCGTTTTAGCCATGCAGTTTAGGCTCTCATGCATCCAAGGAGAACCATCCAAGCTCTCCTAGACTAGACAAAAATCTAGATCAAGAGTTAAGATGATATGGTTTTTTTGATAGGAAATTGCTTTAATGTATATGGGACATTAAACCAAAGAGTAAAAAGGAATGACATTACCATTTCGGCAATTTAGACAATTAAAAGATACACAATTTCATCAAAATATAAGAAACAAAAGTTTAATTAACATAACTGTAAATTACTTACATACTGGTTAGGTCCTTGCCTATGAAACTGTGCCCTGATAATTGCATACGCAACTTATCATACATATGAGCGGAAAGCTTTTGAAACATCAACACATTAAAAGCAAATCAAGTACATGTTTCTATCGGTTTCAGTAACATTTTAGAAAGTTTCAGCCTAATTTAGCCCCTTTTTCGGAAGTTTCAATCATTTTCAGACAATTTTAAAAAACTTTCGGAAGTTTGTCAATTTTGAAAAAAAAAAAATCATTTCTGTAGCTTTATACCATATATGGCCTCAATGGACCAAAAACTGACCAACACTTTCCAAGATTAGCCCAATACCGATTTTATGTTGCAATTTGGCTCACTTCAATCCTTTAACATATATCAGCTGACATTTTAGACCTTTAATCTACATTGTTAAAAGGAACATAACAATTCCAGTTAGTATATAAATGTGCATATTAGGTGGAAGTAGCTAAAAAGGAATCTAAAATTACTTGAACAAGTCTAACCTTTTTTCTTCTTACTAAATGTAAAAGAGTCATCTCTTCCTCTTTACCACACTAAACAAAAGGAAAACAAGTAAACAAAAGGAAAACAGATTATTTTCCTTACTTCTTGCTAAACGAAAGAAAATTATCTCAAATTTACTTCTTTATGTGAAAGAGCCTGGTGTTACAAAACTGTTTGTGGATGAACTTCTTCCAACTTTTTGCATATTCAGATACTCCAGGTCTATAATTTGGATTTGAATACGGATATTCTCAAGATCATATTATGCTTATTTTTTCTGATATGTTAAATGGATAGAAATCAATATACTTTGCAAGTATGGCTTCTGAGTTATACTTGTATTGTTGGATTGTGTATGTGTACCTAGTTTATACATACCTAAGTGGACTGTAGATATGATGTATGGCTTTTCCAACTTATTTACCTTTTCCTTCCCCATTGGCACAAGTCTCTTCTCTTTTGGCATCTTTGTTGACTTTAAAGGCAATATTATGGGGGTGAAAAAGAGTCTTAGTTAAGTGATTGCGTCTTAGAGTGTATCTTTTGCACCACGAGTTGAGGCCTTGGAATTTTCAAAGAACGTCATAGTTTATACATAATTAGCATAAAATGCATGGTACCTCTACGTTGAGAACTTGTATGTGTCTCCGATATGATACTAGAAAATTGCAATTCCTACTACATTTTCCTAAGTCAGGAACTAAGAGGATCTCATACATCCATCTAGGGTTCAAAGATCGGGAGTAGCATTACCACTCTAATAAGGGTTGCCAGGAGGGACCTGGTTTCAAGTTACGAATCCTTGGAGTGTTGTGAGTACCATAGATGGTTGATCCTTGAGGCATGATATCAGACTTTGCGCAAGTGACTAAAAACAAAAACCCTTGTTCTAGACCAATCTTAACTATACTGCAAGGACACGAATCAAGGTTCACAATCGGTATCGGACACTTCCTATGAATATCGGCTGTAATAATAAATTATCAGAATTTAGAAGAAAAAAAAAATATTATATATATTTAAGCATAATTTTAAGTATTTTTTTTGTTGTTGTTTCTTAGTAATTTTGAAATGAACGAAAATACTAGTCACCATTGTTGATTGGTTTACTTGCGATAAATAAGTTTCCTTTATTTATATGTTTTTACAACTTTACTATTGCTTTTACACCCTTGTTGATTGCTCTTTTTTGTTCAATTTTCTCTGTCGAATCGACTAGTAAAGAGATACCAACATTGGTATCAATCACTATCAGTAGCGGTCGGTATCGGTATCGGTATCGGACGTATCATATCAGTATCGGCCGATACTGTAAACTAAAATTGCGATACGGACATGGGGCAGAAGCATATCTTGGAGTGTCCGTGTCATTTCAGATACAGCATCCGACACGGCAGGAGATAGAAACGGCACCCATTTACGGAATATCTGTGCTTCCTAGTGTTTTTGTTATTTGGCGAAACTAGATGCTCGATCGAGGGTAAAACTGAAACCCAACACGAAAAGAATACTGAATATAGATAACCACCACATGTCACCAGGACCTAACCAACATTGGGTTTGGAACTTTAACAAAATTTTAGAAACATACATTACAGGACACAGGACACGAGAGAGAGAGAGAGAGAGAGAGAGAGAGAGAGAGAGAGAGAGAGAGAGAGAGCATAGAGCATCTGCATTGCCCCCAAACTAATCCAACAACATCCGAAACAACAAAGAAATCAAAATTGCAAAAAACGAAAGGAGAAACGGTTGAAAGCCCGTACATGTTCTCGACGACCCTGTGGCGGAAGGCTGGAGTGAAGCTGGCCCTCCAGTTGCGAGGATCACGAGGTCTGCGACGTCCGTCCATCGGCTACTACTCAGTAATCCTTCGACAGCAGAAGCAGCAGCAGAAGAGGAAGAAGAAGTGATGGTACTACTACTGCTGCTGTTGTTGTTACTATTCATAGTGGTGCGAAGGAGAGTGAGGACGTGGCAGTAGGAGGAGGGGGGAGAGGCCAGAGAGAGAAGCGTTACTTCTGCAGTGGTGACAAAGGGAGAATGGCAACAAAGGAAAGGATTGAGTTGCACTTGTAGTTTCTATGGGTTCTCTCGGCGCTTTCATTTCTGGATTTGGCTTTGCTTTTCCGGTTCACCCCCCACCCCCACAAAATGTAAAGTCGGGGCATTTGTTACGCGGAAAATTAAATTTTTCTAGTATTATTTTTTGGGGAATATTATATTCCTATATTTAATGTATACTGTCGGAAAAAAATGAAAAAAAAAAAAATTAAGAAAACTTCAAAAATTGAAAAAGGATTAAAAGAAACCGGAAAAAAAACAAAAAAAAAGTCCTTTAGAAAAACGAAAATTTTGAAGGAAAAAAAAAACAAAAATCATTCTTTAAAAAATGAAAAAAAACAAACAAACTATATTCTAAAAAAATAAAAATAAAATAAAATAAAATAACTTTTAAAATACAAAAAATGAAGGAAAAGAATCTTAAAAAATGACAAAGATGGAAAACTAAAAAAATACAAAAATTATTCTTAAAACTATAAAAAATAGAAAAATGAAAAATGAAAAAAATATTAAAAGTACATCAAATTTCATTTGGGGTAAGAATTTAGTGTTAATTGTATAAAACATGACAACTTTTACAATTTTGCATGGAAGGGGATGGGACGCCAGTGTGACCGACACCAAGCATAGAAAAATTTGTGGCACCAATGCAACTAGCGTCTGACTTCTTCTTTTTAATTGTTCTGATGATTAGGGATGACATGCACACATGTGAGCAGGTTGGTACGTAGTTTGTCTGCATGGCATAATGCAGATACCACATTGCCTGATACAAGAGGGACGTCACAGACAAAGTCAAAGTTGTCTCAACAGTCCAAAAGAAGAATCTCAAGAAGGGGCTAAAACTTATCACTTGATAGCTAATAAATATATCTGAAAGTCGAGCGCCAGTTGCACTAGCGCCACAAATTTTCTAAGCTTGGCCTCAGTCACACCGGCATCCTATCCCCTTACTTACGAAATTGTAAAACTTGGCATGTTATATGCAATTAACACTAAATTCTTACCCTCAAAATAAAATTTGTTGTTAAAACTAAAAAAAAAAAAAAACATTTTTTTGTTTTTAAAATTAAAAGAATATAGAAAAAAATATGCAACAAAAAATACTCATTTATTCTTAAGAAATAGAATTTTCATATTTTTTGACAAATTGTTTATCGGAGGATTTTAAATATATATTTTTATAAGATAAACCAAACGTAGAATATATATTTTACATCTTAAATTTGTTCGGAAAAAAAAAACAAAACTTGTACAAAACGTTTACTTAATTTTTATTTCCAAAAAAAGACTTCACGCTCCGGATTTCGGTTGCAAAAATCTTTCTTATGTTTAACAACAAGGTTGCATGTATCTTGACCCTATATTGGCTACACCCTCCATACATCAAGGCTTTTGATAAGGGCACTACAAATTTTACTAAGGGCTAGCCCAGGATTGGGGCTAGCCCATTAATGAATAAAGTTTACTCACACTAGCCCATTAGTTTACTCATACTAGCCCAAACTTTAAACCCTCCTCCCAAACCCTCCAAACCCCACCGGAGCCCTCCCCCCTTCCTGCCGGAGCCGTTCCCCTCCACTTCGTCCTCCTCCTCCTTGTCGATGGCTCCCAAAGTCTCAAAGTACAATTCTTCATTCTCCTTGTTCTATTGCATTTACAAAATTTTCCAAAAATTTAAAAAATTTCTATTGCATTTTAAAAATTTTGAGTGATTTTCTTTCCATTCTTCAAATGAGGGCATACAAGTCCTGAATGTAGTTTAGGATGTAGTTTAGACGTTTATCTGGATGCTCGTACCCGAATTTAGAACATACAATGTCGACAATCGTCGAAAGTATCGAGCAGTAGCGAGCGGGACTGTAAAAAATTCTACAGTCCTATATACATTAAGGACTGTAGAAATTTCTACAGTCCTAAATATATGAAGGACTGTAGAAATTTCAACAGTCCTAAAAAAAATTATGACTGAAAATTTCTGCAGTCCTGTATACGTATAGGACTGTAGAAATTTCTACAGTCCTGAATGTTAAATTAATTTAGGATATTAAATTAAAAAAAATTGGTCTTATAGTCATGACCCTCGGAAGGACACTGTGGATGAAGATATCATCAGAAGACGCCCTACTGCGTCGATGCGTAAGGAACCGAACGACAAGCAACAGTAAATATGACGAAATGTAGCGACGACTACCTCGCCTACTACGCTGGTGTCGGACTACCTACCTTGTTCCAACGCGGAGGCGATATTGTGCGTGTACCTTCAGATCTTCCTGCCAAATTGGTCTTGTATACTGCATTGGTCAACATGGTGAGCCAACTTCCTCACTTTCAGTTTGATATATGTAAATGTTTATAACATAATAAATTTTTTTAATTCTCATGAATAGGCTAGAAAAGTGAAGAAGTTGGGAAGAAGCCTCGTAAGTTGTCAGGGTACGAATTATATGACAATAAATGACGAGCTACAACAAATCGACAACGCTCAAGATTTTCCTTTCTTGGAAAATAGAGAGCAACGTACAAAGCGACGACATGAAGTTTAGGCCCCGTAAAACTTTCAATGAATTTGTGTATTGAGACATGTTAAAGTTTTAAGTGGGTTAATTTGACATAAATTTGTGTATTGAGACATGTATTGAGACATTAATTTGTGTATTGAGACTTAGTATGGTACTTTGAATGAATTTGTGTATTTTTTAAAGTTTGGTACAATCTGCTACAATTTGCGAAAATTTGTGTTCTATGTTTGCTACATAAGCTAGGAGCTAAAAACTTGGACTGTCAAATTCTGGACAGTCGACAACGCTCAAGATTTTCCTTTCTTGGAAAATAGAGAGCAACGTACAAAGCGACGACATGAAGTTTAGGCCCCGTAAAACTTTCAATGAATTTGTGTATTGAGACATGTTAAAGTTTTAAGTGGGTTAATTTGACATAAATTTGTGTATTGAGACATGTATTGAGACATTAATTTGTGTATTGAGACTTAGTATGGTACTTTGAATGAATTTGTGTATTTTTTAAAGTTTGGTACAATCTGCTACAATTTGCGAAAATTTGTGTTCTATGTTTGCTACATAAGCTAGGAGCTAAAAACTTGGACTGTCAAATTCTGGACAGTCTTGAAAGCTATCAGGACTGTCCAAATATTGACAGTCCTAGTTTTCTATAAAATTATGCAGAGACAGTGGGTTAAAATTATGACTGTCAAAATTTTGACAGTCCATATAGCTTGTGGGACTGTCAAAATCCTGACAGTCCTAGTTTTAGATATATTTTCCAGTGGGTAAAGTTTCGGACTGTCAAAATTTTGACAGTCCTAGTTTCTTGTAGGATTGTCAAAATTTTGACATGTTGAATTTTTAGGACTGTCAAAATTTTGACAGTCCTACCAGTTATGTGTTATCGCTCTGTCGATATTGTGTCGTATTCATCTCCTGGCAACATATATTAGGGAACTAAAGTAATGGATTCAAGTGGAGTGGACATAAAAACGAGAATACTTCCCTTGATTTTACTTATTCTAATGTTTCCCATACAAACAGTGACGTCCAAAGCTATATGCTTGCCCGAGAGAAATATTTGTTCTCTATTTTCTTATACATCCTTTAGAACATCAGAATGGAGATATCAAAAGGTTCTCTGGTATAACATTATCTAAGCATGTTGATATTCCTTAAAGTTTAACTTATAGGTCAATCGATTGTCAATCTAACTTATAGGTTAATAATATGTACAACAATATACGTATTTTTGACAGTCCTAACAATTAGGAGGATTTTAGGACTGTCAAAATTTTGACAGTCCTAGCAATTGATAGGACTGTCAAAATTTTGATAGTCCTAATTATAAAAAAAAAACAAAAATAGGCAGCTCTGAAAAAATTTTGGGAGTGGCAAACTTGTAATTATCAATGATAAAAATTTAGACTAGTCCCAAGTAATTTTTAGAATGACAAACTTGTAATTTTTAGTAAATTTTCAATAAACTACCCCAAATAAAAAATTGAGGTCATAAGATGCTGGCTTGAAGATGTTAAAACTTTTATGGTAGTTGCAAAGTGGTGTCTTTCTTTTTGGACAATGTTTGGTTTGTGCATATGAATTGAAAGTGGATTGTTTTTCGCATATTCAAGAATATGCAGCCCACTTCCTCTGTTTGGTTGGGAATAGTACGAGTGAGCGATAAACAGTTTTTGAACCGAAATCGATTAAAATCGACCTGAAATAACAATTTGGATCGATTTTTTAATTAACGGATCAATTTTTGATTTAAGAAAGAAAAATTGAATATATTCGATTTGGTTTGCGGATTCTAGATTCGGTTTTAGAACCGAACCGAAAATCGATTCATTCATATATATATATATATATATAGCAAAAAGAAAGAAAAATCCTAGCCTAAACACACTCTTCTCTTTCCTCTTAATGCTCTCTGCGGCCTACCTCTCTCGACCTTTCTGGAAGGATGGATCTCTTAATATATATATATATATATATATATATATATATATGGGGGCACATGGTGTCCACATGGGGGGAGGACTGCATGGAGCTCAGGCCAGAGCGGTGGATGTTGGCTAGAAGCAGCGGGTTGTAACCTTCAAGAGGCAAGGACAGTGAACACAATGTATTTGGAGAATGTTTTTATTTCTTACTCAATGTTAAACAAACAAGTACACACATATTTATATAGCCACTATGGTAACAACTCAACCTTAAAAATAAGCTAACAAACCTATTAAAGTGGATCTAAATTTGACAAGTTCTATTCCTACAAAGAAATGGTCAAATCTAGATTATTAACTAATATTCTCCTCCTTAATCTAGGTTTGATCAAGGTTGATAACTCCAAGCACCTGCTGCATCTCAGCGAATTTCACTTTGGCGAGAGGCTTCGTGAGAATGTCGGCACGTTGCTTTTCAGTGCTCACGAACTCCACCTTTATATGCCCTCTTTCAACACACTCTCGAATGAAATGAAAGCGAGTATCAATGTGCTTACTGCGCCCATGAAACACTGAATTCTTCATCAGCGCAATTGCAGACCTGTTGTCGACATAGAGCGTGACTGGCTTAGGTTCACGGCCAGTCATTTCACTAACTAGATTCCTCAGCCACAAAGCTTGACACGCTGCAGCCGTTGCCGCCATGAACTTAGCTTCGCAGGAGGACAACGCGACAGTTTTCTGCTTCTGAGACGCCCAAGTGATCAGGTTCTTGTTGAGGTAGAACGCCATTCCGCTGGTGCTCCTCCAGTCGTCGACATCTCCGGCTAAGTTGCTGTCGGTGAATCCGTGCAGTTCATCTTCACCATGTCCTCTTCCATACATGAGTCCATACTCAAGTGTTCCCTTCACATATCTGAGGATCTGTTTCACAGCCTGGTGATGCTTGGTTGTTGGCTTCTCCATGTACCTACTCACCATTCCGATAGCATAACAAAGGTCCGGGCGAGTATGAGTTAAGTACCTAAGACAGCCAATGATTCGTCTATATTGTGACGGATCGACTGGTGTTCCTTCAAGGTTCTTGCTGAGTTGCAGTTTAGCTTCCAAGGGATACCTGGTTGGATTGCAATCTCCCATTCCAAACTGCTGCAAAACTCTCTTCGCATATGTTGATTGCTTCAGTGTAGTGCGATCACCCTGTTGATCTACCTCTATACCAAGGTAGTAAGAGAGTAACCCAAGGTCACTCATCTCAAATTTCTGCATCATCTACTGCTTGTAAACCTTTACTGCAGTTGCTCTTGTGCCTGTTGTAACCTCCGTATCTTGAAATTCATGCTTAAATGTTGTTATTAGGTTAATTTGGGGCTATTGAGATTTTTCCATAATTTTTAGTTAATTAAAAACTAGTAACCCTAATTTCCTAGGACTTTCAAGAATTTATTTTAGGGTCAAACTTAATTAAAAATATCCCAAACTTTTATTTTATGTTCTAAATAATAAAATATATTTTATAGAATTTTTTGGGAATTTTCTGATTATTTTTAGCATTTATTTTGAGTTAATTATGAAAAACTGAATGAAAAACTAATTTCTGAAAAAAAAACCAAAAAGTAATTAATTATGCCCAGTCAGCAAACATGGGGCCCACCTGTCAGCCTCCCGCAGCGTACAGTGTCGGGCCCGCCTGTCAGTGACCGCGGGGTGGGTGCGAGCCGAGCCGAACCGACCTCGAGCCGAGCCGAGTCAGAGTTCGACTCGGACTCAGCTGAGCCGAGCCGGGTCAAACCATGATCGTCCGATTTGGGCGGGGCTGCACGGTTGGCTGACACGTGTCAACTCCGAGCCGCGGCTGCACTCTCTCTCTCCTCTCTATATATAATAGTTTAAGTTATTTTCTAGGGTTTTTCTTGAGCCAATTTTTGGAGAATTGCCATCTAGGGTTCCTTCATCTTCCAGAAGCCATTGCGCATAGCTTCGGACTCCAAACGAGGCCTAGTTTTTTGTGTTAGAACGATATTGAGGTTATATTTTTTATTATATAAATTTTTTTACGAAATTATGAGTATTAAATTCTGTAAAATTCGTAGAGCACAACATGTCCGAAAATAGACGTGTTTTGATGTTTTCGCGATTCCGGGAGAACCGGGAATCAGAATCATGAACCGTTTAAAGTTTCGGAAATCTAATGTCGAGTTCATTGACATATATTTTTAACAGAATTTAAGTCTAAGTATTTTTATACTGTTAATTCTGTAGAACTTCTAGGTTAGAATTTAACCATCGGTGCACGATACGAAATTTGTATGTGCCATAATTCCCAAACGAATTTGAATTCAGACGAGCCGTAAATTTTAGCATATTTTTTATGCTGAAATCTACAGGAAATCATGCATGAAAGTCGAGTTTGTGTCGGTTGACTTTTTGGTCAACAGATCGCCTCGATTTGCGTGCCATGAGTCTCGAGTTGATAAAATTCAATTCCTTTGGACAAAATTTAGAAATTAACATAAAAATTAGAATAATAAAATTAAAATAGGATTTTAGAGTAATTATTCCATAATTAAATAAATTAAAATAAATTATCTTTTGACATGGTAAAATTGTAATACATAGGCTATTTGGACTGTGACTTGGACTCTGATTCATACTAGCAGCAGGACCCCAGGCGAGTACATTCTCTGACAGTTTCCATTATGTTGGTTATCTCTATAATTCTTGTTGTATAGCGTACATGACTCTGACACTGTTTTTTACACGAGTTGGCATCATTGAGACCTGTCACGAGGAGTCGTGATTGGAATCCATCGTGCTAGCTGGGGAAATGGGGAAATATTAGTAGCTTATGTGATCATACCCAACTTTACATACATCATTAGCTCACCCACACCTCACGTCGGTGCAGCCTTACCCTTACATGCCTCATCGTTGTTACATATGGTTAGCCGGACTTGTTGGGGATGATCGCTAATCAATGTAATGAGTCATATAGTCCCAAGACGATCACATAATATGTTGATGTTTCACACACATAGTTAGATAATTCTTGACATGTATCTCTAGTATATTGATCTAGCATCTCCACATGTTCTAGTTATTGTTCTTGTACACACTTATATACCAGTTCATTGTTCTTGTGTGTACTTATATTTCTATTTTATTGCTAGATGTACATTGATGATGACATGCTCCAGTATTCTTTATTCCAGTATTTCTATTTCCAGTATATCCATGCTCGCCAGTATTTCTTATTGCCAGTATTCATATATATCTTGTATTTCTTTACACTGTATTATAGTTTTTGTCAATATACATGGAACTACTGTTAGAGGTGTATTTCGTTCCAATCCTGACTGGATATTTTTTCAGACTTTGACTTAGAGGACTTGTTTTCCAGTATACTTGGAGATTGGATATTATTGATTGCAGGTATGATTATTTTGTTGTTTAGACTTGTCTTGTATTTCATATATTTTCTTAGATATCTCATCGTGCCTTAGTTTATGTGATTGAGTATTCCATATTATATTGTGATATATGTGTCTCCTTATGGAGTTGGATATTCGTGAGAGATTATTTAGATAGTATTGTGACTTAGACAGCGTTCTACCGCCGATGTTGCGGCGTAGGCTGGACGTATCCACGCTCTCGTGCCCCTATACCGGGTGCGGGTCGTGACACCTGTGATGATTAAGTTATCAACGTACACTCCGACAATGAGTGCACCCTCTCTATTGCTCCTTGTGTACACAACATGCTCTTGAGTGCATCTGATGAATCCCAGCTCCTTTAAGCAGCTGTCCAGGCGTGTGTTCCTGTCACGACCCGCACCCGGATATTCGGGCACGAGTACGTGGGTACGTCCAGCCTACGCCGCAGTGTCGGCGGTAGTACGCTGTCTAGGTCATAATCACAGGTAATATAAAATCTAGCTCATTCACAATAATTAGATAGGCAAGGAAATAACAGGAAAATGAATGCTAAGATTTCATAAACAGAAAGTGACAACAGATCCAGAGTTATTACAAAATCAGAAATTAAATCGGGGACAAACCCGATTACTAGGATGAAAGGAAATAAATAACTACTGCTAACTATTCCGCAGGAGTGGTCTCCTGTGTAGGAACCGGCTCTGCAACTGTATCACCTGCTGCCTCATAGGGGCCATAATAGGTGGGGGCCAGGTTCTCATCATCGCCTAAAACAACGGATCCAGTCAGGAAATGAGCAAAGTACACAATGCACAACAAGATTTAAACTAAATATTTGTGACAAGTAGAAAAGAACTGACTAAGCATCATGTTGAGAATATACATAAATAAGTAGTGAAATTAACTGAGAAATAATGCTATAAATCAGGACTATAAGTAAAACAGGAATAAAATATGACAGAAAATGTAACTGTAACAAGACAACAAGAACTGCAACACGATAAGAACTATGTGCGTGAACTTGTGTATTTAGAATACATAGTTGGCATGTAGGGGTTATAAGGCTAATCAGGCCGTCATAGACGACTATCAGACATGAACAATCGAGTATCAGGCTGATGGTACAGTCGCACACCAACAGCTATCAGACATGATAGGGGGAAGGGTAAACTACATGCCTCCTAGTATTCTCCCACCCGACACGAAAAGCAAGACATGAAATCCCAAAATCTAACACTAAATGAAATCATCAATGGCACTAGTAAAGCAAGAAATTAATTATCACAATATAAAGATTAAACTTGAAGTGCAGGTACTTGCCTGATGTTTGGATCCAATTACAGTTTTGTGTTTCGAAAAAATTTCCAGAAATGTGTCCAGATGCTGAAATAAATATTACCATCATGCTCAGAAGATATCAAATAGCTAGAAACGCCTGTCCTTGGGTCCAATTTGGAGACAAGGGCAAAAACGGTAATTTTGGGTCAAAACGGGGTCCGCATGTGGGCCCGCTTTGCACTGAAAAACGTGTCAGGGTCAAAGGTCTCCAAATTCACCAAACTTAGTGTCAACGGGTCAGGAACGATGATACGAACCCAACAAAACTTTCAGAATTGGATTCCGATGAGCCAATCACAAAATCGTCCGTCGAGCGGGGCCTGTGGGGCCCACAACATGCGATTTCGTCAACGTTCTCAGAATCGAACCAAACTTGACCCACAGGACCAGCGTATTGCTACGAGTCCGATGGCGTAAGTTTTGTCTCGATCCGACGTGTGTACACAAAGTTAGGATGAATTGCAGAAAAGTCGGATACGGGGCGATGTCCGCGGATACGCGTTGATTCCGGTGTGCACGCACACCCGAATCAGCTTCCGCGAAATCTCACACGTCCGTATCAACCACGCGTACGTATCTGTGAAGACCGCACGCGACCAAGTCGTCCCGTTTGGCGGGGCGTACTCAGTTCCGGGGTGAAACAGGGTCTGGTTTTTCCTGTTTTTGGATCGCGGTGTGCGATCACCACAGGACGCGATGCCCCGAACGGTTTATCCGGGCACCGAGAGGGTCATACAGGCTACGCGTTGCAATTTATGGAATCGAAATCGGAGATACGAGGTGCGAGATACGAGTACCTGAACGAGGCTCCTCGAAACGGGATTTTCGGTGTCCGACACGTGTCCTGGACACTGTGTCAGCCGTGTCCACGTGTTCGCGTGTCCGGCAGCGAGTCCGGCCTAGGGCTTCAGGCCTGCTGAACCGCGGTGGCCGGCGACTGGGTGGCTGCGGGTGGCGTCGCCGGGCTCGGGCGCGGGCGGTGCCGGCAGTGGGTCACCGGAGGCGGAGGCGGCGGAGGATAATGGAGGAGGAGGCTCTGGGAAGGAGGTGGGGAGCGGGGTCCGGCTGCGAGGGGGTGGAGCTAGCGGCTGAGGGAGGTGACCGGAGTCGGGGTGAGGGCCGCCGGAGTTAGGGTTAGGGTTTAGGGGAAAGGGAAAGTGAGGGCGGAGGAGAAGAAGAGTGGGGGGGGGCTTTAAATAGGCTCAGGCGGGCGGTCGTGGCCGGGTTTGGCGCGCCGAGGGGGGGGTCGTGGCTCGCTCCGGCGGAGGCGACGGAGAACCCGGGCGGTGGCGCGGGGGAATCGGGCTGCACAGCGTGGGGAAGGGAATGGGGACCGGGTCGGGTCGGGCGCGGGTTCCGGGTTGAGCGGACCCGCCCGACCCGCTAACCAAGGCTGGCTGGGCTGGGCTGCTGGGCTTCGGCCCACTGGGCCGGGCCGGACCTAAAAATAAATAATAATAATAATAATAATAATAATAACAATAATAATAATAATAATAATAATTAATTAATTAATTAATAAATGATTAAATAAATAGTTTTAGGTGTTTAAAATAGGTCCGGGGCCCGATAAATTCCAGAAAAATTATCCTAAGTCCAGTTTTCCATTTTACACCCAAAAATATTATTTTCATAATATTTTATTATCTATTAAAAATTATTTAATATTAAAAATCCTGATTTTAATTACAAAAAATTCCCAGAAAATTCCAGAAAATTGTGAAAAATCCTAGTTTAATATTTTTTTGAAAATTCCGGGGGTTTACAATCTACCCAACTTATAAAAATTTCGCCCTCGAAATTTAAAATATGGTAGGGTTCTCTCTATCCAATCTCACTTGATTACAGTCTAACGGGTTTCTCTCAGGTGAACATTGCGGTCGCTACCCAACTTAGAATTTACCCATCTATCCTCTAAGGCTATACAACTAGTAAAGCTATGTCCCAACTTATTTAATCATGGTATTGAATCTTTTAAGTCTTTAGCACAAATACACCACCTATGGTATTCCCTTAATCATAGAGGGTTATCATCAATTCGACCGGTCTGAGGGGTATATCTAGCACTATCTACATATCAAACTTATACCAAGCACAGGATTTTGTCTTTCCAAAATAAGGGAAGACGAGGATCAATAATAAAGAGTTCAAGGGCGAGGTGATAGAACAGAGGTATAGGGATCAAGACGTTTAAGAAATTCTAATGGGAATTGTCAGGCGGTTATGGATTGAAATCCTATTCTGGTAATCGTTTATTCGCATGCTCGTATTAGTACAGTTATGTAACTGATACGATATGCTCGGACATATTTAGGGGGCAAGTATACTAGTCAACTATATATCTCAATCCACGTAAAGTAGTCGTGCAAAGTGCGAATCAAAATGCACTAAGGTTGATCAGACCGTAGTACATTGATTCTGAATAGACACTTGTATTAGTGGGGTTGATCAGGCCTCAATAATACATGTGTCATGAACAAGCCCGATAAAGAGTAAGCTTGCAAAACTAGGCTATAAAATAGCAGCATAAGTCAAGTTCAGCAAAAATTTAGTGCGCTCGATGATGATGAAGAGGAGGTACAAATTATTTAAGTTCACAAAACAACACATAATAAGCATAATAGCAAAAGACTCTAAAAAAAAAAGCATACCAGGTTATTAGCAAGTTCAAAATTACTAGGTTGGGGCTGAGGTCACGAACCAATAGGCATGAGCTAAACAATACTAGAAAAGGTATCTACGAATCACTTACGCGCATTAGCTGCTCCCAGAGTCTGCGCGTTCTCCACGGTCATCACGTAAGCTTGTCCGCGTCCTGGAGTAGCAGGACAGTCCCTCACTTGATGTGCTGTTGATCCACAATATAGACAGGCACCTAGCCTCTTTCTACAAACTCGCCAAATGTGAACTTGTTTATGACAAAAGCCACAAGTGAGAGCTTGTTGGTTCTGTCCTTGAGCTTGGTGTTGGGGTGTTGTGGCTCGAGGGAGAGGATGCTGGGTTTGCTACGGGGCCCTCTGTTGTGGTTGTTGTTGGAACGGGCATTTGTGGGGTCCCATACTTCCAGTATTCCTTTCCCGCTTTAATCTATGTCCCATGTCTCTTTCAACACCTTGTGCCACGCTCAAGATTTCCTCGTATGTACGAGCTCGGCTAGTGGTGACAGCAAGGCGAATATCAGGAGACAACCCCTTCTTGAATCTATGGGCTCTATCCTCAGGGGTACGAACCATGTATTCTGCAAAGTGGCTCAACCTGCTAAATTCGGCAGTGTACTCATCAACAGAAAGGTTACCTTGTTCTAGCCTCTCGAATTGACTTTCGAGAGCTTTCCGGGCTACTTCGGGATAGAATTTCTTCTTGAACAGCCTCTTGAAGTCCTCCCAAGTGAGATCAGGAGCAGATAGTTGAGGTTCGTCTCTAAACCAGGTCCGAGCTATGTCAAACAGTTGCAGGCTTGCAGATTCCACTTTAAGGTCATTAGGGACCCGAGCAGTCTTCAGGAGTCGCTCCACATTCTCTATCCATTCATCGGCATAGAGAATACCTTCAGTCCCATAGAATTCCAGGGGTTTAAGATTCTTGAAGTCCTTGGCACTTCCTGGCCTCTTGTGTGGTGACTCCTGGGACCGAAGAGCGTCCGAAAGGCTAGTTCGTAGCAGGGTAGTCTGTTCCTTCTGGGATTCTACGAGTCCCTGGAATACTCCGAGTAGCTGTGCCTCATCCAGAGTAAGTGTCGGAGTAGTTGGAGGCGGAGGGAGCGCAAGAGTTTCAGGCACAGTCTGCTCAACGGGTTCCGATGTGCCTCCTACTGTATTCCTTGTCTGAACCATTCTGGAAGATTAAGGGATAGGAAGATTAGAATAGATTACTTGAAAATCAAGGGCGATAGGAAAATTGATTAGGAATGATATCAAGATTTGAAATAAAAGATCATATTCTGTGAATGAGCTTGTCCTAAAATCTCCAATCTTATTGCAGGCATGTTCGATCCCTAAGTTGAAACCGAACAATTTAGTCGTAGACCTGCATGGGCCACCACAAAAATGTGTCACGACCCACACCCGGATATTCGGGCACGAGTACGTGGGTACGTCCAGCCTACGCCGCAGTGTCGGCGGTAGTACGCTGTCTAGGTCATAATCACAGGTAATATAAAATCTATCTCATTCACAATAATTAGATAGGCAAGGAAATAACAGGAAAAGGAATGCTAAGATTTCATAAACAGAAAGTGACAACAGATCCAGAGTTATTACAAAATCAAAAATTAAATCGGGGACAAACCCGATTACTAGGATGAAAGGAAATAAATAACTACTGCTAACTACTCCGCAGGAGTGGTCTCCTGTGTGGGAACCGGCTCCGCAACTGTATCACCTGCTGCCTCATAGGGGCCATAATAGGTGGGGGCCAGGTTCTCATCATCGCCTAAAACAACGGATCCAGTCAGGAAAGGAGCAAAGTACACAATGCACAACAAGATTTAAAATAAATATTTGTGACAAGTAGAAAAGAACTGACTAAGCATCATGTTGAGAATATACATAAATAAGTAGTGAAATTAACTGAGAAATAATGCTATAAATCAGGACTATAAGTAAAACAGGAATAAAATGTGACAGGAAATGTAACTGTAATAAGACAACAAGAACTGCAACACGACAAGAACTATGTGCGTGAACTTGTGTATTTAGAATACATAGTTGGCATGTAGGGGTTATGTCACGATCCGCACCCAGAAATTCGGGCACGAGTGCGTGGGTACGTCCAGCCTACGCCGCAGAGTCGGCGGTAGTACGCTGTCTGGGTCAAATCCACATTTAACTAATCTAGCTCATTCACAAATAACATAGGCAAGATAATAATGAGAAACAGATACTTAAGATTTCAGATGAAATAAATGTGACAACAGATTCAAATGTTTAGTACAAAATCGAAATAAAATCGGGGACAAACCCGATTACTAAGGTAAAGAGCAAATAAATGAAATAGCTACTGCTATCTACTCTGCAGCAGGGGTCTCCTGGGGGGATCTGGCTCCTCATAAGTATCATCTGTACCCTCATAGGGACCATAATATGTAGGGGCAAGGTCCTCATCATCGCCTAAATCAACAGATCCAGTCAGGAAGGAGCAAAGTACACAGTGCACAACAAGATTAAACTAAATATTTATGACAATTAAATTGAGTATCATTAATGAGAAACTGCATAAAAGAACATCAATATCTCAGAGTTAAGCTGTGAACAGGAATATGAGAAAACAGAAATTAATGAGACAGGAAATGAAACTACAACAGTCAGCAAGAAATATAACAAGACCAGAAACTATCTGTGTGAACTTGTGTTTGTTTTAGAATACATAGTTGGCATATAGGGGTTTATAAGGCTAATTCGGCCATCATAAACAGCTATTAAACAGGGAAAATTAAGATCCGGCTGAGGTACAGTCGCGTACCAACAGCTATTAAATATGGCAGGGGAAAGGGTAAACTACATGCCTTCTAGTATTCTCCCACCCGACATGAAAACAAGACATGAACTCCAAATATTCAAGACATGAAATCCAGCATTCCTAACGCTAGGTGTAATCATCAAGGGTACTAGTAAAGCAGGGAATTAATTATCATAATATAAAGATTTAACTTGAAGTGCAGGTACTTGCCTGTTGTTTGGATCCGATTAACTGCACTTGGAGAAATATTCTAGAGATGAGTCCAAAAGCTAAAATAGATATTACCATCATGCTCAAAAGATGTCAAATAGCTAGAAACGCCTGTCCTAGGGTCCAATTTGGAGACAAGGGCAAAAACGGCAGTTTCGGGTCAAAATAGGGTCCGCCGGTGGGCCCGCTTTGCACCGAAAAACGTGTCCGGGTCAACGGTCTCCAAATTTACCAAACTTAGTGTCAACAGATTAGGAACGCTGATACGAACCCAACGGAACTTCCAGATTTGGATTCCGATGAGCCGATCACAAAATCGCCCGTCGAGCGGGGCTTGTGGGGCCCACGACACGCGATTTCGTCAACGTTCTCAGAATCGAACCAAACTTGACCCACAGGACCAGCGTATCGCTACGAGTCCGATGGCACAAGTTTCGTCTCGATCCGATGAGTGTACAAGAAGTTAGGGCAAATTACAGAAAAGTCGGATACGGGCGATGTCCGCGGATACGCGTTGATTCCGGTGTGCACGCACACCCGAATCAGCTTCCGCGAAATCTCACACGTCCGTATCGACGACGCGCACGTATCTGTGAAGACCGCATGCGACCAAGTAGTCCCGTTTGGCGGGGCGTACTCGGTTCTGGGGTAAAATAGGGTCTGGTTTTTCCTGTTTTTGGATCGCGGTGTGCGATCACCACAGGACGCGATGCCCCGAGCGGTTTGTCCGGGCACCGAGAGGGTCATACAGGCTTCGCAACATAATTTACGGAATCAAAAACGGAGATACAGGGTGCAAGATACGAGTACCTGAACCGGGCTCTTCGAAACAGGGAAAACTTGTGTCCGTGTCGTGTCCGACACGACACGAGGAATTAGGAGAAAAAATTAGGGTTTCTGGAGCTGCGGCGGGCCGGCCGGAGGCTGAGGCGGCGCTGGCTGGCCGGAGGCGGTCGGGGGTGTTCGCCGGGGCGAGGCGGAGGCGTTGGCCTGTCGGCGGCGGAGCTCTGGGAGGCGGCGGCGAGGTTCTGGAGGAAGAAGGAGGAGAGGGGAGAAGGAGGAGGAGGCTGGGTCGGCTTGCGGCGACGCGGCGAGGAGGTCGGCGGGGAGTGGCATCGCCGGCGGAGCTCTGGGGCGGCGGAGCAGCGTGGAGGAGGGTTAGGGTTAGGTGGCCGGAGTTGGGAGGAAGAAGAGAGGGGATGAGGTTTTAAATAGGAGGAGGCGGTTAGGGGGCCGAGCTAGGCGGGGAAGAGGGGCTCGTGGCCGCGGAGAGCGGGGCGAGCCGGCCGGAGCGGGCGGCGCTGCGCGCGGAGGCCGGCGCGGGATGCGGGCGGCGTGGGGGCTGGGGAGAACGGGTCGTGCGGGTCGGGCGGCTAACGGGTCCGGGCAGACCCGCCCGACCCGCAAGGAAACGGGCTGGGGGCTGGGCTGCTGGGCTCGGCCCACTGGGCCGGGCCGGGCCCAAAAGAATAAAATAAAAAAAATATTATTTATAAATAATAATATTAATAATAAATAAACAGTTAATTAATTAATTAATTAATAAAATAGTTTTTAGGCATTTAAAAATAGGTCTGAGGCCCAGAAAAATTCAAAAAAATTACCCTAAGTCCAGTTTTTTATTTTACACCCAAAAATATTATTTCCATGATATTTTAATATTATTTATTAACAATTAAAAATTATTTAATAATTAAGAATCTTGATTTTAATTTCAAAAAATTTCCAAAAAATTCCAGAAAATTGGGAAAAATCCAAGTTTTAATAATTTTGAAAATTCAGGGGGTTTACAACCTACCCAACTTATAAAAATTTCGTCCTCAAAATTTAAGAATAATAATGGCACAAAAAGGAAAGGCCGAGAATTAAAATATACCTCAGGGTTCAAAAAGATAAGGGTAGCGCTCTCTAATCTCGTCTTCTCGCTCCCAGGTGGATTCGCCGGGAGAATGGTGCTTCCAAGCTACGCGAACAAGGGAAATAACCTGGTTCCGTAGAACTTTCTCCGATCGATCCAGTATCTCCACGGGTTGCTCTTGGTAAGTCAAACTTGGGCCTACTTCGAGCTCTGAGTGATCCAAAATGTGGCTGGGGTCTGACACGTACTTTCTCAGCTGCGACACGTGGAAGACGTTGTGGACTCCATCCAGAGAGGGTGGCAATGCCAGTCGGTATGCCACGTCTCCGATTTTCTTCTGAATGCCAAAAGGTCCAATAAATCTTGGGCTGAGTTTTCCACTCCTTCCGAACCTAATGGTGCCACGTGTCGGGGAATCTTCAAGAATACCAGTTCTCCAACCTTTAATAAAGTTATAATCAAGTCTTAGTCCCATAATCAAAATATTTAAATTGACTTGAATTCATAAATTTAATTACCTCAAATTCTAAGGGCCTTCGGTGGCTATTTGCCCAATGTCGTTGCCTGTCTTGAGCCACTCGAAGTCTGTCCCTTATTTGTTTTACTTTCTCAGTTGAATCGATCACCATCTCTGGTCCCAGTAGGGCTCTTTCTCCAACGTCGTCCCATGATAGCGGGGTACGACATCTTCGTCCATACAGAGCTTCAAATGGAGTCATCTCAATACTTGCTTGGTAACTGTTATTATAAGAGAACTCCACAAGATGTAGATAGTCTTCCCAGGATCCTCCAAAATCCAGAACACATGTACGAAGCATATCTTCAAGTGTCTGGATTGTACGTTCCGATTGTCCATCGGTTTGGGGATGATAAGCTGTGCTGAATTTGAGTTGAGTCCCCAAGCTGGCTTGTAAGCTCTTCCAGAAGTGAGAGGTGAATCTTGAATCTCGGTCGGAGACAATACTTACTGGAACTCCATGCAACCTGACAATGTGTCTGATATATAAATCTGCCAGCTTCTCTGTAGATAGCCCTACTTTGAAGGGTAGAAAATGTGCAGACTTGGTCAGTCTATCTACTATCACCCAAATTGCATCCTTTCCACTAGGTGTCCTTGGAAGTCAAAACAAAATCCATTATGATATGTTTCCACTTCCACTCCGGAATGGGTAGTGGTTGAAGCAATCCTCCAGGTCTTTGTCTTTCTGCCTTGACTTGTTGGCACACTAAACAACGAGATACGAACCTGGCTACTTCTCTTTTCATGCCATGCCACCAAACATGCGTCCTCAGGTCCTTGTACATCTTGTTGGCTCCTGGATGTATAGAGTATTGCGATCTGTGCGCCTCTTGCATAATTTCTTCCCTTATGTCTCCTTGAGGTACACATAATCTATCGCCATGCCTCAGTGATCCGTCTTCATGAATTCTGAAATCTTCCACTAATCCAGCTTGCACTTGACCTCGAAGGCTTCGCAGGCCTTCGTCTTGAAACTGAGTCTCTTTGATCTTGTCTATTAAAGTAGACTGAATCTGCAAGTTCATCATTTGGCCTTCTTTTCCTGGGATAATTACCTCAATACCTAAACTTTCCAGGTCCTCGAGCAAGTGTCGGTCCATAGTCAAGTACATCGCCATAGGATATCTGCTTAGAGCATTAGCAACTACATTGGCCTTCCCAGGATGATATTGAAGGGTGATATCAAAGTCTTTCATTAGTTCCAGCAACCTTCTTTGCCTCATGTCCAGCTCTTTCTGGGTGAAGATATATTTTAGACTTTTATGGTCTGTAAATATTTTCACCTTTTCTCCATAAAGATAATGCTTCCATAGTTTAAGAGCAAAAATGCCAGCTGCCAATTCTAAATCATGAGTTGGATAGTTCTTTTCATAGGGTCGAAGCTGTCTAGAGGCATATGTTATTACCTTCTTGTTCTGCTCCAATACACAACCTAGACCTTTTTCAGAAGCATCACTATAAATAGCGAAACCTCCGGTTCCAGAAGGTAAGGTCAGAATAGGGGCAGTAGTCAGCCTTTTCTTCAATTCTTCAAAAGCATGCTGACATTCATCAGTCCAGGTGAACTCTTCATCCTTCCTTGTTAATTTTGTCATGGGTTCAGCAATTCTAGCAAAGTCCTTCACAAACTTTCGATAGTAGCCAGCTAATCCCAGGAAACTTCTAATTTCTGCTACCGAGTCTGGAGTGGGCCAGGATTCTACTGCCGCTATCTTCTTAGGATCTACTGCTATTCCATCTCCAGTCACAACATGTCCCAAGAATTCTACTTTGTCTAGGAAGAAAGCACATTTAGATAATTTTCCATAAAGTTTTTCCTTCCTCAAAGTCTCCAATGCTAGCCTCAAATGTTCTTTATGTTCTTCGGGGGTCTTGGAGTAGATTAAAATATCATCAATAAAGACCACTACAAATTTGTCTAGATATTGCTGAAAGACTCTGTTCATCAAGTTCATAAAAACTGCTGGTGCATTCGTCAACCCGAACGGCATTACTAAGAATTCATAGTGTCCGTTCCGGGTATTGAAAGCAGTTTTAGGGATGTCTTCCTTTCTCACCCTTACTTGGTGGTAACCAGACCTCAAATCAATCTTTGAAAATATCCGAGCTCCACTTAACTGATCAAATAAGTCATCTATCCTGGGTAGGGGATACTTATTCTTAATTGTTAAGGCATTCAAGGCCCTATAGTCAATACACGTTCGGGATGTTCCGTCCTTCTTGGGCACAAATAATACTGGAGCTCCCCAGGGTGAGACACTAGACCTAATGAAACATTTGTCTTCTAGCTCTTTGATTTGCTCATTTAGTTCTATTATCTCCTTCTTGTTGATTCTGTAGGGATTTTGAGATACTGGTGCTGCTCCCGGCACTAAGTCAATAGAGAATTCAACTTCTCGGTCTGGGGGTAAACCTGGGAGATCCTCAGGGAAGACATCAAGGTATTCAGAGATGATAGGTAGCGGCAATTCTTCTGTTACTAGGGCTCCACAAATTTTGTTACTACCCATTTCTCTAGAACCTCTAGCAAATTCAAATTCTGGCTTGCTAGGGGGCCTAAAGATTACACTACCTCTGTGGCAGTCTATAGTGGCATAATGTTGACTCAACCAATCCATACCCAGTATAATATCAAAACTGGGAACTGGCATTACGAGTAGCCTAGCATACAGTTCTCTTCCACACAATGTAATAGGGCAATTGTTACAGGCATCACTAACCGAGATAATTCCTCCACCGGTAATGATCTTATAACAATTCCTAAGGGGTTTAGTGATTAAGCTATGCTTCATAAGGAAATCTACTGACATGAATGAGTGTGAAGCTCCAGAGTCAAATAAAGTAATAGCTGGTATTGAATTTATAAGCACAGAACCTGTGATCACGTCTGCTGTGGCTTCAGCTTCTTTCAGAGTTATTGCATAAGCACGGCCTTGCTGCGGTGCACCCCTCTGTTGCTGCTGTTGGTGCTGAGCAAAGCGTTGTTGTTGTGTTGGAAGCGGGGGTCCCCTCTGTTGTGCTGCTGGGGCCCTGGCCTGGACTGGAGCCTTGGGTGCAGCGGTGCGTCCTTGAGCAGCTGGACAGTCCCTCATTTGATGCGCTGTTGAGCCGCAGTAGAGGCAGGCACCTAGCCTCTTCCTGCAGACTTGCCAAGTATGACCTGGTTTTTGGCAAAAGTTACAAGCAGCAGCTTGTTGGTTCTGTCCTTGAGCCTGGTGTTGGGGTGCTGGAGCTCGAGGGAGAGGACGCTGAGTTTGCTGCGGGGCCCTCTGCTGTTGTTGTTGTTGAAAAGGACGTTTGTTGGGTCCCGCATTTCCGGTATCTCTCTCTCGCTTTAGTTTATGCCCCATGTCTCTCTCAACGCCTTGTGCCACGCTCAAGATTTCCTCATAGGTGCGAGCTCGGCTGGTGGTGACAGCAAGGCGAATATCCGGAGACAGCCCCTTCTTGAATCTACGGGCTCTGTCCTCCGGGGTACGAACCATGTACTCCGTAAAGTGGCTTAACCTGCTAAATTCAGCAGTATACTCATCAACAGACAGGTTACCTTGTTCCAGTCTCTCGAATTGGCTTTCGAGAGCTTCCCGAGCCACTTCGGGGTAGAATTTTTCCTTGAATAGCCTCTTGAAGTCCTCCGAGGTGAGGTCAGGAGCAGATAGTTGGGGTTCATCTCTGAACCAGGTTCGAGCTATGTCGAACAGTTGCAGGCTTGCGGACTCCACTTTGAGATCATCAGGAACCCGAGCAGTCTTCAGGAGTCTCTCGACATTCTCTATCCACTCATCGGTATAGAGAATGCCCTCAGTTCCGTAGAATTCCAGGGGCCTAAGATTCTTGAAGTCTTTGGCACTCCCTGGCCTCTTGAGTGGCGACTCCTGGGACCTAAGAGCTTCTGAGAGGCTGGTCCGCAGAAGTGCAGTCTGTTCTTTCTGGGATTCCACCAGTCCCTGGAATACTCCAAGTAGCTGTGCCCCATCCAGAGTAACTGCCGGAACAGATGGAGGCGGCGGGAGTGCAAGAGTCTCGGGCACATTTTGTCACGACCCGATTCCGTAGAATCGTTTGAGGCGTCCCCCGAATCGTGACCGCCGTGCGGGCCTGGGGTTGCGCCCGCACAAGGCTTTAATGATTTGCATAGCAAGCACATATTCAGAGTACGCAGATAAATTGAAACACAGATTTGAAATATGGAAAAGTTCTCTTTATTGATAATGAACATCTATTACAAACTCTTGAACGAGTTAGCTAATATGCCGAACGGCTTACAAAAGAGATGACTCAAAATGAGATAGCAGTCCTGTACATTACATCCCTTTATAAACTCAAAACGATAAAGACCTCCAGGCTGGAGGACGGCTTTGCCACGGAGCTGCATTTGTGTATGAAGAGTTGCAGCTTCTGGCTTCAAAATACTTCGAGGGCGCGGTAAAGATGCGCCAACAGCTGGACTGGATCGGGAAGACGACTTCGGCTCCTCGCTCGGTTCGCCTTGGTGCGGAGAACCTGTTTCAACGAGGGTCAGCATATCGAAACATGCTGGTGAAGGCGAGCTAGCCTGACTATACCAATCAACACGTTATTTTAATGAAGCATGCTGTTTGTGGGTTTCTATCTTGTCTTAGTTCATTTACAAGTAAGCAGCATATAGAATTTACTGAAATGAACGTGCCACCGTTCGGTGGATTTTACCTGACCGTCTGAATTACCTGCACAATACTTACCATGCCTTCCCTGAAACGAAGACACAAGTTAGTATGCAATAGGTTTAAATATACAGTGGATCACTAGCTAGGATGCCATCATGGACCGTTTAGTCTTGAACGAGGATGGAATACAGCGAAGAATCAGTAGTGGCTGCAAACTATCCCGTTCAGATACAGTAGACTACAGTGAGTTCCGTCCGGATCGGATCGGTGCCAGTGCCCCAGCGACCGTCCGCAGAAACCAGTGACCTTGTGCACAAGTTGTCCGTGATCGAATCGGTATTATTTCATTAAGCTAACAGTTCATGCAGTTGAGGCAATGCCAGTTCAGGACAAGCAGTATTATGATTCAGTTGCATAGCCTCTTGATTCAGTATATTTCATAGCATAATTTAAAGAAGAACAAACATTCTAACTTGTATTTATGCATATGATAAATGTCCCAAACGAACAAGCATGCAAGTAAGTAACCGTTCACAGTTTGATTGACAAGCAGTATTAACCAAGTCTATTCTCTTTTATCTTGGTTTCTTTTATTATTACATGGTATCGTTTGATCAGGGCACGAGAATGCAAGTGTTTTAACTGTGAAGCTTGGAAGCAGGGCTAGCTAATCGGGTTGGTAGCCACTCACTTAGATTTTTGGAAAGAAGAAGGAAAGAGGCGCTTCACGACTCCGCTCGCAAGCCGCCTACTGCTCGTTCACCTGCACACGAACAGCTCGATTAATACTTCTTCCTCTCTTTTCAATCTCGGAATAGAAGTGCAAGTCAATGAACGAAAATAATGAAAACCATCGAAACTGTTCAAGGAAAATAAGCAAATCCCAAAACCAACTCAAAGCACGAAAGCAACAAGCGACATCAAAAACCGAGGCAATAAAAGATAGCAGCGGAGAGGTCCCTCCTGACTCTGCCGCTAAGCCGATCCTTGGGACGCAGTCCACTGAATATGGGAATCGATTCCGAAGAAACAAATCCATAACGAGGACGAGTTCTTAATTCAATCTATCCCGATCAAACGATACCGTCTTGTGTTTCTTAGCCGCGCTCTCCGCACCGGGAGAACGGGGCGCTACACATTTTGCTCAGCTGGTTCTGATGTGCCTCCTACTGTGTTCCTTGTCTGGACCATTCTGAAAGATTAAGGGACAGGGAGATCAGAATAGATTACTTGGAAATCAAGGACGATAGGAAAATTGAGCAGAAATGATATCAAGAATTGAAATAAGGATACTATACTATGAATGAGCTTTTCCTAGAATCCTCAATCTTATTCCATACCCTGTCCTAGGGTATTACCCTATTTAAGGATAGGACCTGCATGGGCCACCATAAAAACGTGTCACGACCCGCACCCGAAAATTCGGGCACGAGTGCGTGGGTATGTCCAGCCTACGCCGCAGAGTCGGCGGTAGTACGCTGTCTAGGTCAAATCCACATTTAACTAATCTAGCTCATTCACAAATAACATAGGCAAGATAATAATGAGAAACAGATACTTAAGATTTCAGATGAAATAAATGTGACAACAGATTCAAATGTTTAGTACAAAATCGGAATAAAATCGGGGACAAACCCGATTACTAAGGTAAAGAGCAAATAAATGAAATAGCTACTGCTATCTACTCTGCAGCAGGGGTCTCCTGGGAGGGATCTGGCTCCTCATAAGTATCATCTGTACCCTCATAGGGACCATAATATGTAGGGACAAGGTCCTCATCATCGCCTAAATCAACAGATCCAGTCAGGAAGGAGCAAAGTACACAGTGCACAACAAGATTAAACTAAATATTTATGACAATTAAATTGAGTATCATTAATGAGAAACTGCATAAAAGAACATCAATATCTCAGAGTTAAAGCTGTGAACAGGAATATGAGAAAACAGAAATTAATGAGACAGGAAATGAAACTACAACAGTCAGCAAGAAATATAACAAGACCAGAAACTATCTGTGTGAACTTGTGTTTGTTTTAGAATACATAGTTGGCATATAGGGGTTTATAAGGCTAATCCGGCCGTCATAAACAGCTATTAAACAGGGAAAATTGAGATCCGGCTGAGGTACAGTCGCGTACCAACAGCTATTAAATATGGCAGGGGAAAGGGTAAACTACATGCCTTCTAGTATTCTCCCACCCGACATGAAAACAAGACATGAACTCCAAATATTCAAGACATAAAATCCAGTATTCCTAATGCTAGGTGTAATCATCAAGGGTACTAGTAAAGCAGGGAATTAATTATCATAATATAAAGATTTAACTTGAAGTGCAGGTACTTGCCTGTTGTTTGGATCCGATTAACTACACTTGGGGAAATATTCCAGAGATGAGTCCAAAAGCTGAAATAGACATTACCATCATGCTCAAAAGATGTCAAATAGCTAGAAACGCCTGTCCTTGGATCCAATTTGGAGACAAGGGCAAAAACGGCAGTTTTGGGTCAAACGGGGTCCGCCGGTGGGCCCGCTTTGCACCAAAAAACGTGTCCGGGTCAACGGTCTCCAAATTCACCAAACTTAGTGTCAACAGGTCAGGAACGCTGATACGAACCCAACAGAACTTCCAGATTTGGATTCCGATGAGCCGATCACAAAATCGCCCGTCGAGCGGGGCCTGTGGGGCCCACGACACGCGATTTCGTCAACGTTCTCAGAATCGAACCAAACTTGACCCACAGGACCAGCGTATCGCTACGAGTCCGATGGCGCAAGTTTTGTCTCGATCCGACGAGTGTACAAGAAGTTAGGGCAAATTGCAGAAAAGTCGGATACAGGGCGATGTCCGCGGATACGCGTTGATTCCGGTGTGCACGCACACCCGAATCAGCTTCCGCGAAATCTCACACGTCCGTATCGACGACGCGCACGTATCTGTGAAGACCGCACGCGACCAAGTAGTCCCGTTTGGCGGAGCGTACTCGGTTCCGGGGTGAAACAGGGTCTGGTTTTTTCTGTTTTTGGATCGCGGTGTGCGATCACCACAGGACGCGATGCCCCGAGCGGTTTATCCGGGCACCGAGAGGGTCATACAGGCTTCGCAACGTAATTTACGAAATCAAAAACGAAGATACAGGGTGCAAGATACGAGTACCTGAACCGGGTTTCTGGAGCTGCGGTGGGCCGGCCGGAGGCTGAGGCGGCGCTGGCTGGCCGGAGGCGGTCGGGGGTGTTCGCCGGGGCGAGGCGGAGGCGTTGGCCGGTCGGCGGCGGAGCTCTGGGAGGCGGCGGCGAGGTTCTGGAGGAAGGAGGAGGAGAGGGGAGAAGGAGGAGGAGGCTTGGTCGGCTTGCGGCGGCGCGGCGAGGAGGTCGGCGGGGAGTGGCGTCGCCGGCGGAGCTCTGGGGCGGCGGAGCAGCGTGGAGGAGGGTTAGGGTTAGGTGGCCGGAGTTGGGAGGAAGAAGAGAGGGGAGGAGGTTTTAAATAGGAGGAGGAGGCGGTTAGGGGGCCGAGCTAGGCGGGAAAGAGGGGCTCGTGGCCGCGGAGAGCGGGGCGAGCCGGCCGGAGCGGGCGGCGCTGCGCGCGGAGGCCGGCGCGGGATGCGGGCGGCGTGGGGGCTGGGGAGAACGGGTCGTGCGGGTCGGGCGGCTAACGGGTCCGGGCAGACCCGCCCGACCCGCAAGGAAACGGGCTGGGGGCTGGGCTGCTGGGCTCGGCCCACTGGGCCGGGCCGGGCCCAAAAGAATAAAATAAAAAAATATTATTTATAAATAATAATATTAATAATAAATAAACAGTTAATTAATTAATTAATTAATTAAATAGTTTTTAGGCATTTAAAAATAGGTCTGAGGCCAGAAAAATCCAGAAAATTTTTCCTAAGTCCAGTTTTTCATTTTACACCCAAAAATATTATTTCCATGATATTTTAATATTATTTATTAACAAATAAAAATTAATTAATAATTAAGAACCTTGATTTTAATTTCAGAAAATTTCCAGAAAATTCCAGAAAATTGGAAAAAATTCAAGTTTTAATAATTTTGAAAATTCAGAGGGTTTACAGGTTATAAGGCTAATCAGGCCGTCATAGACGACTATTAGACATGAACAATCGAGTATCAAGCTGATGGTACAGTCGCACACCAACAGCTATCAGACATGACAGGGGAAAGGGTAAACTACATGCCTCTTAGTATTCTCTCACCCGACACGAAAAGCAAGACATGAAATCCCAAAATCTAATACTAAATGAAATCATCAATGGCACTAGTAAAGCAAGGAATTAATTATCACAATATAAAGATTAAACTTGAAGTGCAGGTACTTGCCTGATGTTTGGATCCAATTACAGTTTTGTGTCTCGGGGAAATTTCCAGAAATGTGTCCAGATGCTGAAATAAATATTACCATCATGCTCAGAAGATATCAAATAGCTAAAAACGCCTGTCCTTGGGTCCAATTTGGAGACAAGGGCAAAAACGATAATTTCGGGTCAAAACGGGATCCGCATGTGGGCCCCGCTTTGCACCGAAAAATGTGTCAGGGTCAAAGGTCTCCAAATTCACCAAACTTAGTGTCAACAGGTCAGGAACGATGATACGAACCCAACGGAACTTCCAGAATTGGATTCCGATAAGCCAATCACAAAATCGCCCGTCGAGCGGGGCCTATGGGGCCCACAACATACGATTTTGTCAACGTTCTCAGAATCGAACCAAACTTGACCCACAGGACCAGCGTATTGCTATGAGTCCGATGGCGCAAGTTTCATCTCGATCCGACGTGTGTACACAAAGTTAGGATGAATTGCAGAAAAGTCGGATACGGGGCGATGTCCGCGGATATGCGTTGATTCCGGTGTGCACGCACACCCGAATCAGCTTCCGCAAAATCCCACACGTCCGTATCAACGACGCGCACGTATCTGTGAAGACCGCACGCGACCAAGTCGTCCCGTTTGGCGGGGCGTACTCAGTTCCGGGGTAAAACAGGGTCTGGTTTTTCCTATTTTTGGATCGCAGTGTGCGATCACCACAGGACGCGATGCCCCAAGCGGTTTATCCGGACACCGAGAGGGTCATACAGGCTACGTGTTGCAATTTACGGAATCGAAATCGGAGATACGAGGTACGAGATACGAGTACCTGAACGAGGCTTCTCGAAACGGGATTTTCGGTGTCCAACACGTGTCCTGGACACTGTGTCAGCCGTGTCCACGTGTCCGCGTGTCCGGCAGCGAGTCCGGCCTAGGGCTTCAGGCCTGCTGAACCGCGGTGGCCGGCGACTGGGTGGCTGCGGGTGGCGTCGCCGGGCTCGGGCGCGGGCGGTGCCGGCAGTGGGTCACCGGAGGCGGAGGCGGCGGAGGATAATGGAGGAGGAGGCTCTGGGAAGGAGGTGGGGAGCGGGGTCCGGCTGCGAGGGGGTGGAGCTAGCGGCTGAGGGAGGAGACCGGAGTCGGGGTGAGGGCCGCCGGAGTTAGGGTTAGGGTTTAGGAGAAAGGGAAAGTGAGGGCGGAGGAGAAGAAGAGTGGGGGGGCTTTAAATAGGCTCAAGCGGGCGGTCGTGGCCGGGTTTGGCGCGCCGAGGGGGGGGTCGTGGGTCGCTCCGGCGAAGGCGACGGAGAACCCGGGTGGTGGCACGGGGGAATCGGGCTGCACAGCGTGGGAAAGGGAATGGGGACCGGGTCGGGTCGGGCGCGGGTTCTGTCACGCCCCAGTCCCAAAATACCGAGGGACTGGATGCGTGATTATGGCCAGCAGCATGCACCGATGGACAAACCCAATTTAATGGATCCATCGGGCATACTTAAGCTGTATTACATCAGTCGGGGTCTACTATTCTCATCCACAGATATAAGATATCAACTTCAGCAAAAGAAATATTAAGTTACAACCAGACAAAGTAAATAAAATCGGAGAACAATCCGATATTAAGTCTGTTTACACAAGTTCACAAAGACAGGAAATAAAGAGTTCAATTAAACAGGAAATAGAGAGTTTAATGAAACAGGAAAATAAAGACTAAATGACTGAGCATGGTGAAGCAGTTGTTCATGAGAAGTCCTCAGCGGTCACCTCGTCCTCAGGTTCAGGTACTGCTCCGAGTAGTGCCCCTGTTCCGTACACCTCAGGGTAGCTCTCGTCTGCTATAACTGGAGAACAAAACCAGGTCCTCAGCGGAACGTAACAAGGTACAGAAGAATACGAGCCATAATACAGTGAATGAGCATGCAAGTCAACCAAAATGTTAAACACAAGAGAAGCACAAGAAATTAATAAGTTTAAGACAGTGGCATGCCGATGTTGCTATCAAACAAATCTGGATAAATAATTAAACTAGCTAAGTGATCATGCAAGTGAGAGTTATTATTCATACTCAGGCTGAGACTACTACAGGATCAGTGACAAGAAACCATAGCAGTATTTTCTCGAAGGGCCAGTACAGGTGTCAGAGACTAGGGCACTTCCAGATAACCAAATATATATATATTATAATCAGCCTTGATATGGTAATACTCTCCCCACCCAATGAAATCTCATGTCACAGTTCTCAATGTTCATGTTACGCAAGATCAGAACTAATGCAGTCAGTCATTTATTAAGTTCTAAGAAAATAAGCTTAAATCATGAAATTTATATCCTATTATGAAACTCCTTGAAAATCAGGAAGATTCTATATCATGCTTTGTGTCAGGTGTCCTGGGTATAAAGTACTGGATAGGGCAAGTACAACAGTCACAGAATTTAAGGCAAGAGAATCAAAATGAATCAATAAACTGCATTTATGGCAAGGTACACTTGCCTGGATTTTCGGTTCCAAATGTTGCTCTGGCTTCAGCTGGATTTCCAAGCAGTACTCCGGTTGCTGAAATAGATATCACCATCAGGTCCAGAACACTTCAATCAGCTAGGAACGCCTGTCCTTGAGTCCAATTTGAAGACAAGGGCAAAAACGTCATTTTCGGGTCAAGGCGGGGTCCAATGTGGGCCGCTTTGCACCGAAAAATGTGCCAGAGTCAAAGGTCTCAAAAATAGTCCAACTTAGTGTCAACAGGTCAGGAACGATGATACGAACCCAACGGAACTTCCAGAATTGGATTCCGATGAGCTGTTCTCAAAATCGCCTATCGGATGGAGCCTGTGGGGCCCACGACACACGATTTTGTCAACGTTCTCAGAATCGAACCAAACTTGACCCACAGGACCAGCGTATTGCTACGAATCCGATGGCGCAAGTTTCGTCTCGATCCGACGTGTTTACACTAAGTTACAGCGAGAAACAGAAAGTACGGATACGGGACGATGTCCGCGGATACGCACTGATTTCGGTGTGCATGCACATCCGAATCAGCTTCTGCGAAAGCCCGCACGTCTGTATCTATGATGCTCACGTGTCAGTGAAGACCGCACGTGACCAAGTCGTCCCGTTTGGCGGGGCGTACACGATTCCGGGGTGAATCAGGGTCAAGTTTTTTCCTGTTTTTGGATCGCGATGTGCGATCACCACAGGACGCGATGCCCCGAGCGGTTTGTCCGGGCACCGAGAGGGTCATACAGGCTACGCAATACAATTTACGGAATCAAAATCCGAGCTACGAGTCAAAAGATACACGCACCTGAACTGGGCTGAAAAACCCGAGGCAAAATCGTGTCCGACACGACGCGAAGTGTCCTGTGTCGAGTCCTAGGGTTTACTGTTCAGAACTGCGTCTAGGGTTGTGTCCGACACGCCGGACTCGGGGCGGCTAGCTGGGCGAAGCTCGCTGAGGCGGGACGACCGTGGCGGAGGCGGCTGGAGGGAGTGGCTGCGGCTGGCTCGCCGGACGGAGCGGTCGGAAGGGTTGGCCGAGGACGACGAGGGTCTGGGAGGTGCGGGGTGCTGGACAGTGGGTCGGCATCGGGGCGGCTGGGCGGCTCGTCAGCGGGGAGCTCGGAGGACGGTGGGTCAGTAGGCTGCCGGTGGTCGGGTGAAGGAGGAGAGAGGCGGAGGGCTAGGGGCGGAGCTCCGGGCGGCTAGGGTTTTTATAGCGGGGAAGAGGGAGAGGGAAAGGCGGTCCGGTACGGGGAGGGGAGAGGAGAGGTCGGCGGCGGCGGGTGAGGGAAGAAGAAGAGGAGGAGACTGGGTAGGCGAGGGGGCTACGGCGGCGGCCGTTCCGGCGGAGGGGAGAGGATCAGTCGGGGAAGAGAGGTTGGGGGAGAGAGAGGGATCGGGTCCGGGTCTCGGGCTGGCGGATGCGGGTTGGGCTGACCCGCCCGCCCCGCTAGGCTAGGGGATGGGCCGGGCCGGTTTAGGGGTTAATGGGCCGGGCCGGTTCCAATTTAATTTAATAAATAAAAATCCTTTAAACCTTAATTAATTAAATAATTAAATAAGTAATTATTTTTAGGGGTTTTAAAAATAGATCCAGGGCCCAATAAATTCTAGAAAAATTACCCTATGTCTAGATTTTCATTTTACACCTTAAAATATTATTTTCATAATATTTTAATAGTATTTATTATCAATTAAAAATCCTTTAATAATTAAAACACTGGTATTTAATTACAGAAAAATCCAAGAAAATTCCAGAAAATCTAAATTAAAATTCTTTTGAAAATCAGGGGGATTACAATATACCCCCCTTAAGAGGATTGCGTCCTCGCAATCAAAGATTAACCGGTCAACAGAGATGACACGGTTGCAAAATTTATTCAAATCATAATAAAGAAAATCATGGTTCAGAGCTTGAACACATAGGAAAAATCATTTCCCTATGCAATAGAAGTTATGCAATTTCCCAAATGTGGGAAATCTTAGAAAATTACTGTTTTAGAAAACCAGGTTATATTTTCAAAACTTATTAGGTTAACAATTCTAGGTTTTTATCAAGTTCAAAACTAGGTTATCAATTGTTAGCAAGTTAAAATTATCAGGTTTTAAGGTTATCAGGTCAAGGTTATCAGGTCAAGTCTGGGGTCACGAACCAGCAGGCACGAACTACTGAAATGCTAGAAACGAAACAACTACAAAGACTTACTCGCATTAGCAACTCCTTGGTTCTGCGCGTCTCCCACAGTCATCGCGAAAACTTGGCCGCGTCCTTGAGGTGGTGCTCGCTGATGTTGCTGGACTTGCTGGTAGGGTGCTGCTTGATGTGCCAAGGGTGGCCTTGGTTGTTGTCCTCCTGGTACTGGTAGAGCTTGTTGGTTCGCCCTTGGTGCTTCCCTACGATCAGGGCAGTCCTTCACTGCATGCTGTCTGGATCCTCAACCTAAGCACAATCCATGTTTACGTCTACACTCCTTCTCAACATGGCCTAGCTTGCCGCAGAAATAACAAGTAGGAAGAGTCAGGGTTTTGGATGCAGATCCCTGTGGTGCTTGATGCAGATGAGGTTTCTTGGTAACTTCTCCATTGTTTGCTCTGGCTGGTACTGAGGTGGAAGACCTCTTCAGACTGGTTTCTCTCCTGGTGACGCGCTCCATGCGTCTAGCTGTAGCAAGGACGTCCGTGTACGAAGTTGGTGCGACAGATCCAATCAGTTTCTGTAGTTCGATGTTGAGTCCGTCGAAAAACTTCTCGGCCTTCTCTTCTTCTGTAGGGATCAAGGTAGGAGCGAAGCGACTCAGACGAATGAACTCGGCGTTGTACTCTTCCACCGTCATAGCATCCTGAGTGAGGCGGTTGAACTTGTCCCTCAGTTCTGATCGAGCGATAGCCGGTATGTACATCTCCTGGAAGAGTCTGGAGAACTCTTCCCAAGTAACTCGGTCTGGTCCGAGCCTGGTCTCCTCGAATAACCACCAGTGATGAGCATTGTCCGTCAATTGCATTCTGACGGCGGTCATCCAACGTTCCCTTGGTAGTTCAGCTGCTTCCAATTGATGCCGAATGTTGGTAAGCCATTCATGCACTTCTGTTGGTCCCTCCTTGCCAGAGAAAGTACGGGGCTTCAGTTGGCAGAAGTCTGTGATAGAACATGTAGGTTGCCGTCTAGCTGGTAGGTTGGCCTGCTCCAATGCATTTACTAAACTGTTCCTCAAGTACTCAGCTTCGCGACGATGGGCCTCAGTTTGGACTTGTTGCTGAGCTTGCATCATTGCGTAGAACATCTGGAACATCTGCTGTCCGTCCATTGCTAGGCCTGGTGGAAAGACAGGCATCTGTGGAGGAAACTGGGGTGGAGGTGGAATATCATCACGCCGAAATCTAGAAGATTGCGGATCTGCTTGCCTGCTTCGGTGAGTAGAGGGATCTCCACTCAGTAGCGTCACTTCATCTTCTCCGTAAGTGACTTCAGCACCTACTGGTGTTCTTGCTGGAGTTTCGTCATTTTCTCGTGAATCCATTACTCTGCATCAACAATAAACTATAAGTGGCGCACAGGAGTCAAGGCAAGATGCAAATCAAAAATTAGTTTAAATACGATACAGATATCAAGAACGTTTGCAAACAAGTGGATGAGATCCTAAAAACTTATCCTATTATTATTGCAGGTCTGTTCGGTCCCTAAGTTGAAACCGAACAATTTTTAGTCGTTGACCTGCATGGGCCACCACAAAAACCATGTCACGCCCCAGTCCCAAAATACCGAGGGACTGGATGCGTGATTATGGCCAGCAGCATGCACCGATGGACAAACCCAATTTAATGGATCCATCGGGCATACTTAAGCTGTATTACATCAGTCGGGGTCTACTATTCTCATCCACAGATATAAGATATCAACTTCAGCAAAAGAAATATTAAGTTACAACCAGACAAAGTAAATAAAATCGGAGAACAATCCGATATTAAGTCTGTTTACACAAGTTCACAAAGACAGGAAATAAAGAGTTCAATTAAACAGGAAATAGAGAGTTTAATGAAACAGGAAAATAAAGACTAAATGACTGAGCATGGTGAAGCAGTTGTTCATGAGAAGTCCTCAGCGGTCACCTCGTCCTCAGGTTCAGGTACTGCTCCGAGTAGTGCCCCTGTTCCGTACACCTCAGGGTAGCTCTCGTCTGCTATAACTGGAGAACAAAACCAGGTCCTCAGCGGAACGTAACAAGGTACAGAAGAATACGAGCCATAATACAGTGAATGAGCATGCAAGTCAACCAAAATGTTAAACACAAGAGAAGCACAAGAAATTAATAAGTTTAAGACAGTGGCATGCCGATGTTGCTATCAAACAAATCTGGATAAATAATTAAACTAGCTAAGTGATCATGCAAGTGAGAGTTATTATTCATACTCAGGCTGAGACTACTACAGGATCAGTGACAAGAAACCATAGCAGTGTTTTCTCGAAGGGCCAGTACAGGTGCCAAAGCTCTGTGTCAGAGACTAGGGCACTTCCAGATAACCAGATATATATATATTATAATCAGCCTTGATATGGTAATACTCTCCCCACCCAATGAAATCTCACGTCACAGTTCTCAATGTTCATGTTACGCAAGATCAGAACTAATGCAGTCAGTCATTTATTAAGTTCTAAGAAAATAAGCTTAAATCATAAAATTTATATCCTATTATGAAACTCCTTGAAAATCAGGAAGATTCTATATCATGCTTTGTGTCAGGTGTCCTGGGTATAAAGTACTGGATAGGGCAAGTACAACAGTCACAGAATTTAAGGCAAGAGAATCAAAATGAATCAATAAACTGCATTTATGGCAAGGTACACTTGCCTGGATTTTCGGTTCCAAATGTTGCTCTGGCTTCAGCTAGATTTCCAAGCAGTACTCCGGTTGCTGAAATAGACATCACCATCAGGTCCAGAACACTTCAATCAGCTAGGAACGCCTGTCCTTGAGTCCAATTTGAAGACAAGGGCAAAAACGTCATTTTCGGGTCAAGGCGGGGTCCAATGTGGGCCGCTTTGCACCAAAAAATACGCCAGGGTCAAAGGTCTCAAAAATAGTCCAACTTAGTGTCAACAGGTCAGGAACGATGATACGAACCCAACGGAACTTCCAGAATTGGATTCCGATGAGCTGTTCTCAAAATCGCCTGTCGGATGGAGCCTGTGGGGCCCACGACACACGATTTTGTCAACGTTCTCAGAATTGAACCAAACTTGACCCACAGGACCAGCGTATTGCTACGAGTCCGATGGCGCAAGTTTCGTCTCGATCCGACGTGTTTACACTAAGTTACAGCGAGAAACAGAAAGTACGGATACGGGACGATGTCCGCGGATACGCACTGATTCCGGTGTGCACGCACATCCGAATCAGCTTCTGCGAAAGCCCGCACGTCTGTATCTACGATGCTCGCGTGTCGGTGAAGACCGCACGTGACCAAGTCGTCCCGTTTGGCGGGGCGTACACGATTCCGGGGTGAATCAGGGTCAAGTTTTTTCCTGTTTTTGGATCGCGATGTGCGATCACCACAGGACGCGATGCCCCGAGCGGTTTGTCCGGGCACCGAGAGGGTCATACAGGCTACGCAATACAATTTACGGAATCAAAATCCGAGCTACGAGTCAAAAGATACACGCACCTGAACTGGGCTGAAAAACCCGAGGCAAAATCGTGTCCGACACGACGCGAAGTGTCCTGTGTCGAGTCCTAGGGTTTACTGTTCAGAACTGCGTCTAGGGTTGTGTCCGACACGCCGGACTCGGGACGGCTAGCTGGGCGAAGCTCTCTGAGGCGGGACGACCGTGGCGGAGGCGGCTGGAGGGAGTGGCTGCGGCTGGCTCGCCGGACGGAGCGGTCGGAAGGGTTGGCCGAGGACGACGAGGGTCTGGGAGGTGCGGGGTGCTGGACAGTGGGTCGGCGTCGGGGCGGCTGGGCGGCTCGTCAGCGGGGAGCTCGGAGGACGGTGGGTCAGTAGGCTGCCGGTGGTCGGGTGAAGGAGGAGAGAGGCGGAGGGCTAGGGGCGGAGCTCCGGGCGGCTAGGGTTTTTATAGCGGGGAAGAGGGAGAGGGAAAGGCGGTCCGGTACGGGGAGGGGAGAGGAGAGGTCGGCGGCGGCGGGTGAGGGAAGAAGAAGAGGAGGAGACTGGGTAGGCGAGGGGGCTACGGCGGCGGCCGTTCCGGCGGCGGGGAGAGGATCAGTCGGGGAAGAGAGGTTGGGGGAGAGAGAGGGATCGGGTCCGGGTCTCGGGCTGGCGGATGCGGGTTGGGCTGACCCGCCCGCCCCGCTAGGCTAGGGGATGGGCCGGGCCGGTTTAGGGGTTAATGGGCCGGGCCGGTTCCAATTTAATTTAATAAATAAAAATCCTTTAAACCTTAATTAATTAAATAATTAAATAAGTAATTATTTTTAGGGGTTTTAAAAATAGATCCAGGGTCCAATAAATTTTAGAAAAATTACCCTATGTCTAGATTTTCATTTTACACCTTAAAATATTATTTTCATATTATTTTAATAGTATTTATTATCAATTAAAAATCCTTTAATAATTAAAACACTGGTATTTAATTACAGAAAAATCCAAGAAAATTCCAGAAAATCTAAATTAAAATTCTTTTGAAAATCAGGGGTATTACAGGTTCCGGGTTGAGCGGACCCGCCCGACCCGCTAACCAAGGCTGGCTGGGCTGGGCTGCTGGGCTTCGGCCCACTGGGCCGGGCCGGACCTAAAAATAAATAATAATAATAATAATAATAATAATAATAATAATAATAATAATAATAATAATAATAATAACAATAATAATAATAATAAATAAATTAATAAATAAATAAATAAATAATTAAATAAATAGTTTTAGGTGTTTAAAATAGGTTCGGGGTCCGATAAATTTCAGAAAAATTACCCTAAGTCCAGTTTTCTATTTTACACCCAAAAATATTATTTTCATAATATTTTATTATTTATTAAAAATCATTTAATATTAAAAACCCTGATTTTAATTACAGAAAATTCCCAGATAATTCCAGAAAATTGTGAAAAATCCTAGTTTAATATTTTTTTGAAAATTCAGGGGGTTTACAATTCCAGGCCCTCGGTGCTTGTCGCAAGCCATAGAGAGCCTTGGACAGCCTGTACACCTTATGTGTAATCATCCTAAAATTTTCAGATTTTTAAAATCAATTTTGGGAATTTTCTGCAATTTTTAGGAATTTACATAGGTCCTGGAGTGATTTTATAATTTTTAATTGCTAATAACTAATAATAAAATATAATAAAAATATAATTTTATGGTGTAAAATAGAAAACCGGACTTAAGATAATTTTTCTGGATTTTATTGGGCCTCAGACCTATTTTTAAGTGCCTAAAAACTAATTAAACTATTTATTAAATAAATTGTTTTTATTTATTATTAATATCCTTATTATTATTTTGTTTTGGGCCCGGCCCTGCCCAGTGGGCCGAAGCCCAGCAACCCGGCCCAGCCCTGGCTTAGCGGGTCGGGCGGGTCAACCAGACCCGCTAGCCCACGCCCGCAACCCGCCGACCCGGCTCCTCCCCCTGTCACCCGCACGACCCGCACGCCGCCCGCTCTTCTCGGCGTCGCCGCCGCCTCGCTCGCGGGCCACGACCCCCGAATCCCCCGCCCCCTCCGCCGGCACGACCGCCATGTCCCCACCCCGCTCGGCCCCGCTCCCTCTCTCCTCCGCCCTATTTAACCCCTCCCCTCTCTCCCTCCGCCACTGCCACGACCACCGCCACCGCCACTACTCCGCCCCGCCTCGCCGAGACAGCGCCGCCGTCCTCCTCCGCCAGCCAGCCCCTACTTCCTCCTCCCCTCGTCGACGCAGCCGGCCGCAGCAGCTCCCCGCTGCCCAGCCGCCGTCGACGCAGCCAGCGCCGCCTCGCCGCCTCCAGCGCCGCCGCGAGCCCCGGTCGTCCCCTCCCCGGTCGCCTCCGGCCCCCTCCGCCACAGCCCAGCCGCCGTCTCCGCCCTGAGCCGCCGGAATTCGAAACCCTAGCCCTAACCCTAATTCCTAAATCCGCGTGTCCGACACGTGTCGGACACGATCGAGTTCGAGTTTTTGGGTCCCCTTCAGGTACTTGTAACTTTTTGTTCGTAGCTCGGATTCCGATTCCGTAAATTGCGTCGCGAAGCCTGTATGACCCTCTCGGTGCCCGGATAAACCGCTCGGGGCATCGCGTCATGTGGTGATCGCACACCTCGATCCAAAAACAGGAAAAACCAGACCCTGTTTCACCCCGGAACTAAGTACGCCCCGCCAAACGGGACGACTTGGTCGCGTGCGGTCTTCACAGATACGTGTGCGTCGTCGATATGGACGTGTGGAATTTCACGGAAGCTAATTCGGGTGTGCATGCACACCGGAATCAACGCGTATCCGCGGACATCGCCCCGTATCCGACTTTTCTGTAATTCACCCTAACTTCGTGCACACACGTCGGATCGAGACGAAACTTGCGCCATCGGACTCGTAGCAATACGCTGGTCCTGTGGGTCAAGTTTGGTTCGATTCTGAGAACGTTGACGAAATCGCGTGTCGTGGGCCCCACAGGCCCCACTCGACGGGCGATTTTGTGATCGGCTCATCAAAATTCAAATCTGAAAGTTTTGTTGGGTTCGTATCAGCGTTCCTGACCTGTTGACACTAAGTTTGGTGAATTTTGAGACCGTTGACCCTGACACGTTTTTCGGTGCAAAGCGGGCCCACCGGTGGACCCCGTTTTGGCCCGAAATTACCGTTTTGCCCTTGTCTCCAAATTGGACCCAAGGACAGGCGTTCCTAGCTATTTGACACCTTCTGAGCGTGATGGTACTGTTTATTTCAGCTTTCGGAGATATCTCTGGAAATTTTTGAGAACAGGACCTAAATGGAATTCAAACATCAGGCAAGTGCACCTTGCCAAACTTGCAGTCTTTATTTTCATATTTCCTGTAATAATACTTTGCTGGATGTCTTGTGTAAATTTATATAAACTTGTTTAAACTGCTTAATCTAGGAAACGTATGACGTACCTAGTGTCCGATCCTAGTCGGGTGCCAACACCGTACGCGATGTTGGGTTCGTCATTTAGAGATGGATTTATGATACCCTTTACTTTTGTACTTGGCATATCAAGTACCCTACAACCCAGGACACTTGACACTATACATGGACAGAATCTTTCTGAGATATTCGTGGTGATTCTGTATAGGATACAGGACTTGACAGAGATATTTTAGTTATAGACAGTTTGACTTGTTGCATTAGTTATAATCTCGCTGGCATGGACATGAGACGTTATGGTCATGGTTTGCGTGATTATATTGGGTGGAGAGAGACACACAGGCTACAGGCTGTTATATATATATCTACTATTATTGTGAGGTTGTAGACTCTCCAGCAGAGCTAGACCCTTTACGTGTTATTACTGCTACCGGCTCCCCGACACAGAGCTTGTAGTGGTCTCAGCCTGAGTACTAGTGTTGCTCTCATTTGCATATCATATAGATGGTTACATAGTTTACCCTGCTGTTTCATTTAATTTAATTGTACTGCATTTATTTGGCTTATTTTATTTTGTGCCTTGCTATGTCCACTGAGGACCTGGAATGGATTATGTCCCCAGGTTTAGCTGAGGAGCAGTACCCCGAGATATACGGGACAGGAGCCGAGGCTATTGCTGGACTTGATACTGGAGCAGAACTGAACCCTGCAGACGAGGTGACTGCCGAAGACTTCTCCTGAGTACCTGATCCCGTACTCAGTATTTACTTATGTTTATCTCTTTTGTTCCTGGCCTATTGAGCCAGTGTATTCAGACATAAGTCGGATTATTTCCCCGACTGACTTGTTGTTGCTACTTATTTCCATTTCATTATGCAGTTTATTTCCTTATCTTTATGGATGAGATCAGTGTTACTTGTTATAGTAGACCTTCGTTACAGCTTAAGTACACCCTGATGGCTCCATTAAATTGGGTTATCCATCGGTGTGTACTGCTGGCCATTGCCGCGTGTCCAGTCCCCCGATATTTTGGGACTGGGACGTGACATTATGCTCCTGGTTCTTGACGACGAAGCCTTCAGGTTGAGCTACATATACCTCCTCTTTGAGGTCACCATTCAGAAACGCAGATTTAACGTCCAAATGGTGAACCTCCCATCCGTGTTGGACTGCGAGGGCAATGATCAAGCGAACTGTGTCGAGTCTGGCAACTGGAGCAAACACTTCATCAAAATCAACTCCATGTTGCTGGACGTAGCCCTTTACCACAAGTCTAGCTTTGTGCTTGAGGATCTTGCCTTTACTGTCTCTCTTCACCTTGTATACCCATTTTAAATCGATGGGTTTGTGCCCAGATGGTAACTCAGTAAGCACCCAAGTCTCATTCTTCTCAATGGCTTCAAACTCCTTCTTCATAGCTTCCCGCCATTCATGTTCAAGTGTAGCATCTTGAAAATTTATCGATTCTTCAGCCGACAAAAACAACATCTCTGGATCAAGAAAGGTCTTATCGGTTTCAGCATATACGTCAACAATTGAGCGGTATCTCCTTGGCTCATTCGAGTCTGCCGTTGGTGTGGATAAGCCGCTCGAAGTTGAGGCCGCAGCTTGTGGAGTAGTAGGCTCCCTTGATGCCATTGCCGCTCCGTGCGTCATAGGTATTGCCGCATCTCTTGTGCCCTCCGGCGTGTGTATAGTCGCGCCCACTTCTCTCTGTGGAGTGATCACTGTCTCGACAACAGGATCTTCGACTGAGAGTTCTACCCAGCCTTGTGGTTCGGTACCATCATCATTGTTCCAATCCCATCTCCTTTCTTCCTCGAACACAACATCCTTGCTCACATGGATCTGGCTACGTTGAGGATTATAGAGATGGTGTGCTTTGCAGCCCTCTTCCACGCCAAGGTACACCAATGGCGTGCTTCGGTCATCGAGTTTCTTATGATGAGGACCTGCAGTCTTCATGTGTGCGACGCATCCAAACATCCTTAAGTGTTCGAGGTTTGATTTCTTACCAGTCCAGGCTTCATACGGCGTGAGCGCATTGAGAGCTTTAGTTGGCAACTGGTTGAGCAGGTACACAGTATGTCTGACCGCCTCGCCCCACATACTTCCAGGAACATGCATGCTCTTGAGCAAGCTCCTTGTCGTAGCCATCACGGTGCAATTCTGACGCTCTACTTTAGTCGCATGATGTGGGTGTATATGCTCAAAGAAAAGAGTGATGCCTTTAATGCTTTCAAGAAATTTAAGTCTCTTGTAGAGAATGAATGTGACAGCAAGATAAAGACACTAAGAACTGATCGAGGAGGTGAGTTCCTGTCCAAGGAATTCACAAGCTTCTGTGAAGGCGAAAGCATACAACGGCACATATTTATATAGCCACTATGGTAACAAACAAGTACACACATATTTATATAGCCACTATGGTAACAACTCAACCCTAAAAATAAGCTAACAAACCCTATTAAAGTGGATCTAAATTTGACAAGTTCTATTCCTATAAAGAAATGGTCAAATCCAGATTATTAACTAATAGTGGATGAGACTACTGAACTCGTACGCGCAGTCGATCCTTCCGGACACCATCTTCCACCACGTCCCTCCCCATCTCCCTTGCAGAGTCCTCCATGTCAAGCTTCATGTAATAATATTATTTTTCTTCTTCTCCTTCTCCCATTATTTTTACTTTTTATAGTAATTTTTTCGTTTTGTCCATTTTTAGGCGGATGTGGCTATTGACGAGGTTTATGCTTAACACTCACTCGGTCTCTTGTTGCTCAAAGTCAGGTTTATATTTATACGGTGTTTCAATTTTTTTTATTTTACAATTAGGGATTAGTTATGAAATGTAGAATATTTTCTTGAATTTGGTGGCAGGAGGTGGAGGGAGAGGTGGAGGGAGAGGTGGAAGAAGCGGAGGACGAGGAGGAGTTGAACAGCTAGAACAGGTCGTCGTTGATGTCCCACCCTCGCCGAGCGGCCTGTTTACCACCGCTGGTACCTGCCAGGACTTCGATGACGCCACCCGCCAGGTTTTTTTTTTTATTATTTTTTTGTTCATCACTGTTGTCTTCGTTGCTTTCATGTATCCACGGAATCGAACCGACCGAAAATCAAACCGTTCTACTTTGGTTCGGTTCTGCTCGATTTTTTTTAAATGGTTCGATTTTCGGTTTCTAGAATTACGGATTCAATTTTTTCGATTTTCTTAAATACGGTTCGGTTCATGTCACGCCCCAGTCCCAAAATGCCGAGGGACTGAGCACGTGAGCAATGGCCAGCAGCACGCACCGATGGACAACCCAATTTAATAGATCCATCAGGGCATGCTTAAGCTGTAGTCTATCAGTAATATGTTACAAGTCTCAGGTATTTCTAATCTCATCCACCAAATAAACACAGATTAATTGCCAGAAATAATGCAATGGAATTAAATATGCAATATCAAATAAGGTTATCTCGGGAAACAATCCGAGAATTATTCTGTTACAATTAAGGAAACATAGACTGAAAATAAAATACTGAAAAGGAAATACCGTGTAGCTGAAGCCGGTGCTCAGGTGAAGTCTTCGGCCACTATCTCGTCCTCAGTTCCGGGTTCTGCTCCAAGGAGTGCTCCTGTACCGTACACCTCGGGGTAGTTCTCTGCGGCTATACCTGGGGACATAGTCCATTCCAGGTCCTCAGGGGACATAACAAGGTACAGAAAATACAAGCCAAAACATATGCAGTGCAGTAACAAGATAAACAGCAGGGTAAATATGTAAACCAGCTAGTGATATGCAAGTGAGAGTTTTAGTCATACTCAGGCTGAGACTACTACAGGATCAGTGTCGAAGAAACCATAGCAGTATTTTCTCGAAGAGCCAGAACTTGTGCCAAAGCTCTGTATCAGAGACTAAGACACCTCCAGATAACATTATTTACATTATAATCAGCCTTGATATGGTAATACTCTCCCCACCCCATGTAATCTCACGTCACAGTTCCAGAATATATCAGGTACAAGTCACGCAAGTTTGAACTAATACAATGAGTCAGGATAAAATCTAAGCATGTAAACTGTAAATGTCATGAATATGAATCCTATACGGAATCACCATGTATATCTCAGGGAATTCTGTCACATGATTAGTGTCAGGTGTCCTGGGTTGAGCAGTTAAACAAGTTTTCATATGAATCTACAAGAAATCAAGTAAAATATTATAACCAGGATTATCTAAGAATTGGCAAGCTTTACTTGCCCACTGATGTATAAACAAGTCCAGAAAATAACTAGCAAGCTGCAAGTTTTGGCAAGGTACACTTGCCTGTGGTTCCGGCTCGGGTTACAGTTCTGACTTCGGCAGAAATTGCAGGCGGTACTCCGGTTGCTGAAACAAATATCACCATCAGATCCAGAAAATATCAATCAGCTAGAAACGCCTGTCCTTGGGTCTAATTTGGAGACAAGGGCAGAAACAGCAGTTTGGGGCCAAAACGGGGTCCACCGGTGGGCCCGCTTTGCACCGAAAAACACGTCAGGGTCAAAGGTCTCCAAATTCACCAAACTCAGTGTCAACAGGTCAGAAACGCTGATACGAACCCAACGGAACTTTCAGAATTGGATTCCGATGAGCCGAACACAAAATCGCCCGTCGAGCGGGGCCTGTGGGGCCCACGACACGCGATTTCGTCAACGTTCTCAGAATCGAACCAAACTTGACCCACAGGACCAGCGTATCGCTACGAGTCCGATGGTGTAAGTTTCGTCTCAATCCGACGTGAATACACCAAGTTAGGGTAAAATACCGAAAAGTCGGATACAGGGCGATATCCGCGGATACGCGTTGATTCCGGTGTGCACGCACACCCGAATCAGCTTCTGCGAAATCCCACACGTCCGTATCGACGATGCGCACGTATCGGTGAAGACCGTGCGCGACCAAGTTGTCCCGTTTGGCGGGGCGTACTCGGTTCCGGGGTAAAACAGGGTCTGGTTTTTCCTGTTTTTGGATCGCTGTGTGCGATCACCACAGGACGCGATGCCCCGAACAGTTTATCCGGGCACCGAGAGGGTCATACAGGCTTCGCAACTCAATTTGCAGAATCGAAAACGGAGCTACGAGCAAAAAGTTACGCGTACCTGAACGGGGCCCGAAAACCAGGGTTCTCGTCGTGTCCGACACGACACAGGACACGTGTCCTGTGTCCGACACGCGGGGGGGAGAATTAGGAATTAGGGTTAGGGCTTGGGGGTTCCTAGGCAGAGCTCCGGCGGGGGCGGCCGGCCGGAGGAAGGCGGGGGCGGTCGGGTCTTCGCCGGAGGCGGCTCGCGGAGGCGACGGCGCTCGAGGGGCGGCGGCGTTGAGCTCGGGCGGCTCCGGCAGGCTGCTGTGGGCCGCAGAGGGAATGGGGAAGGAGGAGGAGACGAGGAGGGGGCGGTGGAGGCGACGGCGGCGGGGGTCACGGCGGCGTGCGGCGCGGCGTGGTGGTCGACGGAGGGTCCGAGGCGGTGGGGGTAGCCGGAGGGGGTAGGGTTTAAATAGGGCAGCGGGCGGAGACGCACGGCCGAGCGGGGCGGAGGTCGTGGGTTGCGGGGCCGCGCGGAGCGGAGACGTGGCGACGCGGGCGGGGACGCGCGGCCGAGCGGGGCGGCGACAAACGCGGGGCGAGGGCGGTCGTGGGAGAGAGGGTGGAGGCCGGGTCGGGTTTGCGGGTCGGCGGCGGCGGATCCGACCCGACCCGACCCGAGGGGAAATGGGTTGGGCCGGCCTGCGGGCCTGGGTGTGGGTCGGGCGGTTGGGCCGGGCTGGGCCGGCCCAATGGGCTGGGTTGAAAAAGAAAAAAAAAAATAATAATAATAATTATAAATAATAAAAATCAGTAATAATTAATAAATAATTAGGTAAATACTTTTTTAGGCATTTAAAAATATGTCCGGGGTCCGATAAATTTCAGAAAAATTGCCCTAAGTCCAGTTTTTCATTTTACATCTAAAAATATTATTTTTATAATATTTTAATACTATTTAATATCAATTAAAAAATAATTAAAACCCTGTTTTTAAATTACAGAAAAATCCCAGAAAATTTCAGAAAATTGTGAAAAATCCAGTTTTTAAAATTTTGAAAATTCAGGGGGTTTACAATCTACCCCCCTTAAGAGGATTGCGTCCTCGCAATCAAAGAATAACCGGTCAACAGAGATGACGCGGTCGCAAACATCGTTTGAAAATACATCACAAGATACTTAGGGAAGTACCGTTTCCCTAAAAATTAAAAGTTTACACTTTTCAGGAAAATCTAGTTAAAACTATAACTTATATGAAAAACCAGGTTGTTATTAACAAGTTGCTATTTACTAGGTTGGGGCTGAGGTCACGAACCAACGGGCACGAACTACAACAAGACTAAAACGGAAAACTATAAATCACTTACTCGCATCGGCTTCCTGCACAGTCATCGCGTAAGCCTGCTCTCGTCCTTGAGGTAGATTCCTCTGCTGTTGCTGAGCTTGCTGGTAGGGTGCTGCTCGAGGTGCTGGTGGAGTTTGCTGGTTCGCCCTTGGTGTTCCTTCTCCACGTTGAGTGCAATCCCTTACCGAATGCTGACGGGATCCGCATGCCAAACACAATCCTAGTCTGCATCGGCATTCCTTGGCGATATGGCCTGCTTTGCCACAGTAATGACAAGTAAGGAGGACTACCATTGGTGGTGTAGATGCTTTCTGCTGTTGGTGCGGTCTCTTTGTAGATTCTTCTTGTGGTGCTCTGGATGTTGCTGATAGGGAGGACCTCTTCGGACTGGTCTCTCTCTTGGTGACGCGCTCTATGCGTCGAGCCGCAGCAAGGACGTCCGAGTATGATGTTGGTACGACGGACCCAATTAGTTTCTGCAGCTCAATGTTCAGTCCGTCGAAGAATTTTTCGGCCTTCTCTTCCTCAGTCGGGATCAGGGTGGGGGCGAAGCGGCTCAGACGAATGAATTCTGCGTTGTACTCTTCCACCGTCATGGAGTCCTGAGTGAGGCGATTGAATTTGTCACGCAGTTCTGATCGAGCGATGGCAGGAATGTACATCTCCTGGAAGAGTCTGGAGAACTCCTCCCAAGTGACTCGGTCTGGTCCGAGTCGCATCTCCTCGGATAGCCACCAGTGATGGGCATTGTCCGTCAATTGCATTCGGACGGCAGTCATCCAGCGTTCCCGTGGAAGTTCAGCTGCTTCAAGTTGATGCCGAATGTTGGTGAGCCACTCATGAACTTCTGTGGGCTCCTATTTTCCAGAAAAAGTGTGGGGCTTCAGTTGGCGAAAGTCAGTGATTGAGCCTGTAGTTGGCCGTCGAGCTGGTAGGTTGGCCTGCTCTAGTGCAGTTACAATGCTGTCCCTCAAGAAATTAGCTTCGCGACGCTGAGCCTCATGTTGGACTTGTTGCTGTGCTTGCATCATCGCGTAGATTATTTGGAATATTTGCTGCCCGTCGATCGGCTGTCCTGGTGGGAACACGGGCATTGGTGGGACGAACTGCGGCGGAGGTGGGATGTCATCGCGCCGGAATCGGGAGGTAGGTTGACCTGCCTGCTGGCTCTGTTGAGTTGTGGTGATTCCTCCGACTGGTGTCACGTCGTCGTAGGTGACACCTGCAGCTTGGGGTATTCCGATGGGAGTCTCGTTGCATTCTTGTGGGTCCATTTCCCTGTATCCAAAATAACCAATAAGAGGCGCACAGGAAACAAGGCAAGATGCAAGTTCAAGTTAGTTCGAATACGATATAGATATCAAAAACGATTCAAGCAAGTGGATGAGATTCTAAAATTTATCCTATCTTATTGCAGGCCTGTTCGGTCCCTAAATTGAAACCGAACAATTTAGTCGTAGACCTGCATGGGCCACCACAAAAACCATGTCACGCCCCAGTCCCAAAATGCCGAAGGACTGAGCACGTGAGCAATGGCCAGCAGCACGCACCGATGGACAACCCAATTTAATGGATCCATCAGGGCATGCTTAAGCTGTAGTCTATTAGTAATATGTTACAAGTCTCAGGTATTTCTAATCTCATCCACCAAATAAACACAGATTAATTGCCAGAAATAATGCAATGGAATTAAATATGCAATATCAAATAAGGTTATCTCGGGAAACAATCCGAGAATTATTCTGTTACAATTAAGGAAACATAGACTGGAAATAAAATACTGAAAAGGAAATACTGTGTAGCTGAAGCCGGTGCTCAGGTGAAGTCTTCGGCCACTATCTCGTCCTCAGTTCCGGGTTCTGCTCCAAGGAGTGCTCCTGTACCGTACACCTCGGGGTAGTTCTCTGCGGCTATACCTGGGGACATAGTCCATTCCAGGTCCTCAGGGGACATAACAAGGTACAGAAAATACAAGCCAAAACATATGCAGTGCAGCAACAAGATAAACAGCAGGGTAAATATGTAAACCAGCTAGTGATATGCAAGTGAGAGTTTTAGTCATACTCAGGCTGAGACTACTACAGGATCAGTGTCGAAGAAACCATAGCAGTATTTTCTCGAAGAGCCAGAACTTGTGCCAAAGCTCTGTATCAGAGACTAAGACACCTCCAGATAACATTATTTACATTATAATCAGCCTTGATATGGTAATACTCTCCCCACCCCATGTAATCTCACGTCACAGTTCCAGAATATATCAGGTACAAGTCACGCAAGTTTGAACTAATGCAATGAGTCAGGATAGAATCTAAGCATGTAAACTGTAAATGTCATGAATATGAATCCTATACGGAATCACCATGTATATCTTAGGGAATTCCGTCACATGATTAGTGTCAGGTGTCCTGGGTTGAGCAGTTAAACAAGTTTTCATATGAATCTACAAGAAATCAAGTAAAATATTATAACCAGGATTATCTGAGAATTGGCAAGCTTTACTTGCCCACTGATGTATAAACAAGTCCAGAAAATAACTAGCAAGCTGCAAGTTTTGGCAAGGTACACTTGCCTGTGGTTACGGCTCGGGTTGCAGTTCTGACTTCGGCGGAAATTGCAGGCGGTACTTTGGTTGCTGAAACAAACATCACCATCAGATCCAAAAAATATCAATCAGCTAGAAATGCCTGTCCTTGGGTCCAATTTGGAGACAAGGGCAGAAACGGCAGTTTCGGGCCAAAACGGGGTCCACAGGTGGGCCCGCTTTGCACCGAAAAATGCGTCAGGGTCAAAGGTCTCCAAATTCACCAAACTCAGTGTCAACAGGTCAGAAACGCTGATACGAACCCAACGGAACTTTCAGAATTGGATTCCGATGAGCCAAACACAAAATCGTCCGTCGAGCGGGGCCTGTGGGGCCCACGACACGCAATTTCGTCAACGTTCTCAGAATCGAACCAAACTTGACCCACAGGACCAGCGTATCGCTACGAGTCCGATGGCGCAAGTTTCGTCTCGATCCGACATGTATACACCAAGTTAGGGTAAAATATCGAAAAGTCGGATATAGGGCGATATCCGCGGATACGCGTTGATTCCGGTGTGCACGCACACCCGAATCAGCTTCTGCGAAATCCCACACGTCCGTATCGACGATGCGCACGTATCGGTGAAGACCGCGCGCGACCAAGTCGTCCCGTTTGGCGGGGCGTACTCGGTTCCGGGGTGAAACAGGGTCTGGTTTTTCCTGTTTTTGGATCGCGGTGTGCGATCACCACAGGACGCGATGCCCCGAACAGTTTGTCCGGACACCGAGAGGGTCATACAGGCTTCGCAACGCAATTTGCAGAATCGAAAACGGAGCTACGAGCAAAAAGTTACGCGTACCTGAACGGGGTCCGAAAACCAGGGTTCTCGTCGTGTCCGACACGACACAGGACACGTGTCCTGTGTCCGACACGCGGGGGGGAGAATTAGGAATTAGGGTTAGGGCTTGGGGGTACCCAGGCAGAGCTCCGGCGGGGGCGGCCGGGTCTTCGCCGGAGGCGGCTCGCGGAGGCGACGGCGCTCGAGGGGCGGCGGCGTTGAGCTCGGGCGGCTCCGGCAGGCTGCTGCGGGCCGCAGAGGGAATGGGGAAGGAGGAGGAGACGAGGAGGGGGCGGTGGAGGCAACGTCGGCGGGGAGTCACGGCAGCGTGCGGCGCGGCGTGGTGGTCGACGGAGGGTCCGAGGCGGTGGGGGTAGCCGGAGGGGGTAGGGTTTAAATAGGGCAGCGGGCGGAGACGCACGGTCGAGCGGGGCGGAGGTCGTGGGTTGCGGGGCCGCGTGGAGCGGAGACGTGGCGACGCGGGCGGGGACGCGCGGCCGAGCGGGGCGGCGGCAAACGCGGGGCGAGGGCGGTCGTGGGAGAGAGGGTGGAGGCCGGGTCGGGTTTGCGGGTCGGCGGCGGCGGATCCGACCCGACCCGACCCGAGGGGAAATGGGTTGGGCCGGCCTGCGGGCCTGGGTGTGGGTCGGGCGGTTGGGCCGGGCTGGGCCGGCCCAATGGGCTGGGTTGAAAAATAAAAAAGAAAATAATATTAATAATAATAATAATTATAAATAATAAAAATCAGTAATAATTAATAAATAATTAGGTAAATACTTTTTTAGGCATTTAAAAATAGGTCCGGGGTCCGATAAATTCCAGAAAAATTGTCCTAAGTCCAGTTTTTCATTTTACATCTAAAAATATTATTTTCATAATATTTTAATACTGTTTAATATCAATTAAAAATCATTGAATAATTAAAACCCTGTTTTTAAATTACAGAAAAATCCCAGAAAATTTTAGAAAATTGAGAAAAATCCAGTTTTTAAAATTTTGAAAATTCAGGGGGTTTACAGTTCAAGATGCTCACCCCTAGTTGCCCTTACTAATTTCCTTTTTTTATGATTAATATAAAATAGCCCGACTATTTGAGCCCGCCAAATTGCGCTTAGACATGGGCTTTGGTTCAAATGGCATTTAACACAAGTTAGCCAAGAAGAAAATGCCTAACATGCCCTAATAAACTAGCTCATATTGCCTTTTTTCTTCGTATACCTAGTTCCGCCACCAACCGGCAAAGGAGGATTCGAACCTTGGTCTACTCCAAGGTGGCCCACAATACTCCACTAGGGTAATGTCTTCGGTATACTTATATTGCATATTATATTTGAAAATATTTACTATTAATATTTAATATTTTAGTATAATGTTCATACGTTGAACTTACCATGACAGTACATCGCAAGTGCATGTCCCTCTTGTAACACCCCGTTCCGCTCAAGCGGACTGCCGATTCAAACGGCAAAAGTGCAATGTTTCGACCCGCTTTGCTCAGGCGAGAATACTCGTCTGAGGCAAAGGATATCCCGACTTGTCCCTACAGGTTTTCGGCTTAGGCTTTCAGAGGGTCACTTGACGTATCGCTCAACCGAGGTGGATCATCGCTAAGGTGGGTGGCTACGGTGAACTTGTCTTTGCTTAGCCAGCACACATAAAATTCGAATGCTACATGCTAGTCGCTAGGTGAATCACCCCTGCATGCTAATAAGAATACAACGCACCTAGCTAAGGAAATAATCCCAACTTGTATTGCTTGTGCTAGAATATGGAAATAAAATATTGCTTATATTCAGACCCTCGCATGCTGGCCTAGATTATGTTGCTCGGAAAGTCCCTTACGGTTTCACCTCTTGGCTTACCTTTGGGCCCGAGCCAACGTGTTTGCTTAAGTTCCTTAGAAACGCATGCTTGCCTGCTTACAAATGTCTAACGTTATTCGTATCGTGCATGCATTCGAGTCAACCAAGAGACTATCAAATAGCTCTTCTATGCAATTGAACCTGCAAGTATCCGGGACCATTAGATCACCAAGGTAATCCCCAAGCCAGGGAAACGCATCAAGGCAATTCGAATCACTTAATCAAGAATCCTGTCAAGTTACAACTGAATGATAATCACATCAAGTTTACCCCTGAACGAGAATCAATGTTACTGAATCCAAGAATCCCAGCTTGTGGAGCAACGCTCGGTTCAGAACAAGAATCATGGATTATCATATCACGTTATTGATTTGGAATGACCCAGACTACTTGTCGCGGACAACTTGGAAACAAGGTCATTGGGTTCCACGAACGGTTTTTGGGGCACCGGGGCCAATCCGATCCGGATGAAACTTCACGTTAGTCTCCTACATCTGGACATGATGGTCTGCAGCCACCACTGAATCTTTGTTGCTTTCCATCCTTGTTCAAGACTATAACTCTTCCTTTATGGCTATGCCAGCGACAACTGTTCATATAGATAAGTCATCCTCGCTTAGCGGCTATCCACGTGCGAGTCATTGCATCGCATCGAAAGAACAACTGAACGATCTTGATATAACAATACTCGTGTTGCATATGCTATTGCCTTGGTTTTCATTATGAATGCTCGTGCTTAAATTAACTTGTCTGTCTTGGACAGGGAAGGTCAAATGGTAAGTTGGTAAGTCTCGCCGTGTTTTCTCTTATATCGCACGGCGCACTGCCACACGAATTAGGCTATTCAATCATTGCCATAAAACCGATCCTAAGGCAACTAGAAAGACAACATAATAGTTGGTGCATGGAACCTATATACGTATTTGGATTTGTCGAGCGGGCGAGTAGCCTACCCACCAGTGCATTCAATGTACTGATAATCCACCAGTTCGTTTGCAGGGTGCGGGAGAACCTAGTTCCGTGCGGATGTCTCCTTCGTGCGTGCTAAGGCGTGGAGTTCACTCTGGAGCCTTGGGGCGCTGCGTCTGGAACTGAAGCACATATACAAGATATAATGTTGGAACTTTGCCTGAACATTCGCCTGTACAATCATTCTACAATTGTAGCCACTTGGCACGCTTTTACTGTTTCAGAGAGATAGATCTGAGAGAATTATAATCTCGGCCAAGCGCCGCCTGTAACACTTGTTTATATCAATAAAAGAGTTGCTTTACTTCAACTTGTGTTATTCAATGCTTCCGCTATTGCCGACTCAGTGAACTTGTTACCGATCGCCTATGCGTTCATGACTCCGCTGCACTCGGACAATCTGTGCGACTCTGTGGCTTAGAACTCTTACCGTCAGCCAATGAACCACGGTCTTGCACGGGCGTGGCTCACGCTCGTGCGGCATCACGTCCGGATGGGTCAAAGCGGTCGTTCCGCGGGAGCGCTGGCGCGGTGATTCTCGCCTAGCGGGAACGGCCGATTTGCCTGCTGGAGATCGGGACGTGACACCTCTCACCTACTCATGAGATTTTATGCATATTTTTTGGACTCGTTGTCCCCAATTTTCAAACACTCACACATCCACACCTTCTCCATGATTCGATTTTGAGACCGTCCGTCTAACCAGAAAAATTATACCTCTCATCGCTGACCACAAGAGCTGAGTTCGATCACCTACTCAATTGTTGTAGGACACTTATAATACTTTATTTCTCCTCCATCAAATTTGGGCTTATAGTTCTCAATCAACCATCTGTGTTAGTTCGAATAAACCGCAGTCATTCATGAAAACCCTTATGATGCGGTCATATCCTAAAGTAATAAAACAGACTCAACCAAATGGTGTACAAGAGTTTAGGGGTGAGCAATAAACGATTTTTGAACTGAAACCAACCCGAAATAACAATTTGGGTCGGTTCTATAATTAACTGGTCGAAATTCGGTTTGAGAAAGGAAAAACCGAATATATTTGATTCGGTTTGCGGGTTCTGGATTCGGTTCCAGTACCGAACCGAAAACCGATCCATTCATATATATACAAAAAAGATAAAACCCTAGCCTGAACACATTTTTCTCTTTCCTTTGAATGCTCTATGTAGCCTGCCTCTCGACTTCTCTGGAAGGATGGATCTCTCTCAAAAAAAAAAAAAAATTTGGGGGCACATGGTGTCCACGTAGGGGGAGGATTGCCTGGAGTTCAGGCCAGAGCGGTGGATGAGGCTACTGAACTCGCACGCGCAGTCGACCCTTCCGGACACTGTCTTCTGCCACGTCTCTTCCCATCTCCTCTGCAGAGTTCTCCATGTCAAGCTCCATGTAATAATATTATTATTTTTTCTCCTTCTCCCTTTATTTTTACTTTTTATAGTAATTTTTCGTTTTGCCCATTTTTAGGCGGATGTGGCTATTGACGAGATTTATGCTCAACTCTCTCTCAGTCTCTTGTTGCTGAAGGCCAGGTTTATGTTTATATGGTGTTTCATTTTCTTTGTTTTTTTTTTACTTTTAGGGATTAGTTATGAAATGTAGAATATTTTCTTGAATTTGGTGGCAGGAGGTGGAGGGAGAGGTGGAAGAAGCGGAGGAGGAGGAGTTGAACAGCGAGAACAGGCTGTCGTTGATGCCCCACCCTCGCCGAGCGGCATGTTTCCCACCGTTGGTACCTGCCAGTACTTCGATGACGCTGCCCGCCATATTTTTTTCATTGTTTTTTTTGGTTCATCACTGTTGTCTTCGTTGCTTCCATATCCACAGAACCGAACCAACCGAAAATCGAACCGTTCTAATTCGGTTTGATTCAGCTCGATTTTTTGTAAGCGGTTCGATTTTCGGTTTATAAAATTACGGGTTCGATTTTTTTTGATTTTTTTAAATACGGTTCGGTTCAGATCGAATCGAACCGAACCGATGCCCACCCCTATAAGAATTGACATGTCCATCCTAGCCCATGTGCCAAAGAGCCGAATCAATTCCAGGCCGAATTATTGAGGCCGAATTTTAATAATTGAAATATCTCGTGGTAAAGTTGTATTAATAGTAGCTCCGAAGCCCAAATTACTCAAATATTTTCTAAGTACACTTCAAATTACCAAACTTGAGGCCCAACCATCTCTCTCCCCTCATTTATTCTATAAATAAGCTAACAAAAGGAAAGCAAAAAATCGCTGCTCTTCCACTGCCAAGTTTTATCAAATTTTCAGAGTCAATAGTTAGATTTAGGACGTATGTGCTTTCAAAAGCTGCTTTCTGCTTCTGCAATTTATTTACATGTGTATCTTGTGCGTATGATACTCCCTGATACAGCCAATTGATCTACTGTAGATCACGTTTGTCATCTTCGTGTGTACCATGAGTCTCTAATTCTCCATTGTCCATTCATTCAGCAACACACGTTTATTTAATATATTTAAATATTGGTCGGCCCAGCTCTTTCATTATTGACAACCTAGTCTTTCGAACCAACAAACTCATGATGGTGGGACACTTGGTAGAATGTTGTGGGTCACTCTTTCGGAGGTTAAAAGCTCGTGAATGAGTCCCTCCTCGGATCCGAACTCGTCTCGACCCCTCTTTCCATCTCCGCGTCCAACGTGCCATCATGACCCGACACGACACCACACGACATGACACCGAAGACAACGACAGTGAAGCCGTTGCTTAAAAGCCTCTCCTCACCTAGCGACCCGCAAGCATTCTTCTCTCCCTTCACAAGTAAAGTAACTATACGATGAATTTGATTGCTCTCGAGTTAATCTCTTCCCATTATATGCCAATAGTACTCTCAACACATTCTATCAACCCATTCATCAAGAAAAAGAAGCTGAACTAACCACTTTGTACTCGGTACAATAAACAAGAGAGATGGGTTCAGCTGCTCTCTCCCTGCTGCCACCACATACTTCTTCTTCGCCGTCGTCGTTCTTGCTCATCAGTAGGAGGCCTAGAAGCAGCAGTAGCTGTTGCGCACAGCGAAAACAATAATGAAATACGAAATCAAACGAGACAAGAAAAGAAATAAGACACGAGATTTACGTGGTTCGGAGAAATAACTCCTACGTCCACGGTGGTGCAGCCAAGTATTTCTTCAACAATGCACAAGAGGATTACAAGGTGTTCTTCCTCACAAGTGTCTCTCTTTTCTCTCTAATTTTTGCACACTTCAAACAAATGAAATACAAGCCTATTTATAGGCACAAGTAGATGAATCTAGATACATGCAAGAATGTATCACATTTGTGAGGATTAATTATTTCTTTGACTGAAGTTGGAGAGACATGAATAAATTCATCAATGAACTAACAAGTTCATGCATCATCTTTAATTTGAGTCAATGTATATTTCCAACAATTTTCACCTTGACGAAAAATTCTCGTATCCTCATAACTAACTTGGCTGCAAACGGATGCACCGACTATCCAATGTTGATCAGGTCCAAGCAATGGACCAACTTATCTCGAGTAACCACTTTCGTTAACATGTCGGTTGGATTTTCGGCAGTAGCTATCTTCAACAATCGAATATCACCTTCATTAATAATCTTTCGAATGAAGTGAAATCGAATATCAATACGCTTGGTTCGGACATGATGAACTTGATTTTTTTTTATAAACAAATAGCACTCTGGCTATCACAAAACACCTCAACGTGCTTTTGAGCAATTCCCAAATCATTCTCCAAACCATTCATCCAAATAGCTTCCTTAAAAGCTTCAGTGACTGCCATATATTCAGCTTCAGTAGTGGACAATGCAACTGTGGATTGAAGCGTCGAACACCAACAAACGGCTCCACCAGCCATAGTGAACACATATCCAGTAGTAGATCTCCTTTTGTCAAGATCACCGGCATAGTCCGAATCCACATAACCAACCACTAATTTATCAAACTCTAGATCATTCTTTCTTTGAAATTTTAAACCAAGATCAACAATGCCACGAAGATATCGAAGTATCCACTTCACAGCTTGTCAATGTCCCTTTCCCGGATTGTGCATGTATCGGCTAACCATACTAACATCATGCGAAAGGTCAGGCCGAGTGCACACCATAGCATACATCAATAATCCAACAACATTTGTATAGGAAATATTTTTCATGTATCTTCGTTCTTCATCAGAAGTCGGGCATAAAGAAGCACTTAACTTGAAATGAGGGGCGAGCGGAGTATTTACAGGTTTGGTCGAACCATGCATATCAAATTTCTCCAAAATCTTCTTCAAGTATTGAGATTGTGACAACCAAACGGTACCATTAGGACGGTCCCTCTTGATCTCTATTCCAAGTATTCGTCGTGCCTCGCCTAAGTCCTTCATCTCGAACTCCTTTCTGAGTTGGGCCTTCAATTTTTCTCTCTCCACCTTGCTCTTGGATGCAATTAACATATCATCCACATACATGAGCAAATAAATGTAGGAGCCATCATTAAGTTTTCGAAAGTACACACAATGATCAAATTGGCTACGAGTGTACCTGTGTTCTACCATGAACTAATCAAAACGAGTATATCATTGTCGAGGAGACTGCTTAAGGTCGTACAAGAATTTGTGCAGTTTGCAAGCCCAATTTTCCTTTCCAAGAACATGAAATCCATCAGGTTGTGTCATATAAATTTCTTCATTCAAGTCTCCATGCAAGAAAGTCGTCTTGACATCAAGTTGGAAAAGCTCGAGATCAAATTGAGCTACCAACGCCAACAACACTCGAATAGACAAATGTTTCACAACAGGAGAAAAGATCTCGTTGTAGTCTATACCCTCCATTTGAGCATATCCTTTGGCCACCAATCGAGCTTTGTATCGAATTTCCTGAGTGTCATCTTTCTTTGCATACACCCATTTGCATCCGATAGCTCTCTTTCCCTTAGGAAGTTGCACAAATTCCCAAGTCTGATTCTTTTTTAAAAACTTTATTTCTTCGTTCATGGCCTCTTTCCATTTTGAGCTTTCTGAATCTTGAATAGCATCTTTGTAGCTATTCGAAATTCCCTCGATCACAGGGAGTGCAAATGCAACCATATCATCAAATCGAGCTGGCCGTTTAATTTTCCTCCGAGGTATATTCTTTGTAATAGACTCAGCTACCTCAGGTTCTATAGTCTCTTCCTCGAGACATTCCTCCACCTGCACGATGTCCTCCATCTGATCGGAGTTTTCCTCATCATCAACCGGTTTATTTTGACAAGATTTTCCTACAGGAATAACCGGCTCAGGAGCAACAATGACCTTCTTAGCCTGCTTAGGAGGTTCATCGGTCTTTTTCAAAAATATTACCGATTCGTCAAATATCACGTCTCGGCTCTTGACGATCTTCTTTGACTTTGGACACCATAACATGTATGCTTTAACTCGTGAACTAAAGCCCCATGAAAATGGCTTTCTTTGCTCGAGGGTCAAGTTTTGATTTAAAAATATGGTAATAAGCAGGGCAACCAAAAATATGCAATTGATCATGATCATTAACAGGTTTATCTGACCATTTTTCAAGTGGTGTTTTACTCCCGTTTGTAATAGTAGGTAACCGATTCACAAGGTGAACTGCATAGTTGATTGCTTCTGCCCAAAATACTTTTCTCAAGCCTGCCTGAGACAACATGCACCGAGCCTTTTCAACCAAAGTCTGGTTCATCCTTTCGGCGATCCCATTTTGTTGTGGATTTTCCGGAACGGTGAAGTGACGAACAATTCCTTCTTCTCGACATACTTCAAGAAAAGGATCAAACTTGTATTCTCCACCATTGTCCGATCGTAACTTCTTGATTTTTCGTCCAGTCTGATTCTCCACCATCTTCTTCCACTCAAGGAAGATATCCATGACTTCATTCTTATAGCTCATCGGGTACATCCAAACTCGTCTCGAGTTGTCACGGCCCAATCTCCCGCAAGCTCAATAGTTCCCGCTGAACGCGAATCACCACGTTGCAGCGCTCCCGCAGGACAATCGTTCTCATCGGGACATGATGTCGTACGAGCCTGGAGTTGCGCTCATACAAGACGATATTGTCAAACATCAAAGTTATCACCGAAACGACCAAGTTACAATGAAAGTCAAGTATTGTGTACCAAGCACACATCAGAGTATACGCAGCGAAGCTCTCGATAGGGTCCAAATAAAATGCCACAAAGAAGACTACCACAAAGTCAAATGCAATACTGTTGCTCTTTCTCTAGCCCACAAAGGTACTTACCGTTCATACATTATGTCCGTATATCCAAGCAGCGCCACTACACCTGCGTACCTGAAATAATGCCCACAAACGTGGGTCAGACACAGCCGTACTGGTGAGCGGGGTAACCCACTCGTCTAAGCCGACACTAAGTAAAATAGTGAATACAAACAGTTATATGGTGATCTTTCTAGTTGAATCCTAGATTTATTTTATGGCATAGGGATGACATGTTAAGGAAAGCTGTAAATAAAGTTAAGCATGCAAGCATTCAACTTAAGCAAATATACAAGATATCCAACTCAAAAGGAAACTAGCATGCAAACCGTCATACTCAAACCCAAGCAACACGAAAACTTATCGAACCATCATCCAAGCCTCAATATCCATCCTCAATCCAAACCTTATAATCCAATCTCAATATGCACACTCTTGCCGAGGCAAGGTGGCCGCCGCCTACGCGAAAGCACAAAGCAAACCAAAACCAAAGCAAACCAACTCTTATCTATATGAAGTCACTGGCCAAGCCATAAAGGACTGATCGGACTGATCAAGTGCAGTTCTACCCGATCCAGACCGAGTAGCTAGTCCGCCTGGTCGTATCGAACTACCGGCACCGCGCCCAAGGCACGTTACCATTGTCTCCTCCATGGCCGAACGGTCCCAGTGCTCCGGAGCCTATCCCGTTCGAGGAGACGAAACCCCGTGCAACACAGGTTGTCCGTGACATGCAGACACCAAGTAGGTATGACGAGAGGATCGAACATTCTCGCCCCACCAAATGATCCTAGACTCATCCAACCAACAATCCAACCAATTATCCATAACCATTCTTCCAACATATAGTCCAAGGCACAAATCTTAAGTTATCCCATAGGCACTATGCCGCTTCTCGACACAGTGTTCCAACATGGTGCAACACCCCACGCTCAGAATAATCCAGTGGCACAATGCCCCAACAGTGGCACAATGCCCTCGCCGAAGCAGTTGTTCAGTTTCGAACCACAACTGCATGCTTTGTATGACAAAGCGTCCAAGTGATACTCGTGCACGGATGCACGCTCGCTCGCCCGAATTCCCGATGTTCCAACCAAGATGTATAATTCCAACGGTCCAAGCATAATTCCAAATGTTCTCCAACTGCCCCAAATATAATCCAACTCTAGCTCCAACTATCCATACGCGAAAACCAATTCAAGCTACAAATCTATCCAAGCAAACGACGTACACTCTATGCACGCCACAGTGTAGTGATTTCCAAGTTCCAGTCCAAGTGTTCAAGCCTTTACGTGTGTTCCATATTATTAGGCATGAAGGAGTAGAGGAGAAGGGACAGAGCCCACTCACCAAGTTTGATTCCGTTAAGCATCCTGCCTTGTCGATACGGTCGATCCCTTGAACCCATGGTCCGATGCAGAGCACGATCTATTCAATTGGTATGACCGTGCGAGCAGGTCGTGCTCTCCAAATTATTCGACCGATCGGACTAAGGAAGACGGCATTATCGCTCCAAATCCTGCTATCACAGTACTGCTCTGAACGAACATCTGTTTTTATCGAACTCCACTAGCGATCTGCACATAAAATTAACTCAATCAATACTTGTTTCTGAATCCAACAAATCAAAAATGTAACCAGCTATTGCCTCATTCAATCCGACTCAGCGTAACGCACCGTGCGGTTGCGAGGCGTTACACGAGTAATCATCAATAAATGTGATAAACCACATTTTCCCTCCAAGCGACGCATTCTTCGTCGGACCCCAAACATCCGTGTGAACATAATCAAGGATACCCTTCGTTCGGTGTATAGATGTGCCGAACTTCACCCTTCTTTGCTTGCCAAAAACACAATGTTCACAAAAGCTGATTTTACCAGTCTTAGCCTCTTTAAGCACGCCTTGTTTTATCAAAGTTTGAAGAGGCTTCTCACCGGTATGCCCAAGTTGCATGTGCCAAAGTTTTGAAGCATCGGATTCCTTGGAACATGCCGTAGCTGCATGTCCGACAATTATGCTACCCTTAAGGAAGTATAGATTTCCTTTTCGGGTCCCTTTGATCGTCACCAATGCGCCTTTAGCGACTTTGAGAGTTCCATCATCCATGGTGATCCGATAGCCTTTCGATTCCAAGACTGCAAGCGAGATGAGGTTCATTTTCAATCCAGGAACATAACGAACATCTCCAAGTTTTCGAATTGCTCCTGTTTATATGGTATGTAGGGTGTCATATTTAAGTATAGTATAAGCACATAGGAATATCCTGAGGACATATTTGGGATGCCAGAATATGTCACAGGATATTCCATTAATGCCAGAATATGTCACAGGATATTCCATTATGAGATTATTGTCATAATGATTGAGATCATTGTATTAATGACTGTAAGGCTATATAATGCCAATGAGACAATCAATAAAATCATCAACTAATTTCAACATGGTATCAGAGCCAAGTTTTCACAAACCCTAGCCGTCACCAAGCTTCCACAAACCCACAGGAGGATTTCCTAGATCTCCTCCACCGAACTCTTCCACGCCCCCCTTCTTCCCTTCTCCGCCCTTCGCAGGCCGCCCTTCACTGTTGCTGCCCCGTCCTGCTACTGCTGCGGCTACTACTGCTGCTGCGGCTGTGACATGCGTGCTGCCGCCTCCTCCGCACCAGCACGAGACAGCGCCTAATAGGGATGCCTAGATCTGAAAAAAGGGGGGAACATGTTCGGATCTAGGAGCGGACGACGAGGACGAGCGTGAGTCGTGGAGCGGACGTGACGTGATTGGATAGACGACGCATCGATGGAGGAGATCATCAAGAAGCTAGATTTTGCAGAGGTGGCGACGTTGATGAAGTTGTTGACGATGTCGGCTGGTGAGAACACGACACGAACGTCGCCGGAGTTGAAGCTTCCCTCCATCGATCTGAAATTAGATGGACCAGCCACCTATCTGAGTTGGTCACGGCGGGTGAGAAGAACCCTCGCAGGAAAAAACATGGAGGGGTTCCTGAAGGGCGAGACGACAGAGTCGGATGAGGGTTCGACAGGACGCGATGAGTGGAAGTCCACTCATATGGTGATCTACATCTGGCTTCTCAACTCCTTAGTCCAGTCTATTGCCGTCACAGTAGACTCATACAGACTTAGTACAAAGCAGTTGTGAAGGTACTGAGGTCTGACAATGGAACGGAGTATACCAACAGGACGTTTGCAGAATACTTGTCAGCACACGGAATACAGCATCAGACCACCTGTGCATACACACCAGCACAAAATGGAGTTGCAGAAAGGAAAAACAGACACCTTCTGGAGGTCGCAAGAAGTATGATGATCGACATGAATGTCCCACAGAGTCTGTGGAGGTATGCAGTGTTGACAGCAGCTCAACTCATCAACAGGATGCCCTCGAAGGTCCTCGGATGGAAGTCCCCATGTGAGGTATTGCAAGGCAATAATAGTGGGATACTCCCACTGAAGGTGTTTGGGTGTGTGTGTTTTGTGAAGGACAACAGGCCATCAGTTGGAAAAGTTGACCCTAGAGCTGTCAAATGCATCTTCGTAGGCTACTCGGCGACCCAGAAGGGGTATGTGTGCTGGAGTCCAGTAGAGAAGAAGAAGTTTGTCAGTATGGATGTCCATTTTCGGGAGCATGAGCCATACTACCACCAGGACAGAACTTCACACAACACACCTAATACTGCCAGTATTAGGCGAGAGGGGGAGATGGAGAACTTGGTGGTAACCGATTTAGAAGTTTGGCATGGAGGCACGGAGAAGGGACAAGAAGGTGAAGGTGTTAGGCCTACGGCTCAGGGAGAGTTACTTACCTACAGTAGGAGAGAGAAGCAAACTGCAGGACCAGTACCGACAGTGCCAGTGCCAAGTCCCTTGCCTGCGTTCATCCCAACTCCTGAGGCACCGACCCCAACCCCCCTTCAGGTGATACCCCCTCCTTCACAAGATATCATTCCTCCTACTTCTACTCCTCCCACACCACTATCTGTACGGAGGACCACTCGCAGCAATGCAGGAAATCCTCCAAACAGATATGGTTGGGATATTGCTCAGTTTGTTTCTTATGACCATATCCCTCCTTCTCATGGAGCATTTATAGCATCTTTGGATAGTATTACTGTACCTAACAATTGGCAGGTTGCCAAGAACGATCCAAAGTGGAAAGCGGCAATGCACGAGGAGTTGGGAGCTCTGGAGAAGAACCACACTTGGGAGCTTGTGAGACTGCCAGAGGGGAAGAGAGCAGTTGGATGCAAGTGGGTCTTTACCGTGAAGCAGAACCCAGATGGACAGGTTCAGCGCTACAAAGCTCGACTAGTAGCCAAAGGATACAGTCAGACGTACGGCATCGACTATGACGAGACCTTTGCACCAGTTGCAAAGATGAGCACTGTCAGGACTCTGATTTCTCTGGCAGCGAATGGTGGATGAAAGCTACACCAACTGGATATGAAGAATGCGTTTCTTCACGGAGATCTAGTGGAGGAGGTGTACATGGAGATACCACCAGGATTTGGCACCAATCAGACAGTAGGCAAGGTCTGCAGGTTGAAGAAGTCCCTCTATGGACTGAAGCAGTCTCCTCGAGCGTGGTTTGACAGATTCAGAAGGGCGATGATAGGGATGGGATATCAGCAGATCAATGCTGATCATACTGTATTCTTCCGTCGGAGTGGAGGCCACATCACCATGCTTGCGGTGTATGTGGACGATATGATTACCACAGGAGATGATGAGCAGGAGATCGCCCAACTCAAAGGAAAGTTTGGCAAGGAATTCGAGGTGAAGGATCTCGGCCTTCTTCGGTACTTCCTTGGGATTGAGATTGCTCGAGAAGCAGAGGGGATTGTTCTCTCTCAAAGGAAGTATGCACACACGTCCTGATATCTGCTTTGCAGTAAGTGTGGTGAGCCGCTACATGCATGACCCATGGAAGGGTCATATGGATGCAGTGTACCAGATTCTGAGGTACTTGAAAGGTGCTCCCGGAAAGGGACTAATATTCAGGAAGAACAATCACGTGAGCATCGAGGGCTACTATGATTCTGACTGGGCTAGTTGTGCCGATGACAGGAGGTCTACCTCGGGATATTGCATATTTGAAGGAGGTAACTTGGTCTCCTGGAGGAGTAAGAAGCAGTCTGTGGTGGCCAGATCGACAGCTGAAGCAGAGTACAGAGCTATGGCCTTGGGACTTGCAGAGCTACTATGGTTGAAGAATATGCTGGTGGAGCTGAAGCTGGATCAAGGAGCCAAGATGAAGCTGTGGTGTGACAATCAGTCAGCTATTAGTATCGCCAACAATCCAGTACAACATGACAGGACCAAACACATCGAGATTGATAGATTCTTCATCAAAGAGAAGTTGGATAGTGGATTACTGGAGCTTGGCCATGTTCCAACTAGGGATCAAGTAGCAGATGGACTAACCAAGGGACTCGCCTCAGTGAGCATGATTAGAGGATGTGACAAGATGGGCTTAGTGAATATCTTTCACCCATCTTGAGGGGGAGTGTTGATATGGTATGTTGGGTGTCATATTTAAGTATAGTATAAGCACATAGGAATATCCTGAGGACATATTTGGGATGCCAGAATATGTCACAGGATATTCCATTATGAGATTATTGTCATAATGATTGAGATCATTGTATTAATGACTGTAAGGCTATATAATGCCAATGAGACAATCAATAGAGACAATCAATAAAATCATCAACTAATTTCAACAGCTCCATCAAACATCTTTAACTGAACCGAGTCAATGCCTCCGGTTTTGCAAGTGTTGTCGTTGCCCCATGTAGACAACACCACCATCGATCTTCTTGAAATTCAAAAATATTTTTTTGTTGGGGCACATGTGATAGGTACACCCCGAATCAAGGATCCACTCATCAAGGTTACTGACCGAAAGTGACACGGTCAAAGCCTCGTCTGTATCACTTTCATCTTTCTGGACTACATTTGCCTTGGACTCCTTCTTCTTCATGTTCGGGCAGTCCTTCTTCCAATGTTCCTTTTTGTGGCAGTAGGCACATTCATTTTTATCAATCATTTTGCGGTCAAATTTTTCCCTCGACTTCGATCGAGACTTCCCTCTACCATTATTTTTTCGTGAGGAAGTTCTGCCTCTAACAGTGAGAGCATCCGAGCTAGAATATAGCTGGACTTGTTTGTCCTTCTTTCGTACCTCGTTATTCATCAAAGAATTACAAACATCGTTAAATTTTATCTCAGATTTACCATGCAACAAGATAGTTGTCAAATGTTCGTAAGACTCGGGTAAGGAATTTAACAATAACAAGGCTTTATCTTCATCAGAGATTTCAACATCGAGATTCAACAAATCAGTGATAATTTTATTGAAACTATCAAGATGCTCAACCATGGTCGTACCTTTACAATAGTCGAAGCGGAAGAGTTTCTTCTTCAAGTGGAGTTGATTTTCCACGCTCTTTTGCATGTATTTGGCTTCGAGTTTATCCCAAAGATCTTTTGCTGAGGTCTCCTTCATAAGCGGATATTTTTGGTCCGTTCCAAGACACGATCGAATGATCCCACAAGCTTGTCGATTAAGCTTTTCCATGTCGAGTCAGATACATCATCGGGCTTCTCCTCAAGTGTGAGATCCAAATCTTGCAATACCAAAAGATCGAGTACTTCACCTTGCCAAATACCGAAGTTGTTTGTCCCGTCAAATTTTGAGACATCAAAACTCGAAGTCGACACCTTAGGTCGATGCAAGTTACTCGAAGACTCTCCAGTTGTCTTTTTATCTTCAGCCATTCCAATGAATTTCTTTCACCAAGTGTGTTAGACAAATACAACTACAATCTTGGAATAAAATTCCAAGCACAAATCAATGCCCCAAGATATTCAAAACCATGGAGCTCTGATACCAATTGTTGCGCACAGCGGAAGCAATAATGGAATACGAAATAAAAAGAGACAAGAAAAGAAATGAGGCACGAGATTTACGTGGTTCGGAGAAATAACTCCTACGTCCACGGTGGTGCAGCCAAGTATTTCTTCAACAATACACAAGAGGATTACAAGGTGTTCTTCTTCACAAGTGTCTCTCTTTTCTCTCTAATTTTTGTACACTTCAAACAAATGAAATACAAGCCTATTTATAGGCACAAGTAGATGAATCTAGATACATGCAAGAATGTATCACACTTATGAGGATTAATTATTTTTTTGACTGAAGTTGGAGAGACATGGATAGATTCGTCAATGAATTAACAAGTTCATGCATCATCTTTAATTTGAGTCAATGTATATTTCCAACAGTAGCCAGTACCGTTCTATAGTTCCGGTATAGTTACGCGGTCGTGCTAAATTCTATGAAGGTACTTCATGTTAATGTTCTGTAGGTTCTTTTGTATAATTATATTTGTGGTGCATGCTAATTAATTTTAGGTGGCAAGGCTATTTGGACCGGCCACATTCGAGGCATCGAAGTTGGAGGTGCTGTTCCTCGGAGGAGTCGACCGGGAGAAGCTGCCCAGGACGTATACTCTCACCCACAGCGACATAACGTCCAAGCTCACACTCGCTGTGTCCGACACTATCAACAGAGCTCAGGTGATGCAACATATATAGATGATCAATATTATATTAGTTAGAACGATTGAGCAGGTGGAAGTTGAGGTAGACTTAAACGAATATGGATTGAAACAGTAAAAAAAAACACGACATCTTAAGCACTTAGAGAGTTAAATGGAAGAAAATCAATGTGGTCTAAATTTTGGAGTAAAAACTTTGTTTAAGTAGAAATTAAGGTTTAGAGTTGAGATCATGAACTTGGTTGGTGATGTTGCATTGGACATGTATATAGTTGCAGGGACGGTACCATAGGCTGCAGAGGGACGAAGTGGTGGCGGAGTGGAAGAAAGTGCAGAGAGGAGGAGGATGTAGCTCCATGTTCACTGCCACATCAGCGGCGCCCACTTCCTGCTCGATCTCATTCCTAACCTTCGCTGCTATATCTTCTCCAAGGAGCTCCCAGTGGTAAGAATTTTGTTTCTCACGTGCTCAGTTACGAATCGTTTCAATTTCCAGAATGGAACAAATCCAACTAATCCAACTAAACCCGCCTCCAGTAGCCCGGACAGACCCAACAGTAAGGTGGCCAAAGAGAACTCCGGTCCGACTCGTCGTCATTCTTTATCCCTCAAATTGTTTGAACAATGACAAAGTCACAAATTAGGGGAGATACTAGAGCAACGTGTGTGTAGTATCCCTGAGAAAATGGACATAGTATGTATAGTCGTCGTTCTCTAGCGGTACAAACGTATTGGAATCAACTTCATTGTTCTTGTTCCTAGTCCGTCCGTCGGCAATTTCATTTGTTTAGTTGGAACAGAGCATCCACTCTATCAACTCTTCCATGCTCTCGTCCTACTTTGCACGCCTCGATTTGCAAAGTAACAACTTAAGAGTTTCAAGCCTAAGAATAAGCAGCCATTCTTTCTGGTTGACGAAAATAACATGGAAATGTTGGATTATCGGAAAAAAAAAATATATATATATATATATATATATATATATATATATATATATATATATATATTTACCTCTCGACTCTGATCGCAACTCTAGATTTTGTTGCAGTGGAAAAGGAAAAGGCCTAAACAAATATCCCTCTATGTGAACGCGTTCTCGACCGGAAACAATTTAGAAAAGAGAAGGAAACAAAAAAAAAAATCCTAAAATGGTGGTGCATGTTCTTGTGGTTAGTTAGAGATAGGTCGGTTGCGACAATCTCATAATAATGATGATTATGTCTGATGGCGTTTTCTTACCATCAAGTTCTTCAGAATCAATAATCTTATCTCTTGTATGAGAGGACTTTTTGACGTTGTTCATCTCCTTACTTTCATACATACACGAATAGACGTGAGATGGGATAAGAATAACACAGTTTTTTTTGTTTTTTCAAATTCTCAAATTGTAAATCCTTTCTTTCCTATTTTATTGTCATTTTCTTCCGACGGGAGTCTAGCAACTCAAGATCTAATTGTGAGGAGCACGCAAACATGAGATGTTGGAAATGTGTCCATGAAGAGCAACAATTCCCTAAATATCCTAGGGCAAAGCTAAGAAATAAGCGTTGGCTATGCTTTTATCAAGGGCGCAATGGTTCTTTCGTTGCGGTCACATCCTCGTTGCCTCTCATGTTGCTTACGAGGGGTTTATTCGTTGTGAAGCCGTCCAAACGAAATTACTCAAAAGGGCGTATAGCTCTAATGGTCCTTCTGATGCGCCACATACTTCGTTGCCTTGTATGTTCATACGAGGGTTTTACTCGTGAAACCATCCAACTAAATAACTCAATGATAAACGGGAAGCATCTTTTTATTTGAAGGAAATAGTTCTACATCCGAGTTATGGATCGGACTGAATTTGGGTTTAGAATTTCACGATCTGCCTCTGCTCCGTCCAATACACACTCTGACCTTCATGAAAATGAGAGAAATGATAAATTAACTAAGGTAATTATAAGGGCACTGTACATTTTACTCGGAGCTAGCCCACTGAAAATTTATAAAAAATTACAAGTTTGTCATCCTAAAAGTTACTTGGGGCTAGTCCAAATTGTTATAATCAGGACTGTCAAAATTTTGACAGTCCTAATTTTAACCCACTGGAAATTTTATATAAAACTAGGACTGTCAGGATTTTGACAGTCCCACAAACAATGAGGACTGTCAAAATTTTGACAGTCCTCATTTTAATTGTGAGGATTTTTTTTTAAGTTTATTTATATTAGTTAGTTTTGGATTTTGATTTTTTTTATTTAGTTTAACATCCAAAATAAAATATGTTATTATTGAACCCCAAAAAAATAAAAATTTACCGTACGAATATTACGTCTGCCGTCGATCAGACTTCAAACGGCCATAACTATTTGTTTTCAAATCGTTTTTTCGTCACACAATAGATCTATTTGTATGTTTTCGACGAGAGTAACACGATTCGTGTAGAGAAAATTTTCATCCGAAGTAAGACGTACATATTACAGGCAAAAATATAAAATATAATACTTTAAAGTATCATAACTTTTGACTGGGAGATCAAAACAAGCTTCAGTTTGTGCCAAAATGACCGTATGGAAAAGTACTTCGGGATAAACTGTTACACCTTTTGACGGACTTTCCAAATTTTTAGAATCGCAAAAAAATGATGTTTCGACCTCCAAATTTTACTTTTGGTAAAAAAAAATTTTACAAAATATTTATTGTACCGATAATAAATTTACTATTTTAAATAACAGAATACTTTAACAAATTTTAAGGATAGAAATTTTAAGGATATTTTGAAATTGGCCCCCCCAACAATTAACAAAAATAAATTAACAGAAAAAAAATTTAGGACTGTCAAAATTTTGACAGTCCTACCAATGGGAAGGACTGTCAAAATTTTGACAGTCCTTAAAATTCAACATATATTTTTAGGACTGTCAAACTTTTGACAGTCCTACCAATTGGAAGGACTGTCAAAAGTTTGACAGTCCTAAAAATATATGTTGAATTTTTAGGACTGTCAAAATTTTGACAGTACTTCCAATTGGTAGGACTGTCAAAATTTTGACAGTCCTAAAAATCAACATATATGTCAAATTTTGACAGTCAAAATTTTTAGATCATAATTTTTAGACTGTCGACTGTCAATGTCAAAAAATTTTGACAGTCCTAAAAATCAACATATATGTCAAATTTTGACAGTTCTTCTATTTTTCATTTTCTTTTTGGTTTTGACGGCGACGACGACGGGAGACGCGGCGACGGGAGGCTGCGGTGGAGGACCGGGGAGGAGACGGAGGAGGACGGCAGGAGGGGGGAGGGCTCCGGTGGGGTGGGGAGTGTTTGGGAAGAAGGGTTTCAAAGTGGGCTAGTATGAGTAAACTAATGGGCTAGTATAAGTAAACTTTGCTCATTAATGGGCTAGTCCCAATCCTGGGCTAGCCCCAAGTAAAAGTTGTAGTGCCCTTATAATTTGCCGTTAACTAAGGGTTCGTTTGATAGAAAAGAAAAGTTGGAGGAAGAAAATGATGCATTTTTTTTATATGTTTTTTTTTGGTATACGACGAATATTTTTTGTTGCTGTGGGAATAAGCAGAAGTCCAAATCCCATTGACATAGTAACTGGAAATGGAAGAAAGGGTATTCCTTCGGAATGGGGGCTTTCGCCTTTTCATAAACTCAGGCTGAAGGTTATAGACATTGCGCTCTGGCCGGCCTTTTGCTTTTAGGTAAGCGAACCCGAATTTATAAGATCTGATCTGTCAGTCGAAAGGAAAGTTGAAAAAGAAACGTGAAATTTCTCATTTTGACGGTCCAACTTTAATAACTCCTTTGATCCGAGACCATTAGTAATTACTTCCAGCGAAGGTGGAAAGGCACATGAGTGGCGCGCACCGAAAGGCAGGCCCCTCTGTGTAAATGGCGGTGGAGGTTGGTTGAAGAAGATGATGCGGCGTTAGAAAAAAAAATTGGATGTGTTACTTTTATCTCGTAACCTAAGAAATACAATTCCTCAAAAAAATGAAAGAAAAAGTAAAAATTGAAAGCTTATCCTAATTTACAATTATACCACATATGAATTATATTATTTAAAAACTATTCAATAAAGTCAAATGGTAAATAAGTATATTTAGTTTATATAATTAGCAAAGTAGATATATATTATTTTTATCAAAAAATTGCAGTCAGAGCAATAAACTTTATTTTTATTAAGGAAAAAGCATAAAATTTGGAAAAAATTCACATAATACTTACGCCATATTTTAGTGCGTAAGTAACCCAAAATTCTTAATTAAGATTTTTATAACCGGGTTCGGATTGTTTAAGTTATTATCGCCCGCGTACAACCTTAGAAAAAAAAATAAAAAATACTCACGTCTAAAATTGGGACGTAACTTACGTCTTATTTTGATGCGTGAGTAGTTAATTACCTAATTAATTTAAATTTAATTCCGAATTAGAAATAAATAAGCGTGATTTAAAAAACAAACAAAAAACAAACGTCTAAAAATTAGACGTAAGTCACTAACTTAGCATTTTTTAGTTAAAAATAAGGTGTAAGTTTTTCTTTTTCCAATTATCCACATGGCCTTCAAAATTTTTTCCAACTTCTTTTATTTATTAATTAATTTGTTAATATTAAATTATTTTTTTTGAATTTTTTTTTCTTCTAATCTAAGGTCCTCCAGTCATTCTTTCATTTATTTCTTAATTAATTTGCAAATATTAATACTATTTTTTTTCTAACTAAGTCTCCTATTCTATGTGGAAAATATTAGAGTTATTTGTATTTAAACTCACAATCCTAATCCATAACAAAAAAAAAATTTTAAATTGTTCCCATTTTTAACAATTTTTTCAATCCTCCTTTCATTTATTTATTAATTAATTTGTTAATATTATTATTTTTTTGGAATTTTTCTTTTTCTAATCTAAGTCTCTGTCCTCCGGTCCTTCTTTAATTTATTTCTAATATTATTATATAGTTCTTTGTTTAGAACAAATATAATAATATTAGAAATAAATAAAAAAATGACTTGAGGACAGAGGCTTAGATTAGAAGAAAACAAATTCCAAAAAAAATTAATATTAACAAATTAATTAATAAATGAAATGAAATGAGGATTGGAAAAAATGGTTTAAAAATGGACAAAAATTATAAAATTTTTTATTTATTATGGATTAGAATTGTGGGGTTAAATACGAATTTATTTGTTATGAATTAGGATTGTGGGATTAAATAGGAAGAACTCTAATATTTTCTACCTATGATAGAAGGCATAGATTATAAAGAAATTTCAAAAAAAATACAGTATTAATATTTGAAAATTAATTAAGAAATAAAATGAAAGAAGGACGGGAGGACAGATACATAGATTAAAAGAAAAAAAATTTTAATTTTAACAAATTAATTAATAAAATTAGAAAAAAAATCAATTGTTGAGAGTGGGATTTGAGCCCACGCCCTTTCGGACCAGAACCTTAATCTGCCGCCTTAGACCAACTCGGCCATGTGATTAATTAAAAATAATTTAATTACAATAAATATTTAGGTGTGATTTATAAAAAAAATTTAATCCAAAATTTAACAAAATTTTTAAATTTTTGTACTAAATAATGGCATGAGTTAGTAACTTACGCCGTTAGTTTTTAATTTTTTTTTTAAACCACGATTATTTATTTCTAATTCGGGATTAAATTTAAATTAATTAGGTAATTAACTACTTACGTACAAAAATAGGACGTAAGTTAGTAACTTACATCCTAATTTTAGGCGTGAGTATTTTATTTTATTATTTCTACGGAAAATTTCAGTGAGAGCATAAAAGTTTAATATATTTATAAAAAAAGCATAAAAGTTTCTAAATTTACATCAAAAGCATTAAAACGCCCTTCGAAAGGGCGTTTTACGCTTTTCCGTTAGCTTCCGTTAACGGTTGTAATTAGACATTAAAAAAAATAAAAAAAAATATAAAACGTCCTTCCGAAGGGCGTTTTATATTTTTATTTTATTTTAATATTTTCTCTCCTCTCTCTCCTCTCTCTTCTCTCCTCTCTCATCTCTCCTCTCTCTTCTCTCCTCTCTCTCGTCCGTCCGCTCCCCTCTCTCTCCTCTCTCTCCTCTCCTCTCTCTCCTACTCAAAGTAATATATATATATATATATATATATATATATATATATTTATTTATTTATTTATTTATTTTCTCTTTCTCAGCAAAGTAAAATATATATTTATATTTAAAATATATATTTATATTTATATATATATATATATATATATATATATATATATATATATATATATATATATATTTTACTTTGCTGAGAAAGAGAAAATAAATAAATAAATATATATATATATATATATATATATATATATATATATATATATATATATATATATATATTCTGATTTTTCCTTAAAGCAGGTATTGCAGCAATTCGTACCCGAAGGAGGAGCACTATCGGGTGTGCAACTGGTGCTTAAGAGAGGAAGGGGGCAGATCCTCGCCACCGGCAACAACAACATCTTCTCGACATCCGGTGGTGCTAGACGGCCTGGGAGGAGTCATGTTGCACCGGGGTTCCTTCTCGACGTCGGACATGAACAAGCCCATCAAGAAGCAAGCGGTGCCCAAGAGGTCAAAGTCTTTTTTTTTAATTTTTTTTAATTTTTTTAATTTTTTAATTTATTTTTAATTTATTTTTAAATTTTTAAATTTTTTTATTTGTTTTATTTTTTTAAAATTTTTAATTAATTTTTAATTTTTTCCCGAAAAAAAAATATAAAAAAAATGTAAAACGCACTTTTACATTTTTTCAAATTTTTTTTAAATTTTTTTAATTTTTTTTTTATTATTTTATTATTTTATTATTTTTTTATTAATTTTTTAATTTTTTATTAATTTTTTAATTTTTTTTCGGGAAAAAAATATTAAAAAAATATAAAACGTCCTTCACAAGGGCGTTTTACATTTTTTTTTTAAATTTTTAAATTTTTTTTAAATTTTTTATTAATTTTTTAATTTTTTAATTAATTTTTTATTAATTTTTTAATTTTTTTCAGGAAAAAAAATATTAAAAAAATGTAAAACGTCCTTCACAAGGGCGTTTTACATTTTTTTAAATTTTTTAATATTTTTTTAATTTTTTATTAATTTTTTAATTTTTTATTATTTTTTTATTAATATTTTAATTTTTTTTGGAAAGAGGAGAGAGAACCCTGAAAAAAAAAATATTATTTAAAGCAAAACGCCCTTCGAAAGGGCGTTTTGTAATTTTTTTTTATTTTTTTTATTTTATACTGTTGCCACGTGTCTTTCTGCGAAAAAAAATTTAATATTTAAATAAAAAATGCCCTTAGAAAGGGCGTTTTTCCTAGGAAAAACGTCCTTCTAATGGACGTTTTTATTTAAATATATTATTTTTTTCTTTTTCTTCACTCTCCCCCTCTCTCTCTATTCCTCTCCCGCTATCTCTCTCCCTCTCCCGCTGTCTCTCCTCTCTCTCTCCCTCTCCGCTCTCCCGCTCCCGCTGTCTCTGCTCTCTCTCCCTCGCCCGCTGTCTCTCTCCTCTCTCCCTCTCCCTCTCCCTCTGTCTCTCTCCTCTCTCCCTCTCCCTCTCCCTCTCCCGCTCCCGCTGTCTCTCTCCCTCTCCCTCCTCAGCCTGCAGCAAGCCGGTTGAGAGAGACTTGGAGAGAGGAGAGAAATTAAAAGAAGAGAGAGACTTGGAGAGAGGAGAGGAGAGAGAGAGGAGGGAGAAAAAAAAATTAATAAACAATATAAAACGCCCTTCGAAAGGGCGTTTTGTATTATTTTATTTATAATTTTTTTTTTTTCTGTTCCGTTAACGGAGTTAAAATATAACGACGGAAAAGCGTAAAACGCCCTTCCAAAGGACGTTTTAATACTTTTATTGTAAATTTTGAAACTTTATTGCTTTTTTTATAAATATATTAAAATTTTATGCTCTCAGTGAAATTTTCCGTTATTTCTAAGGTTTTACGTGGGCGATAATAACTTAAACAAACCGAACCCGGTTTTAAAAATCTTAATTAAGGATTTTGGGTTACTTCCGTTCTATTTTTTTGGCAATACTATGTTCTATGTGAAATTTTTTCAAACTTTATTTTTTTTGCAATAAATATAAAGTTTATTGCTCTGACCGCAATTTTTTTTATTTTTATTGCTTCTAATTTTATTATACCAAATAAAAGAAAGTAGATTCCTTTCATTTTCTATCACTCTTTTCAGACTCAAAGAAAAAAAATGATCTTTTTTTTTTCCATATGAATAAAATGTATATCTATACTAATTTTCCTTTCTTCCTTTTTTTTTTATACATTATACAAAACATAGTTTTTAGGCTTAGTTTGGTTCGTGAAAAAAAAAAAGAGAGAATCAATTATTTGTCGTTATTTTTTTAAAAAAAATTATAATTTCTATCATTTCTTCAGTATTTGGAAACACCAGAAAAATGGAAAAGAAAGTGGATTATAGTAGAAAAATAAATCCTTGGAGTGGATGAAAAATCACTTATCTTTATAATTTTTTTTCTTTGAAATTATTTTTTTCTTTGTTTTCTTCATCCAAACATATAAAAGAAATTCCAATATCTTGATTCCGAACACCAGACATGCCTAAGAGTGTTCTCAACTAATGTCGCTTACCATTGCTTATGGGAGTTTAATCCAATACTTATTATAGTTTTTTTTTGGTGGAGACTACACGCACATGCTTTCGTCCATTACTACAACATAGTTGCAGATCCAGATCCCTACAGCATGTTCTTGGTCCGGATCCCAACAAGAAAGTAGAATGATAAGACACTACGTGCATTTTGTACAAACGCCCAACTTTGCCTACTAATTATAATCCTTCCCCAACTAAAAAGTTATTAAGGGAAGCAATAAAGCATAATTAATTTTGTATTTAAGCAAATCTTTTTGGAATATTTTAGCAAATATTCTTACTTAAATTATAGAAACTAATATATACCTTTACTTTTTTTTTTTTTAAACTACAAAATACCATTAGTCCTTTGTATGAAATAATTAAAAGTTTAAGGCCCCTAAGACATTAGTCTAGTGCTAGTGCGAAAGGACATCCATGGGTAAGTCTTGGATTCAAATTCCTCTCGGACGGTTGGGTGGTTTATATAGCCACGATCCAACTTTAAGGAAGAAAACAAAAAAATTAAATAAAAATAAAAATAATTAAAAGTTTAAGGTATATCCTTACTATTTTAACCGGTTTTGAAAATAAAAAATGAAGGCATTTATTTGGTAGATTTTAAAAAAATTAGAGGTATATACTAGTTTTTATAATTTGAGTTAGAATATTTGCTAAAAAAATTTAAAAAAAAATTTAAGTTTTTTTTTTTTTGGTACGTAGGCAACCTGAATTTTGCCTTTTAGCACTACTTTTTCATAAGTAAATTTAATTTTGGACAATTATGTGAAACAGTATGGTTTATCATTTTTCATTGTGGGCATTTTTTTTAGTGTATGGAAATTGGAGAGTAAAGAGTTTGGGCTTTGGTAACAAAAATTATTGTCGCTAGTTCCAATGTAAACCATTTGTGATAAGTTGCTAGTTAGAGCTGTAGATCAAATTTGTTTAACCGGATCCGAAGATGTTGTGTGAAAAACAATTGAATATTTAATAAAAAATGATTATTTGTATTTATTCTCTATTATTAATTATTAATTATTTTTTCTCAATATTTGTATAGCAGTAGAGTAAATACAAATAACATTTGAAAAATAAATAAAATAAAATTAATTGTAATAAAATTAATAATGAAAAAAAACAGAATTAAGAATTAATAAAGAAGAAGAATTATAAAAAATTATAAAAAAATGTTGTTTTTATAGGTTGAGATGTAGTGTGATAGGTTGAGATGCAGCGACGGCTCTATTTGAGTTGCCAATTATTGCATAGGGCAATATTATGTCTACAACCAAATGCTTACAACTTTCTTACAACCGTCACGTGCACGTGACGGTCACGTGACGGCCGTCCATTGGAGGAGAGAAAGAGGTGGAATCCGATGGCTGTCCGATTGGCCGTCACGTGGCAGGAACGTTACGTGACAGCCGTTCGTTGGGGCCGGATGTGACTCACAATAGCGGAGGGTAGATAGGGTTGTAAGAATGTTACAAGTATTTGGTAGTAAACTTAGCATTATTGTTTTTGCATATATAGAGCAAGAGTTTTTGTTGTCTTTATATTACTTTGTTTCCTTCAAAATTTTGACAACTAGTGTGTGGTAGCTTAGTTGACAAAGTCTTCGGTACTTTATTTTAGAGGTTTCGAGTTTATAACAACACGAACACATTTTCTATTTTTATCACGATTCTACATATTGATGTTCTATTAAATTCGACAGACACATGATAATCCATTATAACTTTGTAACAAATTCTGTGCAATGCCTCCTATTCAATAGTCAATGTATTTTCGTTCTCTCTCAAAAATAATTCCGTACTGTTTTTAGTAAAAAAAATATATTATTAAAAAAATTGTCAAAATTTTAACAGTTATAAATAAATTTTTGAACTAGATCTAAATAAAATTTTAAGTAAAATTTTAAAAAAAAAAATTAGAACAATTCGAGCAATGACTTTATCAAGAACCAAAAATAAATGGAGCCCAACACTTTTCTTAGGTTTGTTTCCATACGTTTAAACCGCGTAGAGACCATTTCCAGCTCATTTACAAGAAAAGGGTTCATGTTGGCACGCAACAAATATGACTGTGACCAAAGAAAGTATATAGAATACATATTCAAATATAACAACCATAGTAAACAATGCATCCAATTTTATATATTCCGTTACACAATCACCCATCATAAGTTGAAAACAACATCTACGTAACATAGAAATTAAAAATTTGATAATTCTCGCAATTCTTTTTATTGAATGATTTTATGCCTTGCCAAACCGAGTCTAGCAACGTCCTCAAGTAATTGAGAGCGCCTCACCTTGAAGCAGATATACATAGGCAACAAAATGGAATTACTATCATGACTTGGCATGATTTTCGTAGAGATTGGAGACTCCTTAGACACACACAAATACCATGTTGGGTTTTTATTTTTGAACAATATAAAATAGTCTCACATTCATATGACATTTTCAAGTGTATATTTGAGTATAATTTTTTTTTTTTCTTTTATTGACTTGTGAATATAAGAAGTGGTAGTACATGTGGCTAGAATGGTGGAATATTTTCTTAGAGAACAAAGTTCATGGCACCTAAGAAAAATTTATGTTTTTCGTCACCCATTTATTTGGAGTTTCTCCTTAGGAGCTAGAGTGACTCGGAATCAGACGAAGAACGTAAAGTGGTGCTTTGGTGGCGCACTTCGCACGTACGAATCAGAAGTGATACGCTTAGTTACGCCGTTCTACGCTCATTTATGTGCGAGTTTTCTCGTGGATGTGACACTGACTGCGCGGTGGCGCGAAAAACGCAAGCAGCGTGGCACAGAAAGCGCACCATCGGTCCAGCGAAACAACGTGGCAGCGCACCAACGGAATAGCGCAGGCTGCACAGGACGATCTGCAGGTGCTGGGAAGAAAAATACGTTGTGTGATTGATTTGAGTGAAAATTTTGTTCTAACGACTCCTTATCTTTTGAGATTTGGAGATAATGGTTAGTAATAGACCCTTATCTTTAGGAATTATCTCTGGATTAAGTGGATGGTGACTGATTAGGGATTGGTTGTGCCTTTCATATATATATATATATATATATATATATATATATATATATATACTTCTCTTTTAGATAGACATAAGACAAAAGAATAGAGAAAATCCACGACAAGAGTAACAAGAGCGTTCCAAAATTTATATTTAGAACTTGTTAGTTCCTAAGAGAAAATCAACGGAAAGGATCGAATTTTGCTTTGAACAATGGTGATCTTCATTACCTCAGCGAGAACTATTGTTCAAAGTTCTTTCTTCTTCTTCTTCTTCTTCTTCTTCTTCTTCGTTTTGTTTCTTCTATCTTTGTAGCAACTGCATGCAACTGCATTTGCTAGGGTTATTTTTGAAAGTTGTCTTTTTCTTAAGAGTCTGTTTATAACATGATTACATAAGACTAAAAAAATAACCCATTTATGATCTTTGATTTTGCGTACTTTGTATGATCTCGGTAACCCGACAAGTATATATATTTTTTAGAGATTGAAGAAACTCCATAGACATACACAAGTAATATTTTCAGTCTATAATTGATCTATCAAAATAACACAATAACACGATAATTAAATTTTTTGTCTGAATCCAAATCTAACCAAAAAATGAACAACTAGCCAACCAAAAAAATTAACAACCAACACTTATCCTTGTTATAACGTAGGTTACTAAAGGGTTGGATTTCCACTTTGTATTTTAGTCCCACATTGGTTAGAGATAGTATTGCATCTACATTGGGTTGTATAAATAAGGTCTTTGCCTCCCACTATATGATTACACAAATAAGAGATATTCTCTCCTATTTTCTTCTTCCTTCTTCTACGTTTATTCTAACACGTTATCAACACGAAGCTCTAACGGGAGAAAATAAGCGAGAGCATCTCAGTGAAGCCGCCATTTGCGGATTCTCCACTTCGGTAATAGCAATATGTTGAGCCTCACAAAGCATTATTTCAAGCCACTAAACTTAAAAGGCCAGAACTTTCTCAACTGGAGATTGGATATTGAATTGCACCTTCAAGCCAAAAGCTTAGGTGACGCAATTGTGGCTGATAAGCAAATATCTGCACAAGATAAAGCGAATGCTTTAATTTTCCTAAGACATCATATTCATGATGATCTCAAGGCTGAGTACTTAACAGTTAAGGACCCCTTGGTGCTATGAAATTCTATAGCTAAGATATATGATCACCAGAAAATGGTCATACTACCAGGTGCACTCCATGAATGACTCAATCTACGTTGTTAAGATTATAAGACAGTTGCAACCTATAATTCAGTTATGTTTAGGATTACTTCACAATTGAAGTTATGTGGTGAAGAAGTGACAGATCATTCCATGTTAGAGAAAATATTCACCATATTTTATGCGACTAATATGACCCTACAACAGACGTATAGGGAGAGGAATTTTAAGAAGTATTCTGAACTCATTGTTGTCTTACTCGTGGCCGAGAAAAATAATGAGTTATTAATCAAAAATCATACTAGTAGACCAACTGAGTCTGCACCAATTTCAACTGAAGTGAATGCGACTAGTGCTCGAAAAAATGTGACCAATACTAGAGGTCGAGAAAATCACAGAGGTAGAGGGCATGAACGTCGTGGAAGACAAAGAAATGGCTACAATTCGTGTCCAAGGAACGATACACAGTTTAAAAAAATAAGTGATTTAATCATCGAAGAAACAATGCCCAAATTTTTAATCCAACTGCTCCAATTGATATTTGCAAACGTTGTGGAAGAGTTGGTCATTAGATGCGAAACTATCGAACTTCACAAAAGAAAGTGGACGAGTATGAAGCCTTAAATGGTGTAGAGACTAATCCCATGGAGGGTACAACACAAATGGATTTTAATAATTTTTTCCAAGATAAGGATAAAAACGTAATTTTGGAAGACCAGTTCAACGCTATGATAGACGAAGTCAATGAATAGTTATTGTATGCTTATCTAAGTTTATTTACTTTCTACTTTGAATAAATTGGTTATTATATGATTAATAGTCTACATAGTTTACTTTCTTTGAAACAGTTTCATTTAGATTTAGATCAAGTTGTAATAATTGACAATATGCCAAGTTTAACCATTTAGAAGCATATTAATATATTATTAATTTTTATTTTTGAAAGGTATGAACAATGATGATGGCATATGCTTGATAGATAATGCAACAACTCACACTATATTAAAAACTAGAATTTTTTTACAACATATGCCTCAAACACTACCAAGGTGACCACCATTGCTAGACCCGTGCAGATTATAGTATGGTAAGACCGATGTTGTGTTGCCAAATTGAACACACTTAGTCATTCGAAATACATTATTCTCTAGTAGATATACTAGAAATCTACTCATCTTTAGAGATATTCGAATGAACGAGTTTTATGTTGAAACCATGAACGATGATAGCAAAGAGTATCTTTGTATCACCTCTAATGTTGGAAGCAATAGGATCACATTAGAAAAGTACAAGTTAATCTCCTCGGGGCTATATCAAACTACTCTGAAGGTAGTACAATCTCACCCCGTCACTAGCAAAAGGCTAAAGGATCCAAGAAATCTAATCCTTTGGCATGGCAGATTGGGTCATCCAGGATCGACTATGTTGAGAAAGGTCATCAACAATACCAATGGGCATAATTTATCATACCAAAGTCTTTCCTTTCCTACTGAATATTTGTGTGTAGCTTGTTCACAGGGTAAACTCATTACAAGACCTTCACTTCTCAAAATACCTTCCGAATCACCACCACACTTCAGAGAATACAAGGTGATATTTACGTACCAATTGATCCTGCTAGCGGACCTTTTAGATATTTTTATGGTTCTAATAGATTATTCTAGTCAATGGTCAAATGTTTTCTTACTCTCATCTAGAAATTTTGCCTTTTCCAAGCTACTTTCTCAGTTGATTAAGCTTAAGACTCATTTTTCTGACTAAGATGTTAGAACGATTCGACTTGATAATGCAGCTGAGTTCACTTTTCGTACTTTTGATGATTATTGTGCTTTCGTAGGAATATAAGTTGAACATTATGTCCCTCATGTTCATACCCAAAATGGTTTAGCGGAGTCATTGATTAAGCATTTTCAGCACATAGCAAGGCCTTTACTCATGCAATCAAACTTTCCCGTTTTAGCTTGGGGATATGCCATATTACATGCTGCTAAATTGATCATTGTTAGGCCAACTGCATATCATAAATTTTTACCATCACAACTTATGACATGCTATCAACCTAACATCTCTTATTTGTGTAAATTTGGTTGTACTGTTTATGTTCCTATCCTTCCTCCTCAGCGCTCTAAAATGGGACCTCAACGTCGTTTAGGAATTTATATTGGTTTTGATTCGCCCTGAATCATTAGATGTTTAGAACCTTTAACTGGTAATTTTTTACTGCTAGATTCGCAGACTGCCATTTTGATGAGACTAAATTTCCGTCGTTAGGGGGAGATAAGAAAAAAAAGAATGTTCTTACAGAACCATTCGCCATAAATAAATGACATAAATTATCATGAGATAATCCCACTCTGACTCATTTAGATCCTCGTACTAATCAATCTGAAACTGAGGTACGAATGATATTGCATCTATAGGAGATTGCAAATCAAATGTCAGATGCATTTACTGATGCAGCAAAAGTGATTAAATCACATGTGCCCGTTGTAAAAGCGCCAGCTCGAATTGATATTCCCATAGGAAAAAATAGCAGAGTGGCTAATGAATCTACTGCACGCCATGTCACGTCCCGATCCCGCAGGGGACCGTTCGTCCACGCTTGGGTCCTTGAGGGACCGATCGTCCTCGCTTGGGCGTGATGTCGTGCAAACCTAAGTTGCGCTTGCACAAGGCCAAAGTTTGAATAAGGGAAAGTAAGCTATTCAAGACGGAAGTAGTGGCACAATATTGCAGAAAAGTAAAGAACACAATGGCATAAGAAAATAAGCTCTTTATTGATAATCAAGATGTGTTACAAGCGACGTTTGGCCGAGATTATAATTCGCTCAAGCTCTCTTTCTCTTGATTACAATAATATCGTTCCATACATTATATCCCTTTATACAAAAGTAGCTAAAAGCAATCTCGATACGGCTCAAGACATCGACTCTAGATTTTCGGGTCCTGGGGATAAGGCACGGCTATCGCTTCCTCGGAGGATCCAGCACATGCGAACAAACAAACTGTTGGTGGGTTGTAAACCCCCTGATTTTTCAAAATTTTAAAAAACTGGATTTTTCATAATTTTCTGGAATTTTCTGGGAATTTTCTGTAATTTAAAAACAGAGTTTTATTTATTAAATAAATTTTAAATGATGATAAACAATATTAAAATATTATGAAAATAATATTTTTGGATGTAAAATGAAAAACTGGACTTAGGGCAATTTTTCTGGAATTTATTGGGCCCCGGACCTATTTTTAAAAACACCTAAATTTAATTATTTAATTATTTATTAAATAATTACTGGATATTATTATTATTATTATTATTATTATTTTAAAAATTAAACCGGCCCGGCCCAACAAGCCCAGCCCAACCCATCCGCTGCGGGTCGGATCCGGGTCAACCCGCGACCCGAACCCGCAGCCCAAACCCGCATTCGCCTAGCGGGTCGGGCGGGTCGGCCAGACCCGAACCCGCCGCCCAACCCGACCCGTGACCCCTCCTCCCCCACGCTGCGTGCCCGACTTCCCTGCCGCGTTCTCCGGCCACGTCGTCGGAGATCCGCCCGCGCCTCACCCCACGATCCCTCGGCTCCGCCTTCTCCGCCACGACCTCGGCCACCCCCTTGGCTCTCCGCCCCTATATATACCCCCTCGGCTCCGGCCAACTCCCCCAACCATCACCCCGCCTGAACCCTAGGACCACCGCCACCACGACCCCGGCCATCCTCCGTGACCTCCACCTTCTCCTCCTCCTTCCCAGCTCCACCGCTCCGCCCACCGGCCGACCCGCCTCAGTCCCCCGAGCGTGACCCCGCTGCCCCTCGACCCCAGCTCCGGCCGCCGTCCTCCACTGGCCCATCTCCGCCTCCCCGAAGCCGCCCAGCCCCTCGTCGAGCCTCCGCCGCCCTGAGCCACCCTCCCCCGACGAGTCTCGGCCGAACCCGACCCCGGACACGGCAGGCGGACACAGACACGACTCGAAACCCTAACCCTAGGTTTTGGATTGTGTCGGACACGTGTCGGACACGACGAAAACCCGGTTTTCGAACCCTGTTCAGGTACGTGTATCTTTCTGCTCGTAACCCCATTTTCGATTCCGTCAGTTGCGTTGCGTAGCCTGCATGACCCCCTCGGTGTCCGTGCAACCTGTTCGAGGCATCGCGGCCTGTGGCGATCGCACACCGCGATCCAAAAACAGGAAAAATCAGACCCTGTTTCACCCCGGAACTGAGTGCGCCCCGCCAAACGGGACGACTTGGTCGCGTGCGGTCTTCACAGACACGAGCGCCTCGTCGATACGGACGTGTGAGATTTCGCAGAAGCTGATTCGGGTGTGCGTGCACACCGGAATCAACGCGTATCCGCGGATATCGCCCCGTATCCGACTTTTCTGCAATTTACCCTAACTTTGTGTACACACGTCGGATCGAGACAAAACTTGCGCCATCGGACTCGTAGCGATACGTTGGTCCTGTGGGTCAAGTTTGGTTCGATTCTGAGAACGTTGACGAAATCGCGTGTCGTGGGCCCCACAAGCCCCGCTCGACGGGCGATTTTGTGTTCGGCTCATCGGAATATAATTCTGAAAGTTCCGTGGGGTTCGTATCATCGTTCCTGACCTGTTGACACTAAGTTTAGTGAATTTGGAGACCGTTGACCCGGACACGTTTTTCGGTGCAAAGCGGGCCCACACGTGGACCCCGTTTTGACCCGAAACTGCCGTTTCTGCCCTTGTCTCCAAATTGGACCCAAGGACAGGCGTTTTTAGCTGATTGATATTTTCTGGATCTGATGGTGATGTTTGTTTCAGCAATCGGAGTACCGCCTGCAATTCCAGCTGAAGTCAGAGCCGCAATTGGAACAGGAACCACAGGCAAGTGTACCTTGCCAAACGCTGCAGCTTGCTATATATTTTTCTTGGTTAATTTTGCATCAGTGAGAACATAGAGCTTGTAAATTCTCAGTAATTTCTGTTATAGTATTTTACTTGAATTCTGGTAAATCCATATGTAACTTGTTTTAACTGCTTAACCTAGGAAACGTGTGTCGTGCTTAGTGTCCGATCATAGTCGGGTGCCAACCCCGTACGCGGTGTTGGGTACGTCATTAGAGATGGACAATTGATATCCTTATTCTCGTACTTGTCCTATCAAGTACACCAGAACCTAGGACACTTGACACTATTTCATGAGACAGAGTCTTCCTGAGACATTCGAGGTAATTCTGTATAGGATGCATGTTTTATGACATAGACTTTACATTCTTAGACATTTGATTCATAGCTATCAGACTTGCTGCATTAGTTATAATCGTGCGTGACATGGACATGAGGCATCGTGGACATGAGACGTGGGATTACATTGGGTGGGGAGAGACACACAGACTACAGGCTGATATTATATATATAAAACATAGTATATAACATAGTGTAATTCATAGTTATTGCCGCTACCGGCTCCCCGACACAGAGCTTGTAGTGGCTTCAGCCTGAATTCTAGTGCTGCTCTCATATTGCATATCACTTAGCTGGTTACATAGCTTACCCTCTTGTTTAATTATCTGCTGCACTGTGTTTATTTTGGCTTGTATTTTCTGTACCTTGCTGTCCCCTGAGGACCTGGATCCGGATTATGTCCCCAGGTACAGCTGAAGAGAACTACCCAGAGGTGTACGGTACCGGAGCACTCCTTAGAGCAGAACAAGGAACAGAGGACGAAGCAGTGGCCGAAGATTTCTCCTGAGCACCGGCTTCAACTACACAGTATTTACATTTTCAGCATTTCAATTCCTGTCTATTTTTCCTTAAATGTAACAGAATATTTCTCGGATTTGTTTCCCGAGATAATCTTATTTGATATTGCATATTTATTTCCATTGCATTATTTCTGGCATTTAATCTGTGTTTACCCTGTGGATGAGATTAGAAATACCTGAGACTTGTACATTATACTGCTCGACTACAGCTTAAGCATGCCCTGATGGATCCATTAAATTGGGTTGTCCATCGGTGCGTGCTGCTGGCCATTGCTCACGTGCTCAGTCCCTCGTCATTTTTGGGACTGGGGCGTGACATGGGTCAACACTTTGGAGAAAGCACTGGTGAGTATAAAATCAACGAACATAAGTGTAAATGTCACGCTCCGATTCTGTGGAATCGATAGTCGTCCCCCGGGCGTGACGCCGTACAGGCCTAGGTTGCGCACCGCACAAGGTTAAAGTATTTTGCATAACAAGCACATATTCAGAGTACGCAGGTAAATTAAAATACAAGTTGAAGATTGAAAAGTTCTCTTTATTGATAATGAACATCTATTATGAACTCTTGAACGAGTCAGCTAATTGCCGCACGGGCTTACAAAAGTGTTAACACAAAATGAGATAGCAGTCTTGTACATTACATCCCTTTACTAAACTTTAAAATGTAAAGACCTCCTGGAGGGATAACGGCTTTACCTCTGAGCTGCATTATTTTTGGGTTGCTAGCTCTTGCTTCAAAATGCTTCAAAAGATAGCACGCTCAGGACGCGCCTACAGCTGGACTGGATCGGGAAAACGACTTCAGCTCCTCGCTCGGCTCTCCTTTGTACGGGGAACCTGTTTCAACGAGGGTCAGTACATTAAAATGTAATGGTGAATGCGAGCTAACCCAACTATACCAATCAACACGTTGTTTATATGAAGCATGCATATTATTTATAGTCTTTCTATCTTGTCTTAGTTCATTTTATAAGCAGTCATATATAATAAAACTACTGAAATAAACTTGTCACCGTTCGATAACTTTTACTTGCCCGTCTGAACCACCTACACAATACTTACCATGTCCTTCCCTGCCAAGAAGACACAAGTTAGCTTTCAACAGGTTTAAATATACGAGGTGATCACTGGTGTATGCCATAATGGACGATCTAGTCTTGAATAAGGATGGTTTATAGCAAAGATTCAGTAGTGGCTATAGACCATCCCGTCAAGATGCAGGAGACTATCGTGAAGTTTCGTCCGGACCGGATCGGTGTCAGTGCCCCAGCGACCGTCCGCAGGAACCATTGACCTTGTGCACAAGTTGTCTGTGATCAACGTAGTATACTAAGTTGGCAGTTGAGGCATTTCAGGACAATATCAGGCACAGGACAGTAACATGACAAGATCTACTTTTGCATAGTCTTCTTGTTTAGTTTATTGCATACATGATGAGTTCTATACATAGCATAATTTAAAGAAGAGTATACATTCTAACTTGTATTTATGCATATAATAAACATTCCAAAAGAACAAGCATGCAAATAAGTAACCGTTCACAAATTTGATTGACAAGCATAATAATCCAAGTCTATTCCCTTTTTATCTTGACATCTTTTAGTTATTACTTGGTATCGTTTGATCGGGACAAACAAGAATGCAAGATTTTTAGGTGTAAAGACTGAAAGAAGGGCCAACTGAATCGAATATAAGCCACTCACTTAGTTGGTTGGAAGGGAGAAGGAAAGAGGTGCTTCAGGACTCCGCTCGCACGTCGTCTACTGCTCGTTCACCTGTATTGCCACGAACAGCTGATCAATACCTCTTCTACTCTTTCCAATTTCGAAGTTGAAGTGCAGTTCAACGAACAAAAATAATAAAATCCATCTAAACCGTTCAAGAAAACTCAAGCAAATCCAAAAACTAACTCAAGGCACGAAAGCAACAAGCGACAGTGAAAATTGAGGCAATCAAAGATGCAGCAGAGAGGTCTCTCCTGACTCTGCCGCTAAGTCGATCCTGGGGGCACGATCCACTGAATATGGGAATCGATTCCGAAGAAGCAAATCCATAACGAGGATGGGTTCTTGTTTCAATCTATCCCGATCGAACGATACCGTCTTGTATTTCTTAGCCGCGCTTCCCGAATAGGAGAAATGGGGCACCACATCCTACCCAACTAATTGGAAGTTTCGTCCACGAAACTTATAAATATAACCTACCTCTAGGAAACATTATGTTGAGGACGACTATTATGGCGGCTCAATGGACAGTCAGGAACGGCATGGTCTGGATCCCCACAAACGAGACATAATTTGAGTTTTCTTCGACAATTGTCTACCGTGTGCCCCGGCTTCTTACAGTAGGAACACGGTTGCCTTGGGTTTCCTCTTTGTGGACCACCGTTGTTAGGGCACTTTGCAGCATTGTTTCCTCTTTCGTTGCTATGGCGTTTGTGATTGGAGGTATGCACAGCGCCGGTAGGAACGTGAGGATACTGCGGTTCAAGAGAGAGGGCATGATTCATGACTCTCCGCATAGTCTCGTACTGATGAACGACTACGTGCGCATGGATGTCAGGACGCAGACCTCCTTCAAACCTTCTAGCTCGACCCGTTGCATCAGGTAAATAAGAGCTTGTAAATTTGGAGAGTCGGTTGAATTCGGCTGAATACTGCTTAACTGTCATGCTGCCTTGCCGTAGTTGTACGAACTCGTTCTCCTTCTAACGACGCACATGAGGGGGTATGAACTTCTCTTCAAATGTGGCACGAAAAGTAGCCCACGTGATCGCCTCCTCTCCATGGTCAACTTGAAGAGATCGTCGATGCACGTCCCACCAATCGTGCGCGTTAAGATGGAGCTGCAGTTGAGCGCATGCGACTCGCTTCTCTTTGGGGACCTCTAGCAGGGAGAAATGGTCTTCAAGTTCAACCAACCAATCTAGAGCCATGATTGGGTCCTCATTCCCGTTGAATGGAGTGTTACAGACTTTCTTGAAATCGCCAAAGTCGAAGGCAGTCACATCCCTCTTCCTTGGAGTTTGAGGCATCTCGACTTCAAGCGCGGGTTGCTCCACCGGAGTCGTCGCTATTATCGCGGAATGGTTGGAGGCCAAAGTCTACACAATCTGCGGCAGGGTATTTACCTGCTTTTGCTGGAGTGAGAATCGTGTCTCCATATTGTCTTAAAACTTGAGTTGCCTCTCCTCCGCTCGCTTCTTGGCCCGTTCGTAGCGAGCCTCGTCCCTTTGTTGGTTTGCCTCCAACATCCGCATCATTTGCTGGATGGGATCGATGCGAGACATGGCCCGCTGGCTTCGTGAACTTTCCGAAGTGCCCGAATTACTTTCTTGGGCTTGCGTCTCACCCGGTGCTAGCGCTGAAGATTGCGCTAGTGCCATTCCTTCAAAAGAATGTAAATTATATTAGGATCATAATGTATTATGGACTTATTGCATGAACTTATCTCATTTTGGCCTAACGAGTTCAAGAGTTCCCATAGGGATTTGATCGTTAAAGAAACTTTTCCAATACGAGAGTCAAAGGAACTTGAAGCTGTGCTCTGATACCAACATGTCACGCCCCGATTCCGTGGAATCGATAGTCGTCCCCCGGGCGTGACACCGTGCTGGCCTAGGTTGCGCACCGCACAAGGCTAAAGTATTTTGCATAACGAGCACATATTCAGAGTACGCAGATAAATTGAAACACAAGTTGAAGATGTAAAAGTTCTCTTTATTGATAATGAACATCTATTAGAAACTCTTGAATTAGTCAGCTAATTGTTGCACGGGCTTACAAAAGTGTTGACAAAAAATGAGATATCAGTCCTGTACATTACATCCCTTTACTAAACTTCAAAATGTAAAGACCTCCTGGAGGGATGACGACTTTCCCTCTGAGCTGCATTATTTTTGGGTTGCTAGCTCTTGCTTCAAAATGCTTCAAAAGATGGCACGCTCAGGACGCACCTACAGCTGGACTGGATCAGAAAAACGACTTCAGCTCCTCGCTCGGCTCTCCTTTGTACAGGGAACCTGTTTCAACGAGGGTCAGTACATTAAAATGTACTGGTGAATGCGAGCTAACCCAACTATACCAATCAACACGTTGTTTATATGAAGCATGCATATTATTTATGGTCTTTCTATCTTGCCTTAGTTTATTTTACAAGCAGTCATATGTAATAAAACTACTGAAATAAACTTGCCACCGTTCGATGACTTTTACCTGCCCGTCTGAACCACCTGCACAATATTTACCATGTCCTTCCCTGCCACGAAGACACAAGTTAGCTTGCAACAGGTTTAAATATACGAGGGGATCACTGGCGTATGCCATAATGGACGATCTAGTCTTGAACAAGGATGGCATTTAGCAAAGATTCAGTAGTGGCTATAGACCATCCCGTCCAGATGCAGGAGACTATCGTAAAGTTTCTTCCGGACTGGATCGGTGCCAGTGCCCCAGCGACCGTCCGCAGGAACCGTTGACCTTGTGCACAAGTTGTCTGTGTTTAACGTAGTACATTAAGTTGGCAGTTGAGGCATTTTAGGATAATATCAGGCACACGACAGTAACAGGGCAAGATCTACTTTTGCATAGTCTTCCTATTTAGTTTATTGCATACATGATGAGTTCTATACATAGCATAATTTAAAGAAGAGTATACATTCTAACTTGTATTTATGCATATGTTGAACATTCCAAACGAACAAACATGCAAATAAGTAACCGTTCACAAGTTTGATTGACAAGCATAATAATCCAAGTCTATTCCCTTTTTATCTTGACATCTTTTAGTTATTACTTGGTATCGTTTGATCGGGACAAACAAGAATACAAGATTTTTAGGTGTGAAGACTGGAAGAAGGGCCAACTGAATCGAATATAAGCCACTCACTTAGTTGGTTGGAAGGGAGAAGGAAAGAGGTGCTTCAGGACTCCGCTCGTGCGTCATCTACTGCTCGTTCACCTACATTGCCACGAATAACTGATCAATACCTCTTCTACTATTTCCAATCTCGGAATTGAAGTGCAGTTCAACGAACGAAAACAATAAAATCTATCGAAACCGTTCAAGAAAACTCAAGCAAATACGAAAACCAACTCAAGGCACGAAAGCAACAAGCGACAGTGAAAACTGAGGCAATCAAAGATGCAGCAGAGAGGTCCCTCCTGACTCTGCCGCTAAGTCGATCCTGGGGACACGGTCTACTGAATATGGGAATCGATTCTGAAGAAGCAAATCCATAACGAGGATGAGTTCTTATTTCAATCTATCCCGATCGAATGATACCGTCTTATATTTCTTAGCCGCACTTCCCGAATAGGGAAAATGGGGCACCATAGTAAACACCCTAATTTTTTAGAAATTAAATTTAAATTTTATTATTTTTTATTATTGAGATTAAGGGAGAATTTTTTATATTTTTAACTAATTAGAATAAATATTAAATTCATGGATTGATATTTTTGTATATTTAATTAATTACTATTATTGCAAAAAATATATATTTTTGGGTGTACAACTATTATTAGAGTATTGTATAATTTTTTTGAAATTTATTGAGGTCCAAAACTATTTTTAGATGGCTATATATATATATATATATATATATATATATATATATATATATATATATATATATATATATATATATAGTTATTTATAATTAAACCAACCCAACCCAAACCAACCCAAACTTAAATCCTAAACCCGTACCCGTAAACCCACTAATCCCCCTACAGTAACTGCCCCCCCCCCCCCCCCGCTACTGTTCCCCTCTCCGCAACCCCCGCGACCTCCTCCCTTCCCCTCCCCATCAACCGCGAACCCCCTCTCTTCCTCTCCCTGTAACTCCCCCCTTCACCCTATATATAGAATAGAGGAGACCTTCACCACTAGCATCTCCCCACAAGTCCAACCGACCATCGCCGACCGTCGGACCGTCGCACGCCACCGCCACGAACAACCGCCCAGAATCCCCGAGCAGCAGCAGTAACGAGGTACTCTACTTCTCGCTCTTGTATCTCCCTACACAATAATCCAAACAGTGAACCGTCGAGTCCTATGTAAAGACCACATGACTCCCTTGAATCCTGTATAATTAGTTTAGCTTATCGTGTCCTGTGTCGATCGTAAATTGTAACACAAAACAGAAAAAATGACTGAGTTTTGGGAACATAAACTGTTCCAAGTACACGTGTTTGAGTCCCGTTATCTTCATAACGACACGCGATGTTAAAATTCTACTTAAACAGTAATTTAGACTGCACAACCTAGTTTTAATTCCTTTAAATATTTTATTTTAATTCGATGTATGCTGTGATTTATTTGCTGTTGAAATTGACCGAACACATGATTTTCTAAACCCAAATTTTTTCGAAACGGGGTGGGTCGCGCTAAACGAGGCAACTTTATCGTGTACAAATTGTACCAAAAGACGTGTATCGTCAACGCGTACGTGTAGAATTTTGTAAAAGTTGATTTGGACGTGTGTGCACACAGGAATTAACGAGTATCCGTCGAAAAGCACTATATCGACATGTTCTGACACTCGTCATAATTTCGTGTGTGCTTGTCATTTCAAAACGAAACTTGGGCCATCAGATTCGCAGTGTTACGCTAGTCCTGTGACCCAAGTTTGGTTCGATTATGAGAACATTGATGAACCCACGATTCCACTTGACGGATGATTTCGTGACCGACTCATCAGAATCCAGTTCTGGACATTCCTTTGGGTTCGTATCATCTTTCTGGACTCCTAGACACCAAGTTTGACGAATTTGGAGAACTTTATCTTTGGCATATTTTTCGGTGCAAAGTGGGCCACATGTGGACTCCGCTTTGACCAGAAACTGTCAATTCTGGCATGTGTCTAAATTGGACTTATGGGTAGTCAATCCTAGCTATTTTAAGTATTCTAAGAGCAATAGTGATGTTTGTTTCAACATCCGAAAGTATACTTGGATATTTCACTTCTACATGAGCAGTTGACGGAGTTCAGAGCCCAGACAAGTGTACCTTGCCAAATCTGCAGAGATCATGTTATATTATTTGCTTTATATATATATATATATATATATATATATATACTTCTGTGATGTACCTGTTCAATCTATGACCGTGAGACGTTGCTTAGCGTCCGAACAAGATTCGGGTGTCGACGTCGTACGCGGAGTCGTGTAACGTCATTTAGATATTTGATTCTACGATCCTATTTTTACGTGCTTGTTTTACCAAGTACGTCATACCATAAGACACTTGACACTATTCATGTAACAGAATCTTTCATGAGTTATTTATGGTAATTCTGTATAGGCTTACAGGATTCGTGACATGAGACTTGCATATATAGAGATATCATTATGACTCGTTGTACTAGCTAGAGGTCATGATCTTGCGTGTTATGGACATGAGACGTTGTGGACATGAGACGTGAGGTTACATTGGGTGGTAAGAGACACACAGGCTACAGGCTGATTATATATATACTACTGGAATACATGATACTACTTGCTTTGGCACTTATATTGGAGTCATGATACTACTTGCTGCTATGGGCTCCCCGACACAGAGCCTGTAGTGGTCTCAGACTGAGTACTAATGATGCTCTCATTTGTATTTCATATAGCTGGTTACATAGCTTGTCTTGAGGATCTGTTTTATATTTACTATATTTTATTTGGCTTGAGTGTTTCTTGTACCTTGTATGTCCCCTGAGGACCTGGATCCGGATTATGTCCCCAGGTACAGCAGATGAGGATTACCCCGAGGTTTACGGGACAAGAGCTGTCGTTGGAGCAGTACTAGCACCAGAGGACGAGATTGTGCCGGAGGATTTTTCCTGAGTATTCAGTTTCATACTTAGTTATTTATGCTCATTGATATTTCATATATGGACTTATGTACTGTAAAGCCCCTGATTTTCAAGAATTTTTAATTTGGAATTTTCCTGTATTTTCTGTAATTTTCTGGAATTAAACTAAGGTATTTTAATAACTAAATAATTTTTAAATATTATTAATATTAAAATATTATAAAAATAATATTTTCTGGTGTAAAATGAAAAATTAGACATAGGGTAATTTTTTTGGAATTTATTGGACCCCGAACCTATTTTTAAAGCCTTAAAAATCCTATTTTTAAATAAACCAAATAAACTGGGTTGAACCGGGTTCAAACCGGGCTGAACCGGGCTGAACCCGGTCCAACCGAACCGGACCACCCCCTAACGGGCCGGGTCCTACCCGCCTGACCCGACCCGCGCACCCTCACCCGCACCCGTACGACCGATCCCTTCCCCCGACCCCTCGCTCCCCCTGCCTCCGACCGGCCAACCCGCCACCGCCTCGCCTCCCCGACCGCTCCGGCTACCCGCACCGGTCGCCGCTTCGCTGCCCGACCGCTCGGCCTCCCCGCACCGGTCGACGCACCGCCTCCCCGCTCCTCCCCTATAAAAACCCTCCTCCGGTGACCCCTCTCCGCCTGACCACCCTACTCCGACGCCAGAGCTCCGCCGCCGCCTCGCCGCGACGCCGCCACCGCCTCTCCGCCTCGCCGCCCCGCCTCCTTCCTCCTTCCCCCAGCAAGCCCGCAGCCGCAGTAGCAGCTGCTCCAGTCCACAGCAGCCGTCCGCCGTTCCCCGCCCGCTCCGGCACGCCGCCGCCTTCGGCCAAAGCCTCCTCCGCTGCCCCCGGCCTCCCAACGGCCCGCTTCCGGCCGCCGCAACTCCGACAGAAGCCTAGCCCTAACCCTAACCCTAGGCGGACACGGACACAGGACTAGGACACTGTGTCGTGTCGACGCGGATACGCGAATCCTCATTTTCTGGAGCCCTGTTCAGGTATCCATTTCTCTCTGCTCGTTGACCCATTTTCGATTTCGTCTGTTGCAACGCGAACCCTGCGTGACTCTCTCGATGCCCGTACAACCCGCTCAGTGCATCGCGCCCTGTGGCGATCACAAACCGCGATCCAAAAACAGAAAAAATAACGCCCTGTTTTACCCCGGAACTGAGTACGTCCCGCCAAACGGGATGACTTGGTCGCGTGCGGTTTTCACCGATATGTGCGCGTCGTTGATACGGACGTACGGGATTTCGCAGAAGTTAATTTGGATGTGCATGCACACCGGAATCAACGCGTATCCACCGACAACGTCCCGTATCCGTCCTTTCTGGTTCTCGCTGTAACTTAGTGTACACACGTCGGATCGAGACAAAACTTGCGCCATCGGACTCGTAGCAATACGCTGGTCCTGTGACCCAAGTTTGGTTCGATTCTGAGAACGTTGACAAAATCGCGTATCGTGGGCTCCACAGGCTCCACTTGACAGGCGATTTTGTGATCGGCTCATCGGAATCCAGTTCTGGAAGTTTCGTTGGGTTCGTATCATCGTTCCTGACTTGTTGACACTAAGTTTGACAGATTTGGAGATATTTGACCCTGACACATTTTTCGGTGCAAAGCGGCCGACATTGGACCCCGTTTTGTCCTGAAATGTCATTTTTGCCCCTGTGTCCAAATTGGACTCAAGGACAGGCGTTTCTAGCTGATTGATATTTTTTGGATCTAATGGTGATGTTTGTTTCAGCAACCGGAGCAGTCCCTGCAATTCCTGCTGAAGTCAGAACTACAATTGGAGCCGGAACCCCAGGCAAGTGTACCTTGCCAATCTCTGCAGTTTTTGCTACTTATTTTCTTGACATATATACTTGTTGTACATGCTTAAACCTAGGACCGTGTGACTTACTGTAAACCCCCTCGACCAGATTTCAGTATTTTTAGGATTATTTTAACAATTTAGGATTTATTGCAATTTATTAATTTATTTTCCTACATATCCTGTTGACTTGTGCACCTGTCCATCTCCTAATTATTTGGAGCTTTACCCTGACTGTTATTGCCAAATAAAGTTCACATACCTGTCCTAGACATGTCAGACTATTTTCTTATTTTTTTGTGCAACTCCCAGATGCTTTATTATGAGCCTCGTTTGAGACGCACAAGTATCGTTACAAAAGTCCGTATTTAATTCCTATTTTAAATTCCAGACCTGTACCCATCCCTGTTCCAATAGAGATTTGAGGCCCAATATGCACCTGTTTTGCCAGACAAAAATACGTTAATTTTCTACACTGAGTATACTACATTTAGTGTATTGACACCGTAGAAAAATTATGACCCTACCTGCCTCTAAATAAATAGAGAACACCGTGCGCAGTATTTATTAATTAATAAATACGATGGTCCGTATCACCCAGAAAACCAGGCCCAACCTCTGCCCAGACTCACCCCCACCCCCTCGGGACCCTCACACAGCTTTTCCCTTCAATCCTGTGAATTTTAGTATTTTTCGGAATCGGGTGTTTTCCCAGACAATTTCGTAATTGCGCAATTTTCCAAAACTAGGACTTTATGCAATTTATGAAATTACAGGGACTTTCCTACAAATTTCAGTGTGAGGTGTCACCCCCTCATTGGCCGGTGAACCTGCACCGTCCATTTGGACGCGGAACCTGCACCGTCCATTTGGACACAGCCCGGATACGATCAGCGTCGTGTCGCATCTCTTCCCGGACACGGGAAATTTATTCCACGGAGCCCTGTTCAGGTAACCCGTTCTATCTTCTCGTAATTCCGATTTCAATTCCGTCAGTTATGACGTGTAGACTATGTAATCATCTCGGTGCCCGTGCAACCCGCTCGGTGCATCGCGTCCTGTGGCGATCGCGGCACGCGATCCAAAAACAGGAAAAACAACGACCCGATTCACCCCGGAACTGAGTACGCCCTGCCAAACGGGACGACTTGGTCGCACGCGGTCTTTACCAAAATGTGCGCAACGTTGATACGGACGTGTAGGAATTCGGAGAAGTTGATTTGGATGTGCGTGCACACCGGAATCAACACGTATCCGCCGACACCGCCCCGTATCTGTCAGTTCTGGAACATGCTGCAACTTTGTGTACATACGTCGGATCGAGACGAAACTTGCGCCATCGGACTCGTAGCAATACGCTGGTCCTGTGAGCCAAGTTTGGTCTGATTCTGAGAACGTTGACAAATTCCTGTATCGTGGGCCCCACATGCTCCACTTGACGGGCGATTTTGTGACCGGCTCATCGGAATCCAATTCTGGAAGTTCCGTTGGGTTCGTATCATCGTTCCTGACTTGTTGACACTAAGTTTGGCAAATTTAGAGACCTTTGACCCTGACACATTTTTCGGTGCAAAGTGGGCCCACATGTGGACCCCGCTTTGACCGAAAACTGTCATTTTTGCCCCTGTGTCCAAATTGGACGAAAGGACAGGCGTTTCTAGCTATTTGATATTTTCTGAGACTGTTAGTGATGTTTATTTCAGCATCCGGAGACTTTTATTCTGAGGCCATAGTTTCTGACTTTTGGCACTTGACATCTGGACATTATATTTGCAGCTCTCTTGCCAGGCAAGTATACCTTGCCTTGTTGTACTATTTAAATTCAGTTATTGTTAGTTACATATTTTTTTATTATATAAATGTGCGCGTCCGAGCAGACTCGGGTGCAGTCAACGAAGGCGTTGACGTTAGGACTTGTGTCTGACCTAGTGTCTAGTAGACCCACCTAAAGTTGTGAAGTTATTGATATAACTTCCCAGGCCTTGACACGTATCATTACACGTCACAGAGTGAGTACATGTAGGAACGCGTGCCTCATGTGCGACTGGCCATCAGTGTGAGCAACACGTGTAGCGGTATTTAGCTCAGTTGTTTATTGTATTGAGACTTGCATCATAATAGGAGGTGTCTACGTCATTTTCACGATTTGTACATCTATATTGGGCGGAAAAGATACTAGCAGACGTATGGGACACCCCCTCCTTGTATGTTTTATACCTTCGCACCATGCTCCTTGGAGATGGTCGATTGCAGAGTTCCCTTGAACGGGGGCATATGTGGCATATACTAGTCAGTCACTACGGATTGGTGAATTATGTCAGCATATGTCTAGCCACACATTCCCATGCGTACTACAAGGTCTTTAAATTGCATTCACTTAGATGGTTAGCACACCCCATTTATTTATTCAGTATTTACATTTTGGCATGTCATTTTTTGTATCTTGCTATGTCCCTCTGAGGACCTGGTCCCTGCCAGGTGTATATGTTCTTGAGTACTCGCAGGAGCACAGATCTGGACAGGCTACTTATTTTCCGAGGAGGTCTTCTCTTCGAGCCTCGTGATTGTCAGATGTTGTTCTTTATGGTGTGTATTCTGGTTCCTTTTATATTCTTTTTCGGCAGTAGATTTGATTTCATCTGACTGTCATTCTTAGATATCTGTATTGAGATCTAGTTATATGGTTATCGTTTATTCATATTTGACTTCTGTGGATGAGATTTAGATATTACCCTATGACTTATGATTAGTTATACCACTGGTGAACTATTGTTCATTATACAGCGTACGCACGTATATATGGTTTCTATATATTGGAGTTGCCATATATACGGGCGGCTGGCATGGTTACGTATCCTAGTCCTACGTATTTTGGGACTGGGACGTGACACTTACTTAGCGTCCGATTACAGTCGGGTGCCAACACCGTACGCGGCGTTGTGTAACGTCATCTAGAGATGGATACCGAGACCTTATACTTCTCGTACTTGTATTATCAAATACGTTATACCCAGGACACTTGACACTATTCATAATACAGAATCATCCTAAGATATTCATGGTGATTCTGTATAGGATACAATTTTCATGACTTTTTCCTTTGCTTAGATATTATATGACTGGATGCATTAGTTATGATCTTACGTGACATGGACATGGGGCCACATGGACATGAGACGTATGATTACATTGGGTGGGAAGAGACACACAGGCTACAGGTTGATTATATATTATGCCGGCGTCTCAGTCTCTCTCCGAGCTAGACAACCACATGATATCACTGCTACCGGCTCCTAGACACAGAGCTTGTAGTGGTTTCAGCCTGAGTTATAGTGCTGCTCTCATCTTGCATATCACTTAGCTGGTTATATATTTACCCTATTATTTTATTTATTTGCTGCACTGCATTATCTTTGGCTTGTATTATCTGTACCTTGCTATGTCCCCTGAGGATCTGGATCCGGATTATGTCCCCAGGAATAGCAGAGGAGATCCACCCCGAGATATTCAGGACAAGAGCATTATCAGGAGCAGAAGCAGAAATAGGTGCATACAGTGGAGCAGAACCAGGAACCAAGGACTAGGTGATTGCCATGTATTCTCTGAGTATATGTTTCTTCCATACTCAGTCAGTGATGATATTTACTTTCTTGTTAAATGAACCATTGTATCAGACTTGATTATCGGGTTGTTCCCCGATTTAATTACTTATGACTTGATGTTGATGTTTTGTTGATATTTGATATATTCATTCTGTGGATGAGAATAGTAGACCCTGATTATTATTGTAATACAGCTTAAGTATGCCCCGATGGATCCATTAAATTGGGTTTGTCCATTGGTGTATGCTGCTGGCCATTGCCACGTGTCTAGTCCCTCGATATTTTGGGACTGGGGCGTGACATGTACATATGTATTGACGTTATTCTCTTTTCTTATTTTGTCGGGTTGTTCCCAAGACACTACTTTGTTGACTTGATGATGGACTATTTTTTTAACTATTATCTTGACTAGTCTATCATATTGAATTGTGTTTACTTTATGTGGATGAGATTAAAATTATACTGAGATAGATGGTGTAGACTTGCTTTTATATATGTTACAGCTTAAGTGCACTCTAACGGGTCCATTAAATTGGGTTTGCCCATTGGAGTTGTGTTGCTGGCCGTTGCCACGTGGCTAGTCCCTCGGTATTTTGGGACTGGAACATGACAAGAAGTAACATTCACTAAAACCAACACTAAGTAATTATGTTATAAAATATTATATTACTAGTGATCTTTCTAGTTTTACCTAGGTTCGTTTCATGCAGTACGAAAACAGAGTCATATTACTTCTTTTGAAAACATCTTTGAAATCATAGTTTATGTTTGATATATAAGCAAGTAGGCAAGGCAAGCAGTTCATGTACGATAAGCAAGTTCATATTACTATCTCTGGTGCGCAACGTGTCTCGTGAGTCATATCCATTCTCTAAAGACTCTAGCATGCATCTAGTGGACTATCTTCTTAGCATCTCTCTCTTTATCTTATCATCAATTATTATCTTATCGTGTGAACGAGATAGAAGTATATACGAAAACAAGACTTCTCTATGAAAGCATTTAATATAAGAGAACATGTTCGATAGCATCAATATCACCTATTCAATGATTCTTACTCTTTCGTCCAACGGTTAGCCCTGCAATAGACATACAAGTTAGCAACATTTGCATATATATGAATAAGGTTCTCTTTTCCTGTCCGTCTCTATATCAAACAGTTAGGTAAGAAAGAAGGCTGAATTCTAGCATGCGACCTAACTATATGATGGTCCATTAGTCTACTTCCTCATGATTAGAAGCAGTGTTATCACGACCCAGCACTGCACTAATATACTCGCTCATATACTAGCTACTTTAACTCGTGAACCAGCTATCTAATAGACATGAATACTTCCCTGATCGCGAGGACGTCTTTGCCTCAGGGTATTCCTCTGATCCCCCCTAGGACGAACGGCCCCCAGTGACCCGGGAACCGGTCGTGGGATTATCCTTGTGCACAGTTGTCTAAAGACTAATGCATAAATGCAACTCTATCAGATAAACTCTATATGGATGCAGCAGTTCAATAAACAAGCATATGGTCAATCTCTTCTCTTCTATCTCTGTGCGGACAGGCCGCCAGCTCTATCTCTATGCGAACTGGCTGCAATCTCTCTGATACCGTTCAAGCATTTCAAAAACTTCTATGGAAACATGTAACAGTCTCTATTTAAGCAAGCATGGAAGCAGTTATCTATCTCTTTTAACTAAGCAAGTAATTCTACTCTTTCTTTAGCATACGATAGAAACATATGAACAATCTTTTACTCTTGTTTATTAGCATGTCAGCGGTTCGTTTGATAGCGGTGTCCGTGTAACTAAGCATGTAATATTCTATTCTTTAACTTAGCATGTCAATGATTCTATCTCTATCCCTCTTTTTAGACAAGCATAGTAGTTCTCTAGTTAGGCAAGCAGGTTCCCGTTCTATTATTCTCATGCGATCGTTAGCTTATTAAGCAAACAAGCATTGCAAAAACTCAGATTCATTATTAAGGTGTGCAAGAATCAGAGAATGAAGTTCTGCCCACTCACCTAGATCAATCATCTTGTGTTTCGATCGGGAACTCCCCGAGAAGACTTCCACTCGAGTCAACAAACTGATATCTCTTGTACATAGTACCAACGCAGAGCGGGGCACTACACGCCAGAAGCGTGGTAGACCTATAGGTTCGAAGGACTTAGTCTCTAGAAAGAGAAAATGCCCAAGTAACGCTCTTAAGGAGGTTACATATAGCGCTCAAGAAGAGGTTATGAATGACATATCCATACTCTCTGAAAACCCAGAAGAGGTTATTGTCTTAGAAAAGACACAAACCCAAGAGGAGGCTCAGGTACCTGAAAGCAAAGAGATCTCTATGTTTTATAAATATACAAAAGAGGTATGAGATCACAAAGATATAATAATAGATGAGATATTCTCATTCTTAGTAGCTACTGAAATATCTAAGGGCATTGATGACACTGAACCACGTAGCATCGATGAATGTTGACAAAGAAAAGACTGGCCAAAATAGAATGATGCTATTCAAGCAGAATTGGATTTCCTTAATAAACGTGGAGTGTTCGGACCTATAGTACAAACTCCAAAAGACATCAGACCGGTAGGTTACAAGTGGTTGTTTGTAAGAAAGCAAAATTAAAAGAATAAATCGCTCGATTTAAGGCACGATTAGTAGCATAAGAGTTTTCTCAGAGACCCGAGATGATTACGAAGAGACGTTCCGTAAGATGCAACAACGTTCCGTTATTTGATAAGTCTGACAGTTGAGAAAAAAAAGGACATGAGACTTATGGACGTTGTAACAGCCTATCTATATGGTGATTTAGATAGAGATATCTATATGAAGATCCCACGTGGATTTAACCTACTTAGCTCAAAAGTTAAGAACATGCATTCCATAAAGCTAAGATGTTCATTGTACGGTTTGAAATAATCCGGTAGGATGTGGTACAACCGTCTTAATGAATATATGAAAAGGGAGGGATATGAGAATAATCCTATATGCCTATGTGTCATCATAAAAAAATCTAAGGAAGATTTTGCTATAGTTGCAGTATATGTCGATGACATAAACTTGATTGGGACAATACATGAAATCAATGAGACTGCAAACTATAAAAAAAAGGAGTTCGAGATGAAAGATCTCGGAGACACAAAATATTGTCTCGGATTATAAATTGAGCATTGCACTAATAGAATTTTAGTGCATCAATCCAAATACACAGAAAATGGATAAAGCTCATCCCCTTAGCACTCTAATGGTTGTTCAATCTTTATATATCAATAAAGATCCATATCGTCCTAAGGACGACAATAAAATGATGCTAGGACCCGAAGTACCATACCTTAGTGCCATTGAGGCATTAATGTATCTATCACAATGTACAAGGCCAGACATATCATTCTCTGTCAATCTGTTGGCTAGATATAACTCGGTGCTAACTCGCAGACATTGGAATGCCATTAAACATGTGATGAGATATCTTCGTGGAACTACCGACATGGGATTATTTTATACTTTTGGTTTATCTGACATCGTGAATCTAGCTGGCTTTGCAGATTCAGGTTATTTATCCGATCCCCATAAAGATCGTTCACAAATTGGATATGTGTTTCTTAATAGCAATGCAGTTATTTCTTGGCGTTCAACAAAACAGACAATGGTTGCTACCTCCTCAAATCACTCAGAAATATTGGCTCTCCATGAAGCAAGTAGAGAATGTATTTGGCTGAGATCGTTGATTCAACACATTCGTAGCTCATGTCACCTTTCACCTACCACAGATACTCCAACTGTTATTCATGAGGATAATGCAGCATGTATTGCACAAATTTAAGGTGGATTCATTAAAGGAGACAGGACCAAGCACATCTCACCGAAGTTTTTCTATACTCATGAGCTTCAGAAGAACTTTGATATTGACGTCCAACAAGTTCGCTCGAGTGATAATCTTGCAGACTTGTTCACCAAATCGTTGCCAAAGTCAACTTTTCAGAAACTAGTTCATGGAATTGGAATGCGACGTCTTCATCAGCTGACTGTTCATGATCAACATCATCAGGGGGAGTGATTGTTTTCAGGGAGAGATACATTTTGTATGGATTATAACGCGTTGTACTCTTTTTTCTTATTCATGGATTTTTTTTCATTGAATTTTTTCTGACAAGATTTTAATGAGGCAACATTAAGCGTGTCCAACACCTATCTAAGTCATCCTAAAGATTGTACTATTTTCTTTCGCATATGTTTTGTCCTAATAAATTTTTCTGGCAAAGTTTTAACGAGACAATAGGCTTAGAGATGGTGGTCATCCAAAGGGGGAGTCTTATAACGTGGGTTACTAAAGGGTTGGATTTCCACTTTGTATTTTAGTCCCACATTGATTAGACATTAGTATTATACCTTCATTGGATTGTATAAATAAGACATTTGCCTCCCACTATGTGATTACACGAATAAGAATAAGAGATCTTCTTTTCTATTTTTTTCTTCTTCTTCTACGTTTATTCTAACAATCCTATATTTATTTGTCTATTATTTGTTCTTTAATATATTTTTTTAAATTTTTTTAAAACATGCTAATACAAACTCAAATCCATCCTCGAACACAAACTCTAATGAGTACTATTAGGTTCTTAACATTGGACACAGTTCGTAGCCCATTGGGTTCTCAACATTGGACACAGTTCGAAGTCCATAGAAATATCAAAATATGGTATTACGCATCAAATACTTTTTCTTTTCTTTTTTTCTAAATGACGCTTCAAAGACTTTTAACATGTTGTGAGGGGCTGTTTGATTTGACGAGGTAAAGAATTCGAAAATCTATAATTTTTGTACGCGTTGCAGTAAAATAGAGTGAAATACAAAAAAAAAATTAGTTTTGATTTTTCAAAGAAACAGAGGTTAGAAGTAAAATATCCTAAAATTTGATATTTGTTGATTGTTTAAGGGAGTAAAAAATACAATTTTTTGTCCAAATGACTTAAATAGTAAAATTTTTTATTATTTAAAATAGATAGGAAGTGGTACTCCAACTAAACGTTCAAATTGAGAATTGTGATTTTTTACTTCCATGTTCTGTTTAAGAGAAAAAAAATTTGGATGTTAAAATCTAATTTCATGGCAGACAAATTTTACTGTTCATATCAAATCAAAGTAAATATTGTCTTCAAATCCTCAAGCAAAATACGTAAAATGATCCCAAATTCAGATTTTAGCCAGCTTTGCGTTCCAAAACTTCAAACCAAACAGTCCCATATATAAATAGAAAATGGGTTCAGATATTTGACCAATGGGCAGCTCCGGTTCAGAATAGGCTGGATGACGATCCAGAGCCCAAAAACTACAAGAGCACCAATATGGAATGTAAAATAGAATTAATATCTACCATGAACTACCATTAATACAAAGCAATTATGGTGGTATAGTAATTTTCATGTTAGATTTTCATATTAGAGCTTCTTAGTTCAATTTTTTGTGGTAATAAATTTTTTTTTTTAGTTAATTTTTTTAATATTATATATGAAATTCCAATTTGGAAGTTCACCTCGGCTTCCGTGAACTCTATGGCCTGGCATGCTTTGACCATAAGACTAACATTATCAATCAGCCGTCCCTCCATTCCCAATAATTTCGGGACAAAGATTCGTATAAATAAATGGACACAAATACAAGGATGAATCCGCAAAAATCTCGCAAAAGTCGTATAAAGATAATAAATAATATTCTCACCACCACCATCCCTTTCCAAAATAAAAAACGCTCCCTGCCCCCATAACTTTCCTCTCCCTCTCCTCTGTCCGAACTCCCGACAATTCGTCGAACACGTCAATGGCGGACCGATCCCTCCGCGCCCCCCTCCTCTCCATCACCATCGAGCCCAACGGGACCCTCCCGGAGCCATCGCCGGCGGTGGACTCGAACCCGTTCGAGTTCGTCGGCGCCGGCGGGCTCTCGGTTCCCCGGCCGAGCTCCGTGGACCCGTTCCGCAACGAGACCCCGGCGGTGGAGGGGTTCTACGAGTGGGCGAAGATCCTAGTCTGCGCGCCGCTGGCGCTGGCGAGGCTGGTGCTATTCGGGCTGGCGCTGGCGGTGGGGTTCGTCGCGACGAAGCTAGCGATGGAGAGGTGGAAGGACCGGGAGAGCCCGATGCCGAGGTGGAGGTCGAGGATGATGTGGGTCACGCGGGCCTGCTCTAGGTGTATACTCTTCTCGTGGGGGTATGTAATGTTCTGTTTGAATTTTTCTTCTTCTTCTTCTTCTTCTTCTTCTTCTTCTTCTCATTTTGTCTAATTGGTGCAGCTCAAGTTTGAAGCTTTGATGCAAGTTATATTTAAATGAAAAAAACAGAAAAAAGCCATTTTTAAAAAAAATTTAGATGATCATAAGGGGGTTTTGCGTTGAAGATTAGGATTTAGTATATTTTTCATGACAAATTTGAAGCTTTTATATTCGTTTTGTTTAGACGAGGAAGAAGAGTTTGGTTTATTTTCAGGATTCTATTATTGACACTCATAAAATCTTACTTTTCACTGCTCTTTTAATTTTATTCATTCAAATTCTAAATCTGTTTATCCATTAAATTTGATATTAATTTATGATACGCATAAAATCTCATTAGGCTCATCTTCTTATTTTATTCATTAAAATTTAAAATTAATGTTAGATTTAATGTATGGATAGATTTGGAATTTGAATAAATAAAATTTCAGAAAATTTTCTTTCCAGAAAATATTTTTAAATAAATTAGTAAAAACTAAAATTTTTTTCTGAGAAATATACTTTTAACGAAATATTTCGCCAACCAGATTGGCGAAATTCAGGAAAAATAAAATTTTTATTTACTTTAGATATTTTCGCCAACCTCCTTTTGCCAACTCAGTTGGCCAAAATATAACATATACGTTTTTTTTTATTTTTATTTTCGTTTGAGTTTTATGGTTTATTTCGTTTGGTTTATTTTGTTCTGATTTGTTTAGTTTTATTTAGGTTTAGTTATTTAAAAAAAAATTGTTGTAGCAATATTTTTTTAAAATAAATTAGTATACTTTTTAATTTGGTTTATTTTTGTAGAAAATTTACTATACCTATCAATTTTTTTTAAATAAATTAGGAGAAACGAAAAAAGTTCTAAAACTTTTAACAGTAACTAAATAGTTCGTCAACTGAGTTGGCAAAATTTTAAAAATTAAATTTGGTTGGTAACGATGTTTTCAACTGTTTTGAATTTTTTTTGAACCGATTGTTTATGAAAAGATGTAATTTTCAAACAAATAGTTATGGCCGTTCGAAGTCTGCTCGATGACAGATGTAATTTTTTTACGGCAATTTTTTTTTTAAATTTTTGGATATTCAATGATAACATATTTTATTTTGGATGTTAAAATTTATTTTTTTTCTAATTTATTTAAAAAATTTATTGATACAACAATTTTTAAAAAAAAACTAAACCTAAATAAAACTAAACAAAAATACTCTTTAAAAAAAACGCAATAAACCAAATAAAACTCAAAAAAAAAAACATATGTCATATTTTCGCCAACTTAGTTGGCGAAATTTTGACAACCAAGTTGGCAAAAATGTCACAAAGTAAATAAAAAAAAATTAATTTTTCAGAATTTCGCCATCTGCGTTTGCGAAAGATTTCGTTACATTAAATTTTTCAGAAAAATTTTCGTTTTTAATAATTTATTTAAAATTATTTACTGTAGAGCAAATTTTCTGATAAAATTAGAAGAGTAGTGCAGATGAGATTTTAGAAGTGTGAATAAAAGCACCCTATTTTAAAACCTAATGGAAAACAAGTAAAATCACTTTTTTTTTTCCTGATCATTTTTAGTGTTAGTGGTCGGAGTAAAAGATGAAATTGTAGAAAAGGAGCGTTGGTGATTCGAGATCCTTGATAATGTTTAAAATAACATATGGTGGTTGTTAGGCTTGTTTGTGTCCATGAATGCATAATATTGGTAATGATAAGAAGAAGAAAATGGTGGAGAGTAGGCAGATAGCATGACCTTCTTCATCAAACAAGACAAAGGAGGGAAGAAAGCAAAATTTATTTTTCTTAAGTGTAGTTGTTAAAGTTGTGCTCGGTTCCTGTGATTTTGGTGTGGTGGTGTGGTGGGTTGGCGTGGGGGTTGGGGGGGGGGGTTGGGGTGGGGGTGGGTTGGGGGTTTAGGGGGTGGCGTGGGGGTGAATGAAGGGATGGGGATAGAGACGGAAATTCAAAAATAGTGATGAAAGAAGGATCTTATATGTATCTCTTCCCACCTCTGCATCTTTGCCCGTCACTTCCTATAAGACAACATAGTTTCCGGACTGCACATGAAATTTCAAAGGATTTTACTTCCCAAACCTTTACTTTCTTGCTCAAGGAATGTTGTCTGGATGCTTTCTTAATCCACAAAGCAGCTAGATGAGGAAATTTAAATCCTAATTAGGGGTGAACATTATTCGGTTTTGGACTGAAAACCGAACCGAATAAGAGATCCGATTCGGTTTAAAAAAAAAACGCTTCGGTTTCGGTTTTGAAAATACTAATTTTTTTTATTCGGTTTTGGTTCAAAACCGAAAACCGAATAAGATTTATGCAATTATGTAAATATTATAATTCTATGCATATTTTGTGGTTAAAATGTGTATATTTTGAAAACATCAATTCTATTTATATGTTTTGAAGCTCAACTTTGAACACAACTTTGAAATACAACAAATATGTGTATAAATTTATACTTTTTAATATAATTTATCTACGATCTCAAACTTTGGGTTCGATTCATAAGGCTTGGTCTTTTGAACCTTTTCATAAGGCTTGGTCTTTTGCGTCTATCAGCTATAATTTATGTTCGATCCACACCATTTTCTTGATCTTTGTGCCTCCATGTGGGTTGAGCTGGGGTAACAAATTATTGTATATCGTTTTATGGAGCTCCAATTTATTGATGAGGTCTATAGACAATAGTTTCTCCAAACTTCATCCATCTAGAAAGAAAAAACATCTTTATATTTATCCACTCTAAAAGGAAGGATGTATAAGACATTAAAATTGCTTTTTTCAATTTACTTTGTTCACCTGTAAAACCCCATAACTTCAGCATTCTTAGCCAGAAATTTGGGTCACTATATCTCTTCTTATGGCAAAATTTTCTTGTTACCACATCAATTTTTACTGAAATAACGACTCATCTGAATGACTGAGTTTCTAATAGTAGATAAACTTCAATTTAGTCAACCAATTTTATTAAACTCATCATTTTTTTCTTCGGTTGTTACTTTGCTTCAGCTATCATTGGATAAAGCGAATTGGAAGGCCTGCTTCACGGGAGGTTGCTCCTATAATTGTTTCCAATCACACGTCTTATGTGGAACCCATATTCTTTTTCTATGAACTATTTCCAACCATTGTTGCTGCTGAATCACACGATAGCATGCCCTTCGTTGGAACTATAATTAGAGCAATGCAGGTAGAGAATTGTTCTTTTGGTAAACATGTGACTGATTGACTGACTGACTGACTACTACTTTTAAATTTTAATATGCTGCTCCAATTTTTCATAATTTGCTTTGGTAGCATTATTTTGTGTAGCTTGACTGAGATGCATACCTTTCGATGTAGGTTATTTACGTAGATAGGTTCTCCCCACAATCAAGGAAGCATGCCGTTAATGAAATAAAGGTAAAAGATTTTTAGATCATGGATTATACGTGTTCATCTTACCTGGCAGTTGTTTCTTACATTCGTTCATATTGTATGCATTGAAAGTTCTCCAATGGATCTATCTTCTTTGTAAAGCCATACATTTGTTGCATTGTAAACTACAAATGCACCTCACCCCAAAATTTTGTTGCTATTAATTACAAAGGATATGCATTTTTAGTTGCACCATTTTTCTAGAAGCTGTGGCCTAGGGCTTACATCCTACCATACTTCTCTCTTTTTTGTGCACACAACTAGTCACTACACAAATGTTCATGCTTGCATGTTTAGTAATGTGATCATGTGGGTGGTTTTGTGTATGTATCTTGTGTTGGGGAAAGGAGATGGGAAGCAAACATTAGGCAGGAAGCAGGAGAATCATTTGCAACTACTAGGTATTTGCTCCAATAGAAAATGCCCTAGGAGTTATCATGTAAGGGGTCCTCTAAAGTTGAATCCTTTACTGTAGTAGATGTGCCTGGCAATATGTCCATCACAACTGAAATTCCATGAAGCTGCTGAGAAACCATTGCCTAGTATTCTTCCAATATCTGCAGATTTTTCTTCCAGATAACTGTTATCATACGGCTCAACGATTTGCTTTTCACATGATGATCACTATGATCTTATAACTCAATCGAACACTTCAGGGCATCTTGATTAAGTTAATTGCCTATGTTAACAATTTGAAAAGATGACCAACCATCTGATAAGAAGATTTACCATGACATGATCAAAACTATAATCTTGACATGACATGTTAGTCTTTACTGGAGCGCTCACCCCATTTTTACACTTCTTCCCTTCAATAGTTTGTTTCATTATACAAATCCATGAAGATTTTTTTAATACAAATTCATGACGTTCATCACTTAACATTAAGACACATCCAAACATCCTCGTTAGTTGAAAGTAACCGCCTTGCCTAAATACTCCCTCTGCAGTAGCCTTGTGAATCTGCAGTTGCCTAATGCGTATCACTTACAGTATTAGTTTTCGGTGCTGGAGAAGGTTCATTGTCCCAGTTATTCGAGTCTGAAGACAAATCACTTTGTAGTCTAAATGACACATTAAGTGGATTCTTTTCTTGATCAATGGTGTAATATATGCCACGCATGTCTTTGAATCCTCCTACATGAATATGCTTTGTAAATAGTCTCATTAACTCCTTGAATTATAAAGTAACCTATAGTAAGGTAAAAAAAACATAATATGGCATGCTTTTATGTGTATTGGATAAACTTACATGTGGTTTAGAAGCCATTTTGCTTGTTGATTTGTGGATTCTTTATTGCTTCTTGCATGGATATACATTAACTTCTGTATAATCAGCCGTTAAGAAAAATATTTCGTTCTCACGTGGAACACAGTGAAGCATAAGCACTTACTTTGAAATGGTAAAAGAACAATGATAGGAAAAGCAAATTTCTCTATGTTAGCTATTTGATACAGAATCATGCTTTTAAGGATCTCAATTCAGAGGAAAGCCTCGTGCAATGACTATCCTCGTGTTCTATTGTTTCCTGAGGGTACCACAACAAATGGGAGGGCCTTACTTTCTTTTCAACTTGGTGCATTTATTCCTGGCCTTCCAGTCCAACCTGTGGTTGTTCGCTACCCACATATACATTTTGATCAGTCATGGTAAGACTTATACTTGCCACTTTCTTCTTTGGATGTTTTGGTCTAAAAAATATTTGATATTATCTTTAGGGGACATATTTCATTGGCAAAGCTCATGTTCAGAATGTTCACTCAGTTTCACAATTTCATGGAGGTACGTTAACTATAATCTATACCTTATACAGTACATGTTCTGTGACTGAATGGCCTCTAATTTATATAACATTTGCTTTACAGAATTGTATGTATGGGTTCCTTTCCCGTATCTACCAGACGTTATAATACTAAATATTTATAGTAATTATATAGTTCTAAGACAGATCTGGTTTAGGACCTAATCTAGACCTTTATTCAGTGACAACACTATAAGGACTTGTATATATATATTCCCGAGTTGATTCAATACTTTCAGGACCACTATTATTGAGGATATTTCTTTCTTGCAGGTTGAGTACCTTCCCATCATTTTCCCACTTGAGAGCAAACAAGAAAGCGCTGTTCATTTTGCTGAGAGGGTGAGTGTTTAGTTCATTATAAGTGTGGAACTATTTCATCACTACGATCTATAGTAAATGTTAATGATGTAGCCCAATACATGTCATATTACCTTCCATTTAACTTGAAGATTATCAAGCTAACATGACCTTGCATCTTTATCATTCCGTCTTTTTATTAAAACTAGGAAAATCTAGCAATTTTGGTGTTTGAGACAGTATTATGGAATGAAATTAGTGTAAATTAATCTATTAGGCGATATAAATTAATCTATTAGGCTCTACGCCGGGGGTATATACAAGTACAGTCGGAGGGACATCTAACCGCTGTTGACTATATCTACAGTAGCAACCACCCACCCCACCCCATCCCACACACAAAAGGTGAATCAATCAATGAGAGTTTGCTAAGAATGAAGGAATGTCTCTAAATGGGCCTCCGTGAAAAAAACTGCATCTGGGATGTAACTTATGTCAGTGACAGTATCCCAAGTAGATATTGCTGACGAACATAGCGACACTCAACCTCTATGTGTTTTGTCTGTTCACGAAACACAAGTTGCATGCAATCTGAGGACTAAGATTGTCATTGTGCAGAAAAGTAGGAGCAAACAAATAAGACCCATGAATCTATTCAACTCTTTGCCAATTGACAATAATATTCTGTAAGTGGCATGTGTGTAGAGAAAGGAAAGGCCACCAATAATATATATCAGGGAGGAAGACGAAACAACAGCTGAAGAATAAATAAAAGGAGAAGAGAAATCTCTAGCTGCAGCAAAACAACGTTGCTTTCAGTTCGTCTGGCAGTCGATCGGACTGTTGATCCATATATCTGGAACCTGGCAGATAGCAGAGTCGGTCAACTAAGGTGACAGGTTCGGATCAAGTTGTTCCAGGGTTTTTATTATTTTATTTTCGGTTATGTTTTTGTTCACCTGTATAAGGTGAGATGTAATTATTAATTCAACAAGAAAACCCTAACTTCCTCCTCATTCTTCAGCCATCTGTTAAAGTCCCTGCCACTACATCCAAACTCTAGAGTTATGATGAGGTTTGAGGGTTATATATTTATATTATTCCAATGCCCATTTTATGGCTGAGAGATGGATTTTGGCAGCAGAGTAATCTCTTAAGTCCACTTAAAATAGTGTGCCAAAAAAAATTTGAACCTAGGTGGCTCTGAAACCAGTTAGTTTATTCCTACTCTCAACATGGTATATGTTAAACTCCCAGCCACTACATCAAAAATCTAAGAGTTACAATGAAGGTTGAAGGTTACATATTTTCATGGTATTCCAATATCATCATTTAAAATGGTCTCTCTACATGGCATTGGAGCATCTATAGAGATTCGGGCCCTCTTCATTTTGAGAACTGCTTTATGACACCCAAGGATAAAGAAGGCTAGTGTGAAATGAAAAAAACCAATCACCATAGAATTTTTAAGTCCATCTTGTAGTGCATTTATATTAGTAGGGGTTGTATTCTTACAATCGACTTTCTGATTGGTATTGTGACATCATTTTATAATTATGTAATCATGGAGCAGAGTAGTTCAGAACTTTCATATGTTATTATGAAGTAGACAGCTAGTTATTCAGTTCAGCATATATATATATATATATATATATATATATATATATATATATATATATATATATATATATATATTCATTCAATATATTCAATTCCCTTATTTTATTTATAGAAAAAAGGGGGAAAGGTTCATGTTCCAACGAATCACACGTAGAGATATTGATAACACACATAGAGTTAATGGTATTTCATAACTAATAGATTGAGCAGCAGGCTAGCAACTCGCAGACCACCTGAAAAGGAATATTTATTATTCGATCCATATCCTGACATAAGAAGTCCAATACGAGCAATACTTGAAATGGCGATCCATAAAGAAGGAAACCCTCGTTCTATGTTTGTTGGTAGGAGCGGGGATGATGAGTATTTTTGAAAATTTCATAATCAATATATATATATATATGTGTGTGTGTGTGTGTGTGTGTGTGTGTGTGTTATACAAGCTGAAGGAATGACTAACTAAGCATATGTGACATCTTTTGACTTTGCAGACTCGCTATGCTATGGCAAGAGCCCTTAATGTCGTACAAACACCTCATTCTTATGGCGATCTAATGCTCCTCACAAGAGCATCTGAACTTAAGGTATAAATCCCTTAGGTTTCCTGTAAAATTTCTGTTAATTGTATGTCTATTTTCAAATTTTCATTCTAAAACCCCATTAATCTAAAACCCCATTAATTTCATTTAGTAGTGTTACTGATTGACAATTGTCAGTACTACTGCTAATTAATGGTTGAATTGGGTTATTGGTGGTGAACATAAAAATGATAAATTTTGTCGAATTAATGGTTAAAATGAGAGCTGTCTGAATGTTATCAGATGTAGTCATTTGTTTGCCGAATAGTTCCGATACCTGTCAGCATAAAACTGGCTCAGGTCTACCGTCTTCCTTTTGCTAGCCCTTCACGAAGAAAATACTGTTTTTGAATACGTCTGTATATTTCCATTGAGATGATGTGTATCCTTTAGGAATTATATTTGTGCTTTTGGCTAGACATAATAGTCTCTGCATATTTCAATACCGCAATTTTATTATTGATTTAGACATAATAATCTCTGCATATTTCATTAATGTATGATAGAATTATCCTTTTGCTGGTAATTGAAAACCAACTTCTTCCCACTTAGCTTGGATTCTCCTTAATCTGTCTGCAATTTTTTTTTTACTACCTGATTCAATGCCTCAGTTTTAATTCCAGAAATTTTCCTATAGAGCAATAAACTTTGGTTAAAATACGCACAAAGAAAAAGTTTTGTTAAAATTACATGAAGAGAACAGAAACGCACTTAGTAAGGACGTTTTGGCGCTCTCCCATTTTTTAATAATATACCCACGAAAACGCTTTTAGTAAGGGCGTTTTCAATTTTTTTTTTTTTAGTTTCGACTGTTAGAAAATCAAAACGAAAAATATTTAAAAAAGGGCATTTTCAACTTTTTATTTAATATTTTTATTTATTCAAAGCATTTACAATTTATATTTATTATTTTTTTATTTCTGGCCCTTAACAAGGGCGTTTGTTGTTGTCGGCGGGTGCTCTTGTACGGAAGGGAGGAGTTAATGTGTCGTTTCAATTTTTTTTACTATTTTAATTGAAGTACCATATTGCAAATAATGGATTATAGGGGATCCTTAAATTTGTAATACTTTGATTAAAGGACCACATTGCAAATAATAGATTACAGGGGATCATAGTGCCAAAAAAAAAAAAAAAAAAATTCTAAAATGCCATGCTATGTGCGTTTCCAACTTTATTTATTAATTTTTTTTGAAAATTTTATGGAAAACACCCATGCTATGCGTTTTGGATTTTTTTCCCGACCCAAAAATTAAATTTTGTTTTAAAAAAATAAGTTGAAAATCCCTTACTAGGGGCTTTTTCGTTTTTTAATTTTTTAAATATTTTTTGTTTTATTTTTCTAACAGACGAAACTAAAAAAATTAATAAAATTTGAAAATGCCCTTACTAAGGGCGTTTTCATGTGGGTATATTATTAAAAAATGGGAGAGAACCAAAACGTCCTTACTAAGCACGTTTTTATTCTCTCCATGTAATTTTAACAATTTTTCTCTCTATGTACGTAATTTAACCAAATTTTAATGCTCTATATGAAAATTTCTGTTTTAATTCATTGTCTCAATTTAAATCAATTTCACCCACCCCAATATCTGCTCATCATGGCCAATCCAGATAGGCAGCTATTATTTATGTCCTGTAAGTGGCAATGATCGAATTTGATCGCCATATTTATCTTATTTTGAATATTAATTGTCCAACTTTTCATGACTGATTACTGCAAAATTCAAATTTAATATTGCAGTATATTCTCTGATTCTCACACTGTTCATGTTACTTTTGATGTAATGTAATAGTAATGATCACTAATGGTTCTAGCCATTTGCAAGTATCTTGCTTGTCTGGCTGGAACTTGGTTTATTTTCTGCAAACATTTGTGAATTTATATATTTCATTGCATGCATGGAAACATATTGTTATTGTTCGTTAGTATATCATTACATATATTGTTTGCAGGATGGTTGCTCCATTGACCTGGTAGAAATGGCATCAGCTGAAATTGTGAGTGCTTAAAACTGAATAACTGTATTTTTCATGTTGTTTCTTTATGATATAATGGTCTCTAAATCTGGAACACAGGTGAAGGAAAGGAGAGAAGCGATGTTAAATTATTTTCAGAGAAGAGAGTTGGTTGAGGATAATTTGAAATCTTCCTAGATGGCCCTAAAATAATTTCACCTATATTGGTGGATTCAAAGTTGAAATTAACTCTGTTAGATAGCGCCCATAAATATAAAACAATATAATTTGAAACATTTTGTTGTGCATCAACACTGTGAAGTGACTGGTGAAAAATATTAAGTTTAAGCCATCAATCATGATTAAATGTTAAAACAAGCAGTAGAGCCTAAAGTTTGCTAGATGTGGATATTCTATATTGTATATCTAATAATATGTTAAAAAATCTTACATTCTCTGCCGCTTGACGAACAAGTAAGAAAAATCCAAATGAATTTTTTGTCTATACGCATTTCAAACCATGGTTGGCAATAATCAGCTAGTTGTTGAAATCATGAAGCTGAATTGGTTGCAACAAAGGGACATTGCAGGAATCCAATTTAAATTCTAATTTAGGATTTGTTGCATCATTTTACTATTTTATATGCTATTACTATTGTTTATAAGAATAGCAACACAACAAGAATTGTTCCATCATTATTATTCGTATTATTGTTGTTTTATCAAGTTGTGGACTTTGACACTTCATCTTTCTCTTGTTCCCAGTCGTCCAGCATGACCAACTCAGAAGCTATGGAGCTTTTGGATCAGTTTTTTTCTATGAACCCAGATTCAAAGTAATGTCAGTCACTCTTAGTCTATGATTCCAAATTTGGTATTCACATTCAGAGATGAATGTGTTCGAGGACATTACCATTGGCTTTCAAATATTTATTTCACTCTTCGTATTATGTGATTACGATGACATGTCTTTTAGTTATATATTACTTAATGCACTACAAATTCAGTGTACTATTCAGCTTGTTTTCTAATTTATACTCACTGAAGAGTGATCCAGTCTTATATTATGACATTTTTCTTGCAGCATGTGTAGAAATACTAATATTGCACAATAAAACATATGACAGAAGTGAACGTGTTATTTCACAAAGTTTGACATCTAATGATAGTTTGGGTGCGTGGAAGCAAATGTGTTCATCTAGTTTGACATCTAATGATAGTTGCTGTGTATCAACCTCAGGTGTAGAATATTTAGTAGCTGCTCACCATGTCAAATTTATTTTACTGAAGTGTTAATCGCACAAGTGATGTATGCTTCTGATTACATTCAGATCCCCAAAAATTTGGGATAAAGACTTTTTCTTGTCGTTGTATTAAAGGGTAACTCAAATGACGTAGGAGTTAGGTTGGCAGTTTGCCATAAAAGCTTCGTCAAATCTTTTATGGAGTACTCTATGTTTCCATAGACGACCCCATTTTGATGGAAAAATGCTTGGATGATGATGACTATTAAAAGTTACATCAATCAAAAGATTGAAGATCAATTTAATCTAGAATTAGAAATAGTTTTGAAGGTACAGAGATTACTTTGGACATATTTGACCTTGTAAGGGAGTTGTGTAAGATTCTCTTACAGACCATATCGTAACTCTCCTAAGAATGTGGGAGAACTAGCTAGATAAATGTAACTCTCCCAAAAAAGGGAAATCAACTCAATTTTACGGAGAAAAGGTAGGGCCTACCCACATGCTTTCTAAAAACTTTTAAACTAGGGATACATTTCAAGCCTATATATATATATATATATATATATAGAGAGAGAGAGAGAGAGAGAGAGAGAGAGAGAGAGAGAGAGAGAGAGAGAGTAATGCTCTAAAACTAGTCGGGTGGTTCCTATTATGGAACCAACCTATATTACAACCGTTGGATTTAAACCACCCGGATGGTTTTAGAGCGATTGCAAGGCTGAGATTAAAAGGTGACAATATCTATTTAAAAGATACATGTGCTCAACCTTACAATCCAAATCCAACAGTTATAACATAGGTTGGTTTCATAATATGTAACCACCCGGATGATTTTTGAGCATATATATATATATATATATATATATAAGAACTTACAAGTTTCATCAATTAGTTTATGTAGAAATGTGCACATTGAACTTTATAAAAACCCTGTTTACGATATGCCCATCTTATTGCTGGGTTAAGAAGCCACTTTTGTTTAGCCAGATCATTTATTATTAGAAGGCAAGACTACCCTTGTTGTGGTAGCAATATAATAGTCAACTCCACTTACCAGTTGTATCATCAATTTCTTTAGGAATAACTCGTCTTTTATCGTTCACATACCATACAAGTTCATGAACTCAGGATAGTGTACTAGTTATTTGTTGTTTGTGGATCTGTTTCGACTATTTTGATGAAATTACAAGTTTGAAACTTTATGAATGAATGTTGATTATTAATTCATGCTGCAGTGGACGTGTGAAAAGTCTTGACTTTTTGATCGGTTACGGCTTGGGCGTGACTCCTCTCTCTGAGAAGGTTCGCTCAGTTACCATTATGCTATTTGGATCCTTAATTAGTTAATTTATTCTTATGCTTGAAAACCTTGACCACTACATGATTCAGATCCATGTCTTGATGATGTACTGTTTTAAGTTGCAATCACTAATTGAACTCGTTATTGTTTCTTGTGCTTGAATTTTATTCTATAGAGATGGATTCAACGGGAGAACTTTTCTTGTTATTCACAAAAGAATCTTTTGATGAAGACATAAAAATAACATATCCTAAACATTGGTCCTAAATCACCTTGAGCTTCTGTATACACATTCCATTTCAGAATCCTTCTACGCCCATGCCCTTTTGTGGAGGTACAGAAAAAGTTTGTTGAGTAACTTCTCATTTTTAGAGTTTCTCACAGCGAAGAACCTCAAGGCATTCTTTCTTTTTTGGTGTGTTCTAAATGAGGACAACGTAACACTTTAGTCATAACTCATAACTCAGGTTGTCATCAACTATACTACACGATTAAACTTCTTATAGATCGACGTAACACCTGAGTCATAACTCCAGTGAAATACCAGCTGCATTGGTACTCATAAGGACATGAGTAATATTTCTAGAACTCTGGTCCTTGGTTCTACAGGCAGTTTTCCGTTCCTTCAAGGTGAATCTGATCATGATATCCAGCATATGGATATGACTTTAAAAACCTCAAATCCATCCATCAGATTGACCATGTCATCAATCTAACTACTTGGAACCTATACATGGTGGTGATGTTATTGAGTGTGCTACTAGTAATGCACATCCTCCGATTGCCATCGTTTATAGGAGTGAGTAATGTAATGAATGCACAAGAACTCAAACTATCTAATAAAGCCGTTTAACATTGACTTACCCACAAGGACTATGACTCTTATCTAATATAGCTCTGTATGCTGAACTGGTTCACTCTACAAAGAAGCTAGTTGGGTAAATATGGTCCTGGCACCATTGACATGTTTTATTTCCCTGGATCACTGGAAGGAGAACTCATCAGGAGTCTTAAGACAAATGTCCCTAAAAATGCTAAGTACCTAATATATCTCCTTTTTGATCTTCAGAATATCCTAACAAAAAAAAGAAGAAGAATAAATTCACTCTAACGGGAACTTACCTGATTCGTCATTTAATTAATGTTGCAATCCACATTCTTCAATTAAAATAAGACGTACTACACTGTAATTGCAACCAAATTGCTCAGTAAGGGCTAACAAGTTGGATTTTGTTTGACTTGATGAGGAAGGATGAATTTTGATAAGTGCATAAGGTACAAAATTTCGACGGCTAAATTTCATTTAAGGGGAGAGGATGTAATGCCCTTTATTTCTAGTAGCCAACTTTTTGCCAGATCTTAATTATTTTTTCAACTGGTATGTGGAAGTGATTATTTTAATGCTCAGTGTGCTCTATTAATGATTTAAATGTAGAAGGATTATGTTTCGGTGGTCTGTTAAAGCTGATCAATAAGATGGGAGTTACCTTGGGATGCATGTCATATCTCAGGTCTTCAGTTGTGACATTGTGAGGATCTAATATAATCGGCATCTAACACAATCTGATCTTTTCTCTTCTTTTTGTTTTAACAGCTCTTGAGATAATGATGTTTGAGGTCCATTTTTATGTTCCAAATTTCTGGAAATTATGACATGTAGTTTTTTTTGGAATTTGGTCGTAATTAAAGTCAGTTTACACACCATTAATTATTTATCTTATACATATGCTTGAATGTTTTCCATCTATGCTTCTACTTGGTTGCTGTAGTCAGAGAGAACTCTCTTACAGTTGCCAAATCCAAATGTCTTAGAGGTATGCTTTGGTACAATGCTTGATGGACACAGACAACATTATATGTACATAGCTACAAGGAAAAACAACCAATTTTGTCTTGCCCTAAATCCCAATGCATTTTGTAGCGTGCCTATGTTATGTCCGGCATGGACTTGGCATTAGGTTTGAGTCTGGTGCCGAGCTTGGATATGACTATTATAACTAATGCTTTTGATTGTTCCAGTATTTACCACTTTGTGAATATTGATTTCTCATCAACGAAAATGTGCACTCCTTGTAGGTATTTTGCTATTTGGACGTGGAAAAGAAGGGTTCCATTACTTTTCGTCAGGTATGTGCACTACTATCATCTAAGTTATAGTGTTACATGAATGCAATCTTTCTCCTTGATTGTTTACCTTGTGCTATAATAACTTCACACTTACCAAAAACCATGATCATAGTGTATCCATGTTATATTTAAGCATATATTTATATATGTCAAAAGTTTTGTCATCACCTTTGTTTAATGTTGTTATCCAATATCAGCGTTACCTTCGAGGAATGATCACCGGAGATAGAAAAAACGATCAATATTACCTTTGAAGATTATATTCACCGAGGAATGATCACATGGTGAATTTGTTTGAAAAAGTTTATTAAGGGGCTTTGGCCCTTCTCAAGTAGTAAAAAAATTAGAAAAAAAAATATTGTTTGTTCTTTCTAAGTAGTATGAAATACGAGCAACACGTGCATATATACTAGTCTCAAGAAATAGATATTGTTTTCAGAATTGGTTGCTCTATTCTTCACGAAGATCGCACATGTGTGAATATCAAATTCAAGAAGAAGTGGTATCAAGTGATATAGCAAACATATTATTACATTTACTAGCATTGCCTTATTCTGTTTACACAGTGAAGTCAGTTGATTTGCTGCCAGTATATAGTTTTCTGGTCATCGAACTATACACAATTAAATACTGGTCCATGGAAATATTTTCATGGCATACTTGATACCTAATGTTGACATAAGCTGTCTAATATAGAAATTTTCTTTTCTTTTACAGTTCTTGTATGGATTAGCAAATGTCAGGAAACAACCATCATTTCTGAGGGCATGTGAATCAGCCTTTAATAAATGTACTGATAATGGCACAATACATCATATATCTCAGAGCCAGGTAACCCTTCAGCAGAACCTTCTCTACTGCTGCAAACAAGCTTTTAAATAACGGAAATAACCATTTGTCTACGTGATGTAGCATGGCGATATCATCCGTGCGAGTGCACCTAGCATAAGTGAGGAAACTGTAAGTAGTAATTTTTAGTTTGAGCTCATGTGGCACCTATAAAAACTGCAAAAGTACAATGACATTTTTTTGTGGTCTCATTTTTCTTTCCTTCCCTGCAGCTGCATCATCTATTTCATTTATTTGATACTGATGAGGATGGATCAATTAGCAGAGATGATTTCATGACATCTTTATGGAGGAACCCTTTACTGATTGTATTTTTTGAAGCCCATGTTGAATGAATAGTATTTTGTGAGCTGTCAGTGTCAATGATTATTACAGTATGAATATTTTTGTCAGCATGAATATTTTTGTCTCGAGTGCTTGTGATTCCAGCAGGTCCCTGGAGTGTTTTGGTTGTGTAAAATATTAGCTATGATAAACTGTGTACCAAGGGGTGGTCCAACGGTTTGCAAGTCCAAAGTTTCTTGTAAAATGCAACATATAGGCAACATGAGTTATTGCAGATATTGCATAAGCAACAATTATTTGTTTACACCAAATTTCTTGAGCGTTTTGGTTTGGTTGTGCCATATCAGTAACGGAGGGCAGTGCATTAGAAGGCTCCTATATGTTGCATTTTACATATAAATTATTGTATTGTGCCATATTAGTAATGGAGGGCAGTGCATTAGAAGGTTTGGTTGTGCCATAATAAGCAACGGTTTTGCTAGTCCAAAGTTTCTTGTAAAATGCAACTTACAGACAACAGACGTTATAAGCAACAGTTATTTTTATTTACACCAAAACATGCAGTATGTTATACAAGTTGGGGCCAACAACAGACAAAAAAACATCTACAGTATTGTGGTGATTTTCACTTCACATTATGCTGCACTTGTCTTTAGACTTTGATTCACTCCTTTGTGGGGCATGCGAACTCCTTGACACCTGCCGTTGACAAAAAGGTAGTAAGATCAATTAAAAAGTATTTATCGATGAAAATGGTGCAAAATAAAGATGAAAAGCTGATGGAGTTCATTGAACATGAAGTAAAAATGTTATAGCCTTTAAAATTTAGAGGACTTCAACAAAAAATGTAGATGAGATTGATGATTGCATTAAAATTTAGGATTATTTACACTACCTACCCCTAAGTTTTGGACTTATTACACAGGATATCCATATTTTTAAACTAATTACACTGACCACCCCTCCCTTTAGAAAATAAAATAAAAATTGAGGTAGGTAGTGCTATAACTTTTCATTTTTATCTTAAAGTAGGGATATCCCATGTAATAAACATAAAACATATGGGTGGTCAGTGTAATTAGTTTAAAAATAGGGGTACCCCGTGTAATTTAGTCTAAAACTTAGGAGTAGTTAGTGTAAATAACCCTAAAATTTAAGAATTGATAGAGAGCACAAGCATGCAGCAGTGCAGGAGAATGTCATACCTGCTTCATCATGAATATTTCAATATGATGTGTTGTTGATCTCTGAGATCAGGCATCTAAAATGCATATTATTCTCTACATTATCTTCATATGACATTTTACTTATAATCTAATGATTAAACAGTTCAACATACTTCCAGTTTTTGAGCATGTTGCTATAGTGATAAGAGCCAGTGGTGGCCAATCTCGTCCATTAGAGTTCCAAGAACATACAGCACATACCAAGTTCAAAGAACATACAAGTACATATTAGTATTCAAAAAACATACCAAGCACATACCAAGTTCAAAGAACATACAAGTACATATTAGTATTCAAAGAACATACCAAGCACATACCAAGTAATACACAAGTGCAACACAGAAGGGCAGTTCTAGAAGATCATGCTAAACAATAGTACATATTTAAGGAACCAAGTGCATACCTGAGGACCTGTAATAAGCCTTGAACGTCCGCTGACTGGTGAAGGTTGTTGTGAAGTTTGTTGCTCTGCGCGATGTGACTGATGTCTATATTCATTTTCTTGAAGTTTGATTGCCAGTTGATGATCAGAACTGCAAGAAATGATAAGATGGGATTATCAAAAGACAAAGGACACAACAGCAACTAATGATTATTTCCTTGAGAGAGAAAGGAAAGCAGATGAGGATGCACTTACACTACAAACAAACAGTTAAATAATATACAATATGAACAGAAAAGAAATACTGATTGCATATACATGCTAAAAACCTGAGATAAACCAGAGATCACAGAAGCTTTATGCAAATAATTAGGTAGAAAATTCACATGTTAATGGCATAATCACAAAGCACTGATGCTACAGGACCTGCTATTTCACAAAGGTGATAAAAGAGATTCAAGACAAGTACATATTAATTTAGTCCTCTTTAACATCTTAGAAATTCATTTGAAAATATAGAACACTGCTGAAAATGAACTACCATGATTAGGACAAGGAAAACAATGTTGACAATTGGTTATGGTGCTGAGGGCATACTAGCAGGGATGCGGTCTGAACTGTGTGATTAGGGGAAATTAATATTTCATTTTCCATTAGACCAGAAGACCGAGTTGTTATCTCATTATTGATGAATGGTAGCGGTGCAAGAGGATTAGCAGGGGTCGTCTGATATATGATTTAGGGAAGCAAGTCTTCATGGGTCAATTTTCATTTGACCAGAAGAGCAACTTGACCTTGTCATCACAAATGGAGAGCAAAATTGACTACCATAAAAAATGGCTAACATAAATTCCTTAGAAGGCCCAGGAGTTATTGAAGAAAATCGAAAGAAAGATGATGTACCTCAAAATGCTGATGAGGACGCGATCTGTAAGTTAGATAACATGTGAATTTCGAGACGTAGTGGAGAGTAAGCTTACGGTAAGGAGCCAAGAGAAGGGGGAGAAAGAGGTTTGGGGTTGGGGTTGGGGTTGGAGGTGGGGCTGTGTTGAGGGAGTTGAACTAGTAGATACTGGATACTGGTGTAACTTTTTACTTCAATATCTTGACCAGAGTATGTCTAGAATGAGGAAAATATGGCAACAAGTCATCTATACCGAACATTGAGACTCAAACCCATCATAACACAAAAGACAATATAAGTAAAGATTTAGCATATCAAGGTCTTGAAGAAACGAATTAATATATCGCAACATGCAAACTCGATCCTGATGCATTTTGTTTTAATTTGCAAAATCTATTTAACATTTAGATAATTGAATTTCACAATTGAAGTTATTTCCAGTACATACTGATGTCCTCAGATTCTGAAATGATTTTCAAACCCATTAAGTGATGTAGTGGGAACTCGGTAAATTGAAGCATCATTATAAACTCACAGTCAGTCAAACCTTCGACCTAATCATAATAAACTTGTCAACATCAATATGGACAACCTTAACCTATATAAGATTAAGTAACAGGGTTGTATGAAAACATACTCAAAAGATGGACTTGTTGGCTCTGAACCTTCCATTTCTGCTGGATAATCCTGTAGGGAGGAAACCTGTTAAAAATTGCAATTTGGTTACAGAATTTAATTTCCATCAGAATATACTGTTATCAAGATACGTACAACAGTATTAGTCATTGCACTTTGCTCATTCCATGAATCATTGACTTGATTATCAATCTTGAATTCCTCGAAGTTGCCCGTCATGAACACTGTATCTCCATTCACCTTGTAGAATTTGAAGAAATCAGATTAAGAAAAAAAATCCTCTTTTAAAACTCAATAGTAAAGTAAGATAATAATAACAATGTTAAAGAGAAAAAAAAAAGTTTGACCCGAGAAGAACCTGTCAAAAAAGCATAAATGGTGTAGAAAATACTACCTCATTTAACTTTTCCCAAACCAAATCAGGCTGGTCTATATAACCCTGATCAGTAGCCAATAGATAGAGTTCGCCTTCGAACTACAAAAGCAAAAAGAGTATATCTTGCAAATCATTCTGCTTAACACATTGTCAACATCATCTATCTCAATTAAAATGGATGGGGTCGGTTAAAGGGTATAAATCTAATCTGAGATAGTGCTAGAAAAAGATTCTACAACTTAGTATCATCCTAATGACAACCTTTTGCCTAGGTGTCGAATTCCTGATTGATGTGTGACCAACAAGGAGAGGTTATCCATTAGACCAAGAAGGCTGGTTGGTGAGTTAAGAGGCTACCATACTACTTTCCCACATTGGGTTCATGTATCCATGGAGCAAGCCCCTAAATTTAAGTTATTCTAAAAAGGATTATCAGTGATGGCCAAGAAGGACACAAGCCCAAGAGTTTTGACAGAAAGGTATACTTATGTATAGAACCGCTTGAAATCCATTTTTATCTTTTGTTCTCATGCTAAATGGTCAATGGCAAAGGTAACAATAAGTCTAAGAAAAGGAAGTACTTGTCATACCTTAAACATTGTGCTAAAATGGTTATTTCTGAAAAATACACAAAGTTCTCTTTCTTTCAGACCTTCTTGCAGACAAAGTAGGCTGTTAAGCAAGAAAGACGGTTAACAAGTATATAGTACTTCTTCAAACCACCATTAGTCAATAAGAAAGTAACTATAGTTTACCCATATATGGTCAATTGGCTTGCACTGTTTTCCAGGAAGTTCTTTATAAGATGGTCTGGACAAAATATGGAGTGATGAATGGTTTGTTATGAATTGTTACAATAACATAAGCTCATAAAGGAAGAGGGAACAAGTTGACTTTTATAAGTAGTAAGACCAGGTGACGCTTACATTCTTTTTGAGTTTTCATGGAATTTAATGTAGCCGTGTCCTCCATCTTGCTAGACTGTTCAGCAAGAACTATCTCACCTTCGTATACTGGTTCTCGAACCTCAAATTTTGAATGAACAAAATCATGCATGTGTTCCTCTCCTTCATATATGGGCTCACTGTCAACAAGGCTTGAAGATCCCACCTCAGAAACATCTGTAAGTTCTTTTCTCCCATTTGATGAATTCCCATTTGATGAATGCAAATCTGTACACTGTGACACTGGATCAGAAGAAACGTTTGAGTCACAATCTGCCAGGTTATCAGCTCGGCTCTGCACAATTTCAGTTGTAACAAAATCTTCAGTATATGTTTGTGAGACGGATTGATTATTCCTATGACAAGTTAGGCCTTCACAAGCATAGCTTCCATCAGAAAGATCTCCATTAGTAGACTGCAAAGACGGAGCCGGTTCCGGTGTCAAGATATCTACTTTTGCTTTCTCCACCAGATCACCAGAGGCTATAAATTCGTCAGATCCTTCAGGTACTAACTGGTTCATTTTATTTACAGTGTTAGTATTGATAGATGTAGTGTCAGTCTTTCTCAAGGAAAATTGTATATGTAATTCATCATCCTTGACATCACTGGATGCACTGCATTTTTGTGGTAAAATAAAGTCTGCATGCGCCAATTTTTGTGATTCATCCGCATTGTGTGCAACAAAAGAATCATTGTGATTTCCAGATCCAGAACTTTCAATATGTGTGCTTCCTCCTAAAATGGGAGCTGAGTTAGTATCAGGTAATGTAGCTACATTCACTGGAATTGAAATTTCAGTTTTTGACAGATTTAAGACTCTCATCAGCTCCTCTTCTTCTTCTTTGTCACCTCTCCTGCTTCCTTGCCCGGTAGGGACAGGAGTTGGGCAATCATCAAAAGATACCCCTCTTGAAAGGCATGGAGAAGGAACTCCTAAAGCAGCAGTTGTTGCAGCAGCGAAATCAACAGAATCTTCTTCTACAGTAACCTTATCCTCTCCTTCCAGCTTCCTTGTGACAAAGGAAACATACTCCCCAACAAGTGTATTGTAAGAGTTTGACCCAATTACTGCTGCCGTATCAGTGTCCTAGAAAACATAGCAAGTTTATATCGTTGAAGCTGACAATTGTTGGCATTGTAGCTTCTATAGATGCAAAACAACATGCCATATACCTAGTAATGACTAATGACATTTTTGAAAGAAAAAAAATCATGAGAATGATAAATCTTATGTATATGCAACTTGAAGAAGGCCCCAAATACATTGGATTACAACAACATAGTTAACAGTTAAACCAAGCTATACAGATAATGAGATAATAATAATAGTTATCAAAAGCATGCCAGGCAAGAAGCTCAGTGCTAAGGGAAGTTGTGCGTCACTTCAACCAGGGGTGTGCCTTGCTTTTATTGTGCACTGGTGCGACCATATACTAGGATCCAATAGGATCATCGACCCTCCCCATCTAGGGTTCAAGTGCCACTGAAGCTTCCTTGTTCTGATGCAAACAAGTGATCAATTTCAAGGTCAAGGGTCTTTGTCATTCTTCTTCTTACATATGCGTCTAGTTTTGCTTAGGTGCACACCTTGCTTTTGCGCCCTAGGCCCCGAAGGAACTTGTTGCCTAGGTGCGCTATCGCCTTTCACAACTATGATAATAATCAGATATCATCATAGTCACGGATATAATGGCAATCAGGCCACACCAGTTTATAATAAGAAACATAACTAACTAAAAGTTTAATCAAACCGCTACTGATACTAACCAGGTATCCATCAAAATGATTTGTATCCTTGTCAGCTTATCCCATGTGCTATATTCGTGTAAGATACATAACTACATGTGAAAGAAATAACCAAAAGCAGGCAGGAGTGGCAATTTCAAAACTAAAATAACGGCGATGCTTAATTACATATTTACAGGCGTACTGAGTTTCATTGTCAAATATTCTACATAGTAAAGTGAGCCTGTGCAGACAAGGCATAAGAAGCTGTAAATATTTTATGTCCCTTTTTTTCCCCTAAATTTGTATACACTATACAAGTATACAGTGCCCAGGTTCACCTCTGTACATATCAAACTTGAGCAATTTTAAATCCATTTGTAACTTGCTTTAAAATTGGAGGATAAAGTGGAAAAAAGACGGGTAAAGTGCTAAAGGAATATGTAAGAGTAGCACCACAAATCCAATAACATTTCTAAAGGCTTCAAAGAAATGGTATAGTCATCTCATGCAACAAGAGAATGCTTTTTAAGACAAGCTAAATCATTATCCATACATTCAGCAGTGTGACAGTATGTTATTAACTTGCAGACTACGATAACACTAAGAATAGATCCCATAATGGTTAAACTCATTTTTCACGTAGCAAAAACTGACTGGGAAGGAAATCACTTGGAGCTCACTCAGACAAACCTAATGTTGCTGGCAGGGAAAAGAAACAAGTCAATTCCTGTTAAAGTTGAATTTTGAAAATTATATAACTGTCCGGGATAAGGATTGTCATTCCTTCACTCATTGGCTTAATGTGTCATAGAGATGAATGCAATTCATATCATCTTACCTCTTCATCTAAACTTTTTATTAGTCTTGGGGAACTAGGGGGTTGCTAACCAAAAGGTAGGTCTACCAACCGGTCAACTGGCTATCTAGGTTCTATGGCATGACGCTCTCATGTTCATAGTTACATTGGCTAAGAATTTGGCACCAACATAGAGGATTGACATAATGTCATAAAATTTTTGTCAAATCTTTTATGAAAATTTGTTATGCTACATAGTCGACCACATTATGATAGAAGGCTTGGATGATGATGATGATGATGATGAAACTTATATAACTGTTAAGTAGGACAACCACGGATTTATATGCACCGGTTGTTATGTAGCCTTCTAAAAGTAAATTGCACATATGTAGCTCTCCAAAGAAAACAAAAATTCAATTTTTTAAATATATATAACCGTCAAGTAGGACAATCACTGATTTATATGCACTAGCCGTTATGTAGCCATCTAAAAGTAAATTGTACATATGTAGCTCTGCTTCAAAATTATTAGACAGTAAGTTATGTTGTTAGTATCTTACGATACACGATCCATATCTTACGATAAGTTATGTTGTTAGTATCTTACGATAAATGATCCGTATCTTACAATACATATCGGTTGATCCGATACGATTCATATAGGTTGGTAGGTCTAGTACCGTAGTATCGTTTTTTTTAACTTGAACCATGTAATGTATACTTAAGAATCTGAATTCGGGAACTAGATAGACCTTAAAGATGAAAAAATATATGAGAAATTATACTAAATAATGTTCCTGTATGGATGTAGAAGTATAGACCTAAACCTAGAGTTATCGTATCATATGATACACGATACTATATGCGATACACGATACAATAAACTAACAAATCGTACACGCTGCGTATCACGAGTTGACAACCTGGACAATAAGCATTTGACTGTAAAATACTAATTGGAATCAGACTAGAGTTCAGGAAAATGACGTGACTCGATTGTTCTAGAAATTTTAATCATGGTTATAAAATAACTCCCTAAGAAGGTTCCTAAAGTTTTACCTAGTCTCAAAGAATTCGGCATTGAAGATGCTAAGGAATGAAATAAAGGATGGGAATAAAGGACGGATGCTCAGCCCACACATCCCGAGCAGCGAGCTAATCTGGAATGGGATGTATTTGAATAAAAGAACGAACTCACAAGGGACTGCCAATGAGATACGGGAGGAAGGTGGGGATGACATCAAGTCCACATGCATGGCCCTTACCGGACCACTAATGTTGGGTTGTTTACTTACTTCCAACCCAAAGTAGCTAAATCAAGGTGTAGACATGGTGAGCTCCTTTTCTTGAAGTGCTGCTTAAGTTGAGCTAAAGAAAGGTACTTCTATCCAAACAAGAATTACCTACCGACTACGTTCTCGGTATTGGGAAAAACGGGCTAGAAGCTACATTTTTCCTAAAACGGACATTGATACCTAATTCGAGATAAAATCAATTGTAGATCGATTTAAGGCCCACTGAGGTCGTTTTATCGGCCGACCATAACCCATATCTTCATGATATGGGCAGATAGGAAGCATCATAGCCGCCCCCCCCCCCCCCCCCCCCCCCCCCTTTAGTCCTTGGTAGGACTCGCTACAAAAGATATTGTCTGCTAAAATTCTAGTTGTCATCTACTGAATTTCTCAGGAAGTCCTATTGTAAAGAGTCATTCATTGATGAACTGACCTCAGAATAGTCATACATTCAGCAGCCAATAGGTATCTACTAGTATACTGAGAACAGGTATCGCAGTTCCAAGAGGCTCCAGCTAAATGCATATCTGGGGTTGGGTCAAGATAACAAGGGTTTGTCCCCATATTGCAGAAATCGTGTTTCCATGATAACAACCACATCCTCAAGATGCGCCAAGTTGTACCATCGGTGTCGCACAATGCAACATCTTTAGCTAGAATGGAACATTGTCCTTGCAAAAATATTGTTAATTTTCCCATGTCAACAATATTTTTCCAATGTTGCTAACACTTGATGAAGAAATTGAAAATGTAATGATCATAGGAACATAAGGAAAGAGTCACTTTCCCAGAATTCTATGCTCACTGTTCGCCTAATTCTTTTTCTAAAGATAGATTGGAACTCTGATGATAAAGAACTTTGTTCTATTTCATCTCTTCAACAAGTTTAGCAATGAGCAAATTGCTCCCTTCTCTTAGTAGGAAATAACTCGTATGTTTTCTGTCAAAGGAAGCCTTTCCATATCTTTTCGGGTACACAAATTGTTTCCTCCATCCAGCCCTATTTAAGAGCCACTTCTTACTGTATCAACACTACTTCATTTTGATATTCCTAGTCATAGGCACTACTTCAACTAAGATCCTACAAATCCATGTACCGCAAGTGTTCATTGTCTATCACACAATGTTAAAAATAGCAGTCTATGAAGTCCGTTATGATACGCCATAGTTGTTAATGGAGCAAGGCGCACAAAAATGCAAAGGCTAGGAGCATGGCGCATGCCTTTTTGAATTAAGACACACATCTTTTTGAATTAAGGCGCACTTTTTGCAAACAGAAGAAAAAAAAATCATTTATTCTATATTATATGTAACAAAATAATCAAACTGAACTAATATAGAATAATATATGCTTGAATAAAATAAATCCAACGATTCTTAGAGAAGTTCACATAAGTATCGTTAATTTAAAGCATAATATTCAATTACAAAAGTTATCCTAAAAGCTAAAACTCTAAAAGAAAAATATACAAGTCATTGACTTAAGATAATAAAACTAGATTTCTGCATCATGATACTGTTGATACAGCCAATACCGATACTCATACAAAAGGTCTGATATTGATACTGCGAACCTTGATTCTATATGAGAGAAAAAGTCTCAGACTAAAAAATAGACTCTGATTCTAGCACAGTAGTCTACTAATATTCTATAAAATGAATTATAGAATCAAAGTGTAGTATAGAAGAGGAAAAGTATTTGTGTAGTATAAAGAGGAAGGAGAGGAAAAAAATAGTAAAGAGAAAAGCACCGAACAACCAAATCCGCATCGAACAACCAAATGGTGCGTCTTTTATGCGCCTTGCGCCTAAAACCAAACCATAAAGGTACACGTTATATGAGCGTCTATCGAAAATCGTGTTGCCATAAACATTTGAGGGGTTAGATGTGTGTTGTGCCGCACCTTGCACCTTGCACCTAGGCGTGTGCCTCAACTCGTCTTTTGACTACTATGTGATACACCACATAAAAATGATTCCAATTTTGCTATGTAGTCATCACTTACCAGGCAAAAAGAGGATGTATATGTAGCCTAAGCTTATCCTGCTTTAGGGTTCGCCTTATAGGTGAAAGCAGGATCCAATTTTGCTATGTAGTCATCACTTATCAGGCAAAAAGAGGATGTATATGTAGCCTAAGCTTATCCTGCTTTAGGGTTCGCCTTATAGGTGAAAGCACCTAGCGGGAAACATACAATATAGAAAAGAGAAATTTGAGTTACCCCCCACTTTTTTTACCCATATTCAGGGTGCACCCCACATTGTTTCCATAATGTACAAGACCACCCACTTTTGACGGAATCTGTCCAGAATTGACGGTCAATCCATTTGACCAAAATTTTTTGACAAAAATACCTCTCCCTTATTTCCCTCTTCCTCTTCCCTCTCACCCCTCTACTCCTCCCCCTCTTCCCTCTCACCCCTCTACTCCCCCTCCCTCGTCGCCGCGTGCTTGCCTAGCCGCGATTGCTGCTGTTGTGGGGGCGATGGCAGGGAGGGGGGGCAGGGTGGGGAGGGAGGGCGGCAACGGTGGCGGGGAGGGGGAGGAGGAGAGGGGTGAGAGGGAAGAGAAAGGGAAAAATAAGGAAGGGATATTTTCGTCAAAAAAAATTGGTCAAATGGATTGACCGTCAATTCTGGACGGATTCTGTAAAAAATGTGGGATCTTGTACATTATGGAAACAATGTGGGGTGCACCCTGAATATGGATAAAAAAAAAGTGGAGGATAACTCAAAATTTCTCTATAAAAAAAGGGACAAACCGCTTAATGGACTTCATACAACATAGTAACCTTCATGTCCCTATCACACCACGTCTCTTCCCCACTTCTATTCTGCTCTAAGGCAACCACCACAACTTATATATATATATATATATATATATATATATATATATATATATATATATAGGCTAACATGATAGCTGCAAGATTTAAAAAAACTCTAAATAAAAAAATATTTTCAACTCTAAAGTTATCCTTCTCCTCGAACATGTCGGATAGCTCATCACATCCCATGCACCCGTTATCACCATCTCATGATATAGATATCCCTATCTTCTCAGTGACCATCACCACATCTTCTCTCTCGATTACTACGGACTTCGCATCTCCTGTGCCAGTTATGGTATTCGTTTTCAAGTGAGGGTTCTTGATGAACATGGGATGAATCTCGGACAATTTCTGAAGTATGCTGACTGATACAAGGATCTAGTCGAAGATGAGGTACCCGGCAGCTTCTACCAATGAAAAGGATTGTTAGAGGCCTCTTGGTGATGTCTTCTCCATTAGTTGAATGTTGAGAGATTTCTATGATGGTTTTGGAAGAGAGATATATTTGTTTTTAAAGAGAGACTTGGAAGAGAAACCATCCGGGTTTTTTTTAAAATCCCGTAGCTATCCCGTAATGGAAAGGGGCTATATATATATATATATATATATATATTCAGAAAGTAATATTTGAAGCTTATGAGCTAAAAATCGAATATTTGTGAAACTTACTCGTCCTTTTCTACTTTATATTCTGCACACGCTGTCATCACACTATTTTCAACATTAGTTTCACATGAATGTGAATGTTTAAACATCTCAAACAGTAATTCTCTCATATCATCATCCTCCACAGAAGCTGCTACTGATTTCCCATGAATGAGCTTCACTATCATTAACTACATTTCCAGTTTTGACATGTTTCTTCCATTCTAATATTTGTAACATGCGTCTCATTTTGCTAGAAAAGGAAGATTTCCAAGATCAGCATAGAAAAGTTATATATTTAGTGGACATACATGTGTAGCTAAAAAAAAATAAACACTTAAAATTTTGTTTACAGGTACTTTAGTTGGCAATCATATGAATTAGTATTCTGAAAAGGGCTCAATCTGTGACTAATCAGGTGGCTGGTTAATAAAAAAAATTCAAAGATCACATAAGTGTGATTAATCGGCCAAGTAACTAGAATAATTGCTAACAAGCCTCGGATTGAGAGCGTAATGGAAATTGCTTAAAAATTGCTTAATATTTATATAACATGAGTATGGTTTATCAAGGTTCACGGAAACTTACATTACCAAGAAATATTAACAGCCTAATTTAGCAGGAATTAGAAGAGAGCTCATGGAACATTTACTTTCGAAAACTGGAAAATGTTGTGAACATTCACATATAACCTATTGCCCAATTTAAATTTGACATTAAATATCATTCCGAGTATCTACAAAATTTTAAAAATGAAAACCGACTATTTGGAAAGGATTAGCATTTCTTAGTTAATAGTGTCCTTTCATACTCTCTACAAAGGTCCTAATTAAATACTTTTACTCTTGCTATTTTTACAAAACTTGCATATCTAACGAGATTGATAGTGTTAAAAGTTTGATGCTAATAAAACTTATTTATGAACTATGATTATGAGGTTGACAGGGAATCGAGTCAACTTTTGAAAATAAAAGGCAGTTTAACCAACCTATAGGACTAGGAAAAAAATGGCTGGAAGGATGGTACTTAGATAGTTGACAAGGTGTCAGGTGTTTAGGTGTCTGGACATGTCAGATATGAGAAGCTTCCCAAAACTTTTGGATTCTTCCTCCTAATGGTCGCCTAACTAACACTCGCTTTCTTTTCTATTCAGTGGCAAGCAATTCTACCCTAAATGGTATAAATTGGTTCTTTTCCTCTTTTGCTTGGTTGCTTGTGCTTCTCCCTTGCTCTACGATGCCCCGACATGGCTACATCATACAGACATTCATGCAAATTTTGGGGGATATATCAAGGTTCAAAGTATCGGTATCGGAATTGGTATCAGACCATTCCTATGAGTATCGGGATCGGTAGTATCGGCAGTTTCGGATTTTTTGGTATCGGAAAGCAAACAACTATTAGTAAATCATTAACATTTTAGAAAGTATATTTTATACATTTATGCATTATTTGAAGTATTTTCAGTGATGTTTCTTAGTATTTTTGAAATTGAATGAAATTGTAGTCACCCTTGTCGATTGATTTATATGTGATATATAAGTTTTCCTTCTTTTATATGCTTTTACAGCCATACTATGCTTTTTCACCATTGCTAATTCGTCTTTTTAATTCAATTTTCTTTGCCGAATTGACCGGAAAAGAGACCTCTAATGTCGGTATCGGTCAGTATCGGGTATCGGTCGGTATTGGATCGGGACATGCCAAAATGTATCGGTATTGGCCGTATCGGATCGGTATCGGCCTATACTTCAAACTATGGGATATATACAAACGATAAAAATTATTCTCTTAATCAATGTTTCCTTGTTAAGATAATATATACATTTGCTTGAAACAATGTAGATTTTATATTGAGCGTCTTCAGGCTTAGTAAGGCAAGTCCAGTCCGACCCGGTCAAGGTGGATCTTTCGTTCCACTCCACCTATGCAAATAGTAGATCATCTTGGAAAACACCTTCGAAAACAAAAAAAGAGAATGTAAAGTTCCATTCACTTATTGCTTTAGCTTTGATCCTTGATCTTCGGGAATATGTAGAATTATAAAGTACAATGCGAGTGTTTTCAAATTTGATTCATTCTCATTTGCTTGAAACAATGTAGATTTTATATCCTTTATATTACTATGTCAATGTGACATTGGAATCGTGATACTATCATGTCTTCTGACCATAGTTTGCACTATTGGCCGATATCGATACGGTTTGGCATGTCCCGATTCGATACCGACCACTATCAATACTGACTGATACCAATGTTGGGGATCTTTTTTTCAATCAATTCGGTAGAGAAAATTGAACGAAAAAGACCAATCCATTAGGGTGTAAAAGCATAGAATGTTGTAAAAACATGTAAACTTATTTATCATAGGTAAACCAATCAGCAAGGGTGAGTATTATTTCATTCAATTTCAAAACTACTAAGAAACAACATAGAAAGCACTTAAATTTATGCCTAAATGTATAAAATATTTTTTTATAAAGTCTTAATATTTTATTAATAATTATTTGATTTCCGATACTGCGTTTCTGACTTGAAGAATCCCCCTGGATGTGTCCTACTCATCCAAGTTTTCCATGTGTGACAATCCTTGTCACAGGAGATAAAGACTTTGAAGTGTCCAGGTAACAGAACACAGATATAATAAAAAAGAGAGTTGCATGAAAGTGACAAAAAGCTGTGTACATACATAAGAGATATATAAAAAACTGACAAACTCACTAAGGACCCTAAACAATAATTCAATCAGTAAGCATAAGCCTTACATCTCCTAAAACTAAGCATAAGCCGTCACTCACATCTACCATAGTTTCATAATCTAATAGCAGAACTCCAACCCAAATTCAGATATTTCAGGAAAAGAAAAATGAAGAGATTAACATAAAATGAAACTAAGATGATTACCCGGAAAAGAAAATTGATGCTTGAGGGGTCATAACACAATGCATCACCTGTTCTTTCTCCTTTTTTCTCTGCTGGTCCATTTAATGATAAAAAAGATTGAAATGTTATGGGTGTTAAATTTATTCTCCAAGAAGTTAGCTTGTCATGTATAATGGTGTCCAATTGATACCTCATAAGTGGTTCGGAAGCACGAATATAGCCAAATATATTCCATGTACGGATCATGTGTCAACATATATGGTACACGCCACGGGCACTCCCAAGTCCAACATACACTAGGACATGAAAGAATTGGTTGTGTATCGGTGTGGTCGTGTATGAGAAGAATTGTCTTGGAGTGACATGCCGTATCATATAAAATGACAGATAGTCATATAATAGTTACTTTGTCATAATGCCGTGTCATAGTTGTCTCCGTACAACGGTACAACATACATAAGTGGGGAACAACTAGGTCAGTCAAGCAGTTGTTATGACTATCTACACATAACAGCATGTCAGGTATCAAAATTTAATAGGGTGCAGTTATCAAAATCGGCAAGGAAATTAACAAGAAAGCAACGGAAAACAGATAACTCGTAAAAGTTTATAAATCCATCTTATCAGCTTTATTTTCTTTGTTAACCTAATAAACTAGACACATTATTCAATTATAAGATGATGAGTTGTTAACTATAAAAAAGTTAATTTGCTATGCTGCAATTGGTTCTCTTCCTCCAATGTGCTCCTCTTGACCACAATGACAAAAGTAATTAACAAGAAAACACAAAAACACTAGTTCATGTAATCTCTGTCAAGGAACCACCCTAGAATATGAGCAAGCAGAGATTTCATGACCAGGACAAGTTTATTGTTATTCCAAAGACTTCTTATGTGGCAACCAATATCATCACCCATAATTGCAGGGGTGAGCATTATTCGGTTTTGGACCGAGAACCGAGCCAAACAGAATAAGGTATTCGGTTCGGTTTGATAACTTTTTTCGATTCGGTTTTGGAAATACTATCTGCTTATTCGGTTTCAGTTTTGGGTTTCAGTTTCGTTGCAAAACCAAAAATTGAATAAAACTTGTGAAATTATGTAAATACTTTCAATTCTATGTATATTTTATGAAATTATTTATAACCTAAATCCAAACCCAAACTAATTATGTGCATTTTTTTTTTGTATATATATTTAAGCCCAACTTTGGTCATTTAATCACAAGTCCAACTTTGGATCAAACTTTAAATACAACAATTCTATACATAAAATTTGTAATTTTTTATATAATTTAACCACAAGCCCAACTTTGTGCCTGAACCATTACACAATAAAAACGGTCCAACCAAACAAACCGAATATATCCGTTTGGTTTGGTTTGGTTCGGATTTGGTTTGGTTATGGTAAATTTCAGTTTGGATTTGGTTTTGACTTTTAGTATTTCGGTTTATTCAATTTTTGCTGCTTCGGTTCGGTTTGAACTGAATAATCCGATTGCTCACCCCTACATAATTGACAAGTGAAGCCACTTTGCCACTTAGAGACAATGAAGTCACGATGGAAGTGGGTTCCCCTTTCGTTACTCTTTCCCTCACGATGAACATGACACAGGAAGAGAAGATGCATGCAAATAGTGAATGGCTTATCATGGCCCTTTTCTTATCCATAATAAGTGGTAGCAACAGGTACATTTATGATCCAGATCAATTTGACAAACGAAACTGTATTTCTTTGTCGGCTCTATTGGAATTCTCTCTTCAACCATTGTTCTAAAAGGCGGCCGCTTAGACGTCTGGTGCCCACCCGATGTCAGCCTAGGCACCAGTCTAGTAACCCCCCCACCCCCACCCCACCCTCCGCGATGTCCGACTATGCATGTTTCAAGATTTTATAGACTTTTTATAGACTTTTCTGCAATTTTCAGTATATTTTTTTGGATTTTTTTTTGAACCACCTAGATCTAGGCGGACTAGGCGCTAAGCGTCGAGTGCCCACCCGACTAGCACCTAGCACTTTTCACAACCTTGTCTTGACCCCACTAAATCTAAATCAGTTTGCTGTAAATGACATGATAGTAATGATACATAAAATAAGTTACACGATTTAACCTCTTTCCATGTGAAAGAAGCAAAGCTATCAAAATGTTTCGTCATATGTAAATTATACAAAAAAAAATGTAATGATCAATTATGGGAGGTATAAAAGGCATATCAATGATTTGAGTTTAAGACGGCCATTCTATTTATGACCAAGACAAAATTCAAATTGCTTTAGGAAAGTGCAATCTGCATTACAACAAATCAAGTATGTAATTACTTGTATAGCAAGAAAATTAACATCTCCTGAATAAGTCAGGCATGTGGTGGCATTTCTTGTTTTAATTAAATATATAAAGTGTTTTCCTCTCTGGCTTGCTTGTCCATGTCGTTTCAATGTGTCCAAAGTATTGCCATCGAAGTCTTGTATTTGGAGAGATAAAAGAGTAAAGGGAAGATATCTATATTTAAGATGTTAAGAGGAACAAAAGCAAAAAAAAAGTATTTCTCTTGAGTGATCGTACTTAACCATCAATATCGTTTGGTAACACCATAGGACAATTACCAGAGGACCAGTTCTAAAAATTCATTACCACCACAAAACACTCCTAATCTATACCCACTTGGAGCTCTATAATCACATAGTGCCGCAGTATTCATAACTTCACTACAAGTCTACAACAGAATAAAACCGCATGATAAAGAAATAGTTCCACGATTTAATGTACAACATTTGACCATATTGACCAAAGAAATGTTGCATGCAAACAAAAACGTCCTAACTAACAGCACAAAAGCAAGAGATGATCAAATAAATTTGCATTGGTCGCATTCAACCATCTACATTGTCTTCTAGTAACAACTTAATTTGAATTGGTACCAACAAAACACCACATACCAAAAATTAGCAGGGTTTTACCTGAGGGTCCACCAGCCAGCCATGATAGAGTCCGATATCGAGAAGATCGAATATCGCACACTCCCTCGTGAACTCAAAATCATTAACCCTACACCCAATTCAACAAAAGCGCACACAAATTCAGAACAAATCCCCAACCAAGAAAACCCTAATTTAAGACACAAGGCAAGAAGGCGGCTCACATCCGGAACTTCACGTTGACGTCTATCCCCGTGGCAAGCCGCGGTAGCAGATCCATGGCATCCCCGATGTTCTGCTGCTGGTTGACCGCGTACTCGTCGTCCTTGAACTAAAACACAAACAAATCAATCAAAAACAACGCAAATTTCACCATTTTCCAACCGGATTCAATACTTTCTCGAGATTGGAACCAGACCTGGATGTGGCTGTTAGAATCGATCAGCTTCTCGGCGACGGCCGAGAGGATCCGGTCGAGGGGGACCTCCGGCGAGTCCGGGCCGAGGTCGAGGCTGTTGCGCAACAGCAGGACGTTGCCTAGCGATTACGAAATCGACCGATTAGGCTCTAAGAAAATTTTGGGGCGAAATCGACAGGAAATACTTACAAACCGCTAGGAGAGGGCAAGGTCCGTTGTCGTTCTGGAGGATGATCGGCGTCGACCGGCCGAGGAACTGGACGTGCTTCGTCCTGTACGCCGGGAGGGACTGTGGCTCCAGCGGCGAGTAGTCGTGTCCGTATCCCTCTTCCGACGCCATTGGTGAACTTGATCGATTGATTGATGGAAATGGAGAGAGGAGGAGGAAGAAGAAGAAACAAAACCCTCACTCTTTCTTGGTTGTTGATTTTATTTTATTTATTTCGGTCCTTGCTTGTTTATATCTACGCTTTTGGTTCTATTTTTAAGGGGGTGTCTGTTGGAGGAGTGAACCCAGCCGTTGGTTGGAACTGTCGGACCGTTGGATTGGTGTGGGAGAGTGGATATAATAAGTACAATGGACACTTACTTTAATATGAATGGAAGTTGTTTGTAAAATGATTCGGGCGGGTAGTCGGCGAAGTTCCGGTGTTTCGTCGGAAAATAGGAAGGGGGCTGTGAAGTCCCTCATGGAGCATTTACTATTTCATGTCCTCCTTCCAATCCTCCATTCTACTTTTATATTTTTTCTACCGAAGTCATATTCCGAACTCCAAAAGAGGTTATATGATGGGAACGGGGTCCATCCCCATGATGAACCAATATGGATTTGATCCATAAAAAATCGGTCACCCATGGTTGGGTTCGGCCAAGTACTTAACCATTTTTCTGGGTGCAGTTTCTGTGACTAGATGCAGTTTTGGGAGCCGTTTTCGGAGCTGTTGTAGGCATAATTAGGCTCGGTCTTCAACACGAAAGTTGTTGTAAAAAGTTTTCTCTTTCATTCCAGCTTTGAACCAGATCATTCTGAGGTGTATTGAAGAAGTTATGGCTCTCGAAAGTAGGCTATCTGTTCATATTCTGCATGTATTCATCTTGCATGCAATAATGATGTATTGCCTTTCTCCATGCATTGGAAGATGGAAGGACTAATCTTGGGAGATGAAAGGGCTGCCCTTTGGACTTCTCCATACATAGAGTGGTGTACCCAAGAGGCTTATCCTCCTTATAAATAGAGGGGAGATGGTGAAGGTGAAAACACAACTTGTAATCCTCACACTTGTAATTCTTTCAAGTGAGCATTGAGAGATAGTGATCCTCAAGTGAAGTTGTACCAACTTGAGAGAAGAGCTCTTTGTAATCTTTCATTTGATTATAGTGAAAAAGGCGAAGGAGGAGCGGGTGAGGACGTAGGCTCAAATTGAGCCGAACCTCGGTAAATCTTGTGTGTGCATCTCTCTTATTTTTTTTTTGCTTCCCTTCCATTTCTATTTTATATTCACATCTCATCACAAAGACGGGAAAGGTCTTGTTTTTCCCAACAGTGGTATCAGAGCCAGGTTGCTAATCTTCTTGTGTTAAGATGGAGACTCCCATCGGCGGCGTTCGTATGATTAGCTTGAATGGCCGCAATTGGATGATATGGAAGGCGAAGATGATGGACCTTCTCTATTGCAAGGACCTCTATGCACCGGTTGAAGGAGTATCTTCCAAGCCGGAGTCTATGACGGCAGAAGATTGGAAGAAGCTCGACCGGAAGACCATTGGCACCATTCGACAATGGGTGGATGACACCGTATTCCACCATGTGTCAAATGAGACTTCGGCGAATAGCTTGTGGAAGAAACTTGAAGATCTCTACGAGAGGAAGACCGCCGGCAACAAAGCTTTCTTGATTCGGAAGCTTGTCAATCTCAAGTTCAAAGAAGGTGACTCTATATCTGAACATCTAAATGAAATTCAAAGTATTGTGAATCAACTTGTAGCTATGAAGATGGTGTTGGACGACGAGCTTCAAGCCCTTCTCTTGCTTAGCTCGTTGCCAGACAGTTGGGAGACTCTGGTGGTGTCTCTTAGCAACTCAGCACCTGACGGAGTTGTATCCATGAACCAAGTTACAAGCAGCCTCTTGAATGAAGAAATTCGAAGAAAGTCATCCGGATCCTCCTATTCTCATGCTCTTGTTACCGAGAATAGGGGGAGGAGCAAAAGCCGATATCCTCAGAACCGTGACAAGTCAAGAGGGAAATCAAAGGCTAGAAAGGACATCAGTTGCTATCACTGCGGGAAGAGTGGACACATAAAACGGGAATGCCGCAAGCTCAAGCGAGAACAAAAGGAAGGAAGGACCAATGAGAAGCAAGAAAAGACTGAAAGTGCAGCCGTTGCCATTGACAATGAAATTGTACTTTTCTCGGCATGTGAAGAAGACTGTACAAATCTCACTTGCCAAGACTCGGAATGGGTGATTGATTCTGGTGCTTCCTACCATGCTACTCCCCGGAAGGACTACTTCACTTCACTTCGCTTCGTGAAGGTAACCTTAGGACGGTAAAAATGGGTAACAAAAACTCTTCTCAAATTCTTGGCATTGGAAATATTTGTGTTACCACTAACATTGGAACAAAGATGGTTCTAAAAGATGTTAGATTTGTGCCCGATCTTCGTCTTAATCTTCTCTCCACCGGCAAGCTTGATGAAGAAGGATACACAAGCAACTTTGATAAAGGATGTTGGAAGCTTACCAAAGGTTCACTTGTACTTGCGAGAGGAAAGAAGTGTTGCACTCTCTACAAAACTCAGTTCCACTTGGAGAATGATGGACTTGGAACAGTGGAAGGTACCTCTATGGATTTGTGGCACAAGCGGCTTGGCCACATGAGCGAGAAAGGACTACAAACTCTCGCAAGGCGGCAACTACTTCCATCCATGCAAGGTATATCATTATCCCACTGTGATCATTGCTTAATTGGAAAACAACATCGGATAGCTTTTGTTAAAAACTATAACAAAAAGGAAACCGACATATTGGACTTAGTCTACTCGGACGTATGCGGACCCATAAATGTAAAAACCTTTAGTGGTGCCTCCTACTTTGTGACCTTCATTGATGATGCATCTAGAAAAGTATGGGTGTATGTCCTAAAAGCCAAAGATCAAGTCTTTGAAGTTTTCAAAGATTTTCATACCAAAGTTGAAAGAGAAACCGGAAAGCTCTTGAAGTGTATTCACACGGATAATGGTGGTGAGTATACTTCAAGGATGTTTGAAGACTATTGCTCTAAATATGGCATTAGACACCAAAAGTCTGTCCCACACACACCACAACACAATGGGGTTGCAGAAAGAATGAACCGTACAATTGTGGAAAGGATAAGGAGTATGTTATCCTTAGCTAAATTACCAAAAATATTTTGGGGAGAAGCAGTACGAACTGCCTGCTACTTGATAAATTTGTCCCCCTCAGTTCCTTTGGATGGAGATATTCCTGAAAGGGTTTGGAGTGGAAAGGATATTTTCTATTCCCACTTGCGTGTGTTCGGGTGCAAAGCATTTGTGCATGTACCTAAGGAGAAAAGAACAAAACTTGATGACAAATCCATTCCATGCATCTTCTTGGGATATGGAAATGATGAATTTGGATATAGGTTGTGGGATCCTAAAAACAAGAAAATTGTGAGGAGCAGGGATGTTGTATTTTGTGAAGATAAAACACTTACTGATTTTGAAAAAGAAGAGGAGCCACAAAACACTCACATCGTTCCAGATCCAATCTCCACACCGGTTGTTTTACCTTCTCCTATGTTAGAAAATAATGATTTTCAAGATGTGCAGGAAGAAGAAGAAATTACAGGTTCCCCAGGTCTTGATCAGGGGGAGCATGAACATGCAGAGCCACCTCATATGGATCAGCTACAAGCACCTCAGTTGAGACGGTCGGATAGAGATCGACAACCCTCAACCAGATATCCTACTTCAGAATATACTATGGTGACAGATGCAGGTGAACCAGAAAGTTTCCATGAAGCACAAGTACATAAAGAACATACCAAGTGGAAGAAAGCCATGCAAGAGGAGATGGATTCCTTGCATAAGAACCACACTTATGACTTGGTGGAGCTACCGAAGAACAGAAAAGCCTTGAAGAACAAATGGGTGTTCAAAATCAAGAATAAAGGAAATGACCAAGTCAAGTACAAAGCTCGCCTCGTGGTGAAAGGTTTCAGTCAGAAGCAAGGTATTGATTATGAAGAAATATTTTCTCCTGTTGTGAAGATGTCTTCTATTCGGGTTATTCTTGGTCTTGTCGCTTCTCAAGATCTTGAAGTTGAGCAGTTAGATGTGAAGACTGCATTCCTCCATGGTGATTTGGCAGAGGAAATCTATATGGAGCAGCCAGAGGGTTTCAAGGTAAAAGACAAAGAACAGTTGGTTTGCAAATTAAAGAAAAGCTTGTACGGGCTCAAGCAGGCACCGCGACAGTGGTATAAAAGGTTTGATTCTTTTATGCTTGACCATGGGTATAAAAGAACATCTGCAGATCATTGTGTTTATATCCAAAAGTTCTCTGATAATGATTTCATTATTCTCTCTCTATATGTTGACGATATGCTTGTTGTTGGAAAAGATATGTCTAAAATTGACAGGTTGAAGAAAGAGCTAAGCAAGTCCTTTGACATGAAGGACTTAGGAGCGGCACAACATATATTGGGAATGAAAATCTCTCGGGACAGAAATGCGAAAAAGTTGTGGCTATCGCAAGAAAGATACATTGAACGTGTTCTGGAGAAGTTTAATATGTTGAACTCCAAGCCGGTCAGCACACCGCTAGCAGCTCATTTCAAGCTAAGCACACAACAAAGCCCTTCAAGAGAGAAGGAGAAGGAGGAGATGAGGAACATTCCATTTGCCTCAGCCGTCGGAAGCTTGATGTACTCCATGGTTTGTACAAGACCCGACATAGCACATGCAGTTGGTGTGGTAAGCCGTTTTCTTGCCAATCCGGATAAAGAACATTGGGAAGCAGTAAAATGGATCATAAGATATCTTAGAGGAACTTCTAAATATTCTTTATGTTTTGGAGATGGCAGACCTATCTTGGAGGGTTTCACTGATTCTGATATGGCAGGTGACTTGGACAAAAGAAAGTCCACATCTGGATACTTATTTACCTTTGCAGGGGGAGCCGTATCATGGCAATCAAAGCTGCAAAAATGTATCGCTCTATCCACCACAGAAGCTGAATATATCGCTGCCACAGAAGCTAGCAAGGAGCTCTTATGGATGAAGAACTTCCTAAAGGAGTTATCGCTCAAGCAAGAGAAGTACACTCTTTACTGTGACAGTCAGAGCGCCATCGACTTGAGTAGAAACGCTACATATCACTCAAGGACAAAGCACATCGACGTACGCCATCACTGGATCCGAGATGCTTTGGAGAATCAACTGATGCACATTAAGAAGGTTGATACAAGCCAAAATCCGTCGGACATGATGACGAAGCCTCTACCAAAAGAGAAGCATGACTTCTGCCGAAGGAAGGCAGGTATGACTACTGTTTGAAAACCTCTCTCCTCATGAGGATGGAGGGGGAGATTGATGGGAACGGGGTCCATCCCCATGATGAACCAATATGGATTTGATCCATAAAAAATCGGTCACCCATGGTTGGATTCGGCCAAGTACTTAGCCATTTTTCTGGGTGCAGTTTCTGTGACTAGATACAGTTTTGGGAACCGTTTTCGGAGCTGTTGTAGGCATAATTAGGCTCGGTCTTCAACACGAAAGTTGTTGGAAAAAGTTTTCTCTTTCATTCCAGCTTTGAACCAGATCATTCTGAGGTGTATTGAAGAAGTTATGGCTCTCGAAAGTAGGCTATCTGTTCATATTCTGCATGTATTCATCTTGCATGCAATAATGATGTATTGCCTTTCTCCATGCATTGGAAGATGGAAGGACTAATCTTGGGAGATGAAAGGGCTGCCCTTTGGACTTCTCCATACATAGAGTGGTGTACCCAAGAGGCTTATCCTCCTTATAAATAGAGGGGAGATGGTGAAGGTGAAAACACAACTTGTAATCCTCACACTTGTAATTCTTTCAAGTGAGCATTGAGAGATAGTGATCCTCAAGTGAAGTTGTACCAATTTGAGAGAAGAGCTCTTTGTAATCTTTCATTTGATTATAGTGAAAAAGGCGAAGGAGGAGCGGGTGAGGACGTAGGCTCAAATTGAGCCGAACCTCGGTAAATCTTGTGTGTGCATCTCTCTTATTTTTTTTGCTTCCCTTCCATTTCTATTTTATATTCACATCTCATCACAAAGACGGGAAAGGTCTTGTTTTTTCCAACATTATAGTCATAAAAAAAAAAAAGGGAGGGCTGAGGACCGCCGCCATCGAGCTCCGGCGTCGGCTTATATGGAGCTTCTGGGAAGCTCCGGCGTCATCTTCAAGCTCCGATGTCGTCGTCGGCTTCCGACATCGGCTTCGGAGATGGAGAGGGTCGGTGGCTTTTGATTTTTTTTAGAGAGTGGAGAGAGTGGGAGAGTGAGTGAGTGATTTTTGGTGGGAAGAGTGGGGAGGGTCGGTGACTCCTGTGGGGAGAGTCAGTGTCTTTTTTTTTATATGATATGTATATATTAATCTGAATTAAATTTTTTTTTGTATATTTTAATTATATTTTAAAAAATAATAAAACTTAACTTCTAATAATAATAATAATAATAATAATAATAATAATAATTATTAATTTATAATAATAATAATACTTATTATTTATTACTTAATTTTTTTAATCCATACATAATTTTTTCAGTGGAGGGTAAACAAATACCTTAGTTTTTGTGGGTGAACAAAAATGGACTCTAGTACCTATTAGGGTCTGGTTGGATTGAGAAAAAAAAAATAAACATGGTTAAGTGAGGAAGAGGAAAGTCAAAACATATAATCTTGTTTGGATTGAAGAAAGAGTTAAGTGAAGTGTGATTAATAACTTTTACTTGGATTGTAGGTTTTTAGTGGAGGAAAGAGTTAAGTAGAGTATATTTATGACTTTTTATTCCTTCTTTTCTCCTCTTTCCGATTTGTATGGTTAAAAAAAAGGACAAATCACTTAACTTTCTATTACTTTCTCTCGTAAACTTTCACACTTAAACCAAAAATGATTTTTTTCTCGCTCACTTCACTTTTTCTCAGTTAACCATTTTAACCTTCAACCGAAGTTGAGGATATTAAGTTGAAAAACTCGATTACTTGAGGATATCAAGTTGCAATTTAGCCCCAAAAAAAATTTGATGCTGAAAGCCATCAGCAACATCACCACCCTCTTATCAAACTGCAACAAAAGTTAATGGGGGAAGAGCAGCATCTGCTGCTCCCCACTCTCCTCCTCCTCCGCTCCCCTTCTCCCATCGACGCCATACTCTCCCGACACTTCCACCTCCTCAAACCCTACCAGTCCCCGCTCCCCCTCCCCCTCTTCCTCTCCGCCCACTCCCACCACTCCCCCTTCCGCGCCGCGCTCGTCTCCGCCTCCACCCGCGTCGACGCGGACCTCCTCGACAGCCTCCCCTCCCTCGGCGTCGTTGCCACCACCAGCGCCGGCGTCAACCACATCGACCTCGTCGAGTGTCGCCGGAGGAACGTCAGGATCGCCGGCGCCGGGACCGTGTTCTCGGCCGACGTCGCTGACTACGCGGTCGGCCTGGTGATCGACCTGCTGCGGAAGGTCTCCGAGGGTGACCGGTTCGTCCGGACCGGCGGGTGGCTCGCTCAGGGGGGGTTCCCTCTCGGGTCTAAGGTCAGTTCCCTTTTAGTACTTCTTTTATTAGTAATGGTTTATAGTATAATTTGGTAGAGATCCCAGCTAAAGTTTATTAGGATAAAGCGTAAGGTAAAATATCCAACACACTAGCAGATATTACTGGTTAAGGCACCATTAAAGATACTACAATGCCAAATTTGATATAAATGGAAGTGTATCATGAACTTCTCTTAGATTTCAGAACAGTATGACTGCAGATATTGATTGTGGACCACGTACAACTCCATGATAATCACATGTAAACTTTCAAAAGAATCATTAATCACTAGGCATTGAGCATCCAGTTAGCAATTGATGTGTTAAGATTAATTAGATTTAGGATTATATTTCTTCTCCTATACGGATACATATTCTTTATCCTATACGGATATGTATCCGTTCTCCACATATATATATATATATATATATATATATATATATATATATATATATATATATATATATATATATATATATATAGTTGTATTGTTTTCTATGTAAGTGTAAGCACTAGAGCAACCATGGCACGAACAACTTAACAAAGACAGACTTAACAACTAGAACAACTTACGGATCCGTTCTCCATATATATATATATATATATATATATATAGTTGTAGTTGTATTGCTTTCTATGTAAGTGTAAGCACCAAAACAACTTAACAAAGCAGCAGATGAATTTGACTTTGGCAAGTGTCGACCGAGACATACTCGATGGTGGTGATGGCGCTTGTCGATGGGATCCAAATCCAATGGTGGTCGGTGACAGAGGGCATCAGGGATTGTGATGAGTTTTTGCAAAACTGTGATAAGTTTTGCATCCGGAAAGTCGGCGTTGTCATATATTTAGTGTCCACGAAATTTTAAGCGCCAAAGCAAATGCCGAGAGTGGAGAGCAGATTCGGTACATGTAACTATGAATTCAATGCTCTGAAAGAAACTCTGATTGGCCCAGGGATTAAAAAAATTCTAAGCTCTGATACCATGAAACAAATCAACAATATTAATTTTATTAATGGATGATTAAAAAGCAATACAACTATGAATATATATAGATGGAGAACGGATCCATATCCGTATAGGATAAGGAATATGTATCCGTATAGGAGAAAAAAAATCTAATCCTAAATCTAATTAATCCTAACATGGTCCAACATTAATGGTCCTCGTCATATACTTCTTCCAAAAGTTAAATAGTAGTCAACTTTCTGGTAAGAGCCTCATGAGCAACAAAGATATGGCTAAAAATTCTATGTTTCCTCTCGTTTCAAGTACACTAAACTAAAGCCATAACGAAACAATCATTTCACATCTTCCTTTCTGCTGAATGACATGATCTCTTAGTAGTTTCCAAGAGTCATATAGACTATTTAGGAGCAAGACAATTATTCCCAACAACTTCGTTCACACGAGTCCAAAGCTGAGAGGTGAAGAGGCAGCTGATAAAGATCTGTGAAATGATTCTTGATGGCATAAGCACAATGAAAACCTATAACAAAGGTATAAATATCTTTTTTTTTGAAGATTATCACAAGCAATTTGTTTAGTAAAGCAAGCCACAGTAGAAACTTTACTTTTATAGGCACATGGTATTTCCAAATTAATTTTGCAAGTCTTCACTATCGTGGAATCTTTTGGACATGGACTTAACTGAATACTCTCCCAAAGGATTCCATCTCCTTTTTCTTTGGTAGAGTATTAATGTCGTTGAGTTCAAAACAAAATGCATAGGTAGTATCCTCTGATTGTTAAGATCGGCTGTTAAGCCGTATGGTAGTTTTGAATCATGGGTTAATGATGGCAGCATAGGTGCTACGTTGCACGAAATATGACACACACAACATGGACACGATAGGTATTTTGGTATGTCCTAGTGTATCTTGTAGTGTCCGGGTCTTTGTTGTTAGTATCTTATGATATTCGATGCGTAGCTTACGATACAATATACTACTATTTCATTATTTATTTGTTGATCCTACCATTTTATTACGTATTTGTTGATCCGATAGCATAAGTATAACGGATAGGTAGATTTGTTTTTACTCAGTCATGTAGGTTATGTTTGATTTGAGAGAAAGCGATAGAAAGGAAAGAAAAGAGAGTAAAAATGGATTTGTAGTGTTTGGTTGGGAAGGAAAGATAAAGAGAAAGAAAGTGAAAGAAAATGAAGGAATTCTAACCTATATATATTTCCTGCATTTTCTCCACTAAATATGTATGGTTCCTATTTTCCCTATCCCTCTCACCCAATCTCTCCATGCTCCACTCTCTCTCTCTCTCTTTCTCTCTCTCTCTCTAAATTCTCCGCTCTCTCTATTTCCTCTTTCTCTTTACAATCTCCTCCCTCTCCCTCTCCCTCTCCCTCTCCTCCCTCTTTCTCTCTACAATATCCTCTCTCTCTCTCCCAATATTCTCCTAGTTTTTTTTTCTTTGAAATTTTCCCATTAACCAAACCCAACAAATAATTTTCTTTTCCTTTCTTTCTCTTTCTTTTTCATTTTGTGTTTGTTTTCTCCTTTTTCTTTCAAACCAAACACAACCGTAATGATAGCTTAAGAATTTGGATTCTTGAACTAGATAAACCTATAAAGATTAAACAAATAAAAAATTATGTGAAAATTTATATTAAATCAAGTTTCTATATAAATTTAGAAGTATAGATCCGATTTATTGTATCATACAAATTACGATACCTGATACACGATATGATACACAAGCAAATCGCTACACGATACGATACACGACTTGACAACCTTGACTCTATGTAGTATATGATATGTTGGCGACAAGACGCGACACAGACACAACATTGCTTTTTGGAATGTCCATGCTTCATAGCATTGGTGTAAATTGTATAGGATTTTCTACTAATGGAGGTGTGAGAGGTTTGGATCAAATTGATCAGAGTCTATGCTAAGACCGAGTTGAACGTATGCTAAGACCGAGTTGAACGTACAGAAAGACGTTTCATGGGTTCAAAATGGTTATCATGGTACATATCTTTGTAAAACTACAAAGTCTGCCTAGCAAACTACTCCCCATAAGGATTGGATGGGGTATATGATTGATTGGTTAGGGTTTATCTCAAAGGGGAAACTAGTACCCGTAGGGTTCATCGGTTTGGTTTTAGAAATGTAGAATAGTTATATCTATAAGTGTGCAATGGACTTAATATCATACCATGATAGAATTGATGTGGCTCAAATTTATAATTTTGACAAACTTGAGAACTTATTGAGAGAAAATCTTCCTCTTATCCTTTTTAGGGGTAGTATTTGAATAAAGTCTAATACACATGATAATCAATTGGTTGAATATCAAAAGAAGCATAGATTATTACATCTATCAAGTAGTAGAAGAGGCATATTAGATTAACTTTGAAATTGAGAGCATACTCGTGGGAGGTTAGAGGTGGTGCTAATTGGGGACAAGATGAGAGAAATATTAGGTGGTTTGAACATGTGCAATGCTGCAACACAGGCCAGTAGATGCTCCAGTAAAGAGCAATAAAATAGTAAAGTAGCAATAAGATACTAGTTAAAGGAACTGCTAGGCTAGAGGTATACCTAGTATACCTAAAGGGACTTGGATCGAAGTTTTAAAGAAGGATATGATTTTTGTTAGTGTTACAAATGACATGGCCCACGGAGCTGAAAGGATTCAAAATGCCAACCAAAATTTTGGGATAAAGGTGCTTTGTTGTTGTAGAGTGCATTTTCTGATTTTTGTGTTTTGGACGTGTTTAATGAACGGTTCATTTAGGTTCTTGGTGTTAAAAGAGAGTGGGTTATTGAGATTTTCTTTAGGATTTAGATTATAGGCTATATACATGCTCATATGATCCTGGTCACAAGTGACTCACAATTCCCAAAAGGAGAAGTGCCAGTTTGTGAGGTCTTTACTTCGGGATTTTTCCAATCAAACTAGGATGTGGTAGGAGAGGACATTTTTTTGGCGATTTCATACTTCTTTTTACATGAGTAGCTCCCAAGCATATGGAATCATGTCGAGGTTAACCTGATTCTAAAATATAGAATGTGGGAAGCTACATTGGGATATTTTTGATTGAGTGGTTTGAGTACACACACACACACACACACACACACACACACACACATATATATATATATATATATATATATATATATATGGGAGGGGATCGGGAGCCCCGTTTCCGGAGCCCCGCCGAAGCCCTACTCTCCCCAACTGTTGGATCGAGCGGGGCCCCGCGCGAGGGGGGGGGGGGGTGGTGGGGGCTTTGGCGGGGCTCCGGGAGCGGGCGATCCGCTCCCTATATATATATATATATATATATATATATATATATATATATATATATATAAGGAAAACCTTCCTCATACTCCCCGATGTGTGACTAAAGTAACTACACAAACCACTAACTCTAACATAGAAGTCCAACCACAGTAACTGATCTTTGCTCAATTAGTCTGTGCACGACAATTTACAAAGTTGTTGCCAAGGTGTTACTGATGGCCGATTCTTGCTTAAACCATCACCAGGAGCAATCCTTTTTTTTTTTTTAATTATTCTTTTGCTACGAAGCGACATTGTTGATTGTTTAGTACTAGTACAGGAGATATGGCATCAGTAGTGTCCGTACAGAATAAACATGGAAAATAATTTATAACGAAGATCTATGGAGAAAGCATATGACAAATTATGGTGGGATTTTATTGAGGCAGCACTTATAAAAATTGGATATTTCAAAAGTGCGTTGTTAGATAATTCAAATGTATCATGCAATCTCCTTTTATCTAGCATTCATCATTAAGGAGCTGGCCAAGGGTACCCCTTCTGTCATATGTGTTCATCCTATGTTGCACTGAATTCAACATGACACATATTAGACACGGCGACACAGATTCGACATCTATTCTGGTTTGACCTAGTGTATTACAATTGATGTATCTCATCTAGCATTTAAAGGCGACCTAATGTATGGGCTCATACACTCAAAAGAACTTTCAGACCATCAGAAGAACAATACTAACTTTTTCTAAGTAGTGGTATTTTGGATTGGGAAATGCCAAAGAAGTCCAAAAGATGAGAGCTACAAGGGTGCTTTATTGTGAAGCTTCTAGCCAACTAATAAATGAGACAAGGTCAGGAATTGATGTCTGTGTGTACAAGGTCACAGTAATTATTGGGTGTGCTGGCCTCAGTGCACCATTTCCTTGCCAACCGTAGATTGCCATAGGGATGTGTGCATGCACATATCCTCCTGCAATCTAACGGTTGGGGAGTGGAAGGGTGCACTGAGGCCATCACATCCAATAATTTCTCCACAGCAAGATACTTTGTACCTTAGGTAATTGCACATCAAGAAAGGCGTTTTGCTTCTTTTTTTGTCTTCATTCTTTTGCAGCTAAGCACATCCTAGTACTTATATGAAGTACTTGATAAAGATTTCATACTCATCCTTTTTCTGTTCTCATTTCTTTGGTATAATTCTTTCTGCAGCTTTAAAACTCATAGTAAGTACTTGACCCAAGTTTTATAGATCAGTAAAATTTACTTGTCAAATTCCCATGTTTTTCTGTACTAATTATTCTTGATGACTGTAGTTGGGCGGTAAACGCGTTGGGATTGTTGGGCTAGGAAGTATTGGCTCTGAAATTGCAAAGAGGCTCGAGGCTTTCGGATGTGCCATCTCCTACAATTCGAGATCGAATAAGCTGGACGTCGCATATCCGTACTTCCCACATGTTCGTGACCTTGCTGCTGAGAGCGATGTTCTCATTCTGTGCTGTGCCCTCAATGAAGAGACGCATCATCTAATCAACAACGATGTCATGGATGCCTTGGGAAAGGATGGAATTTTGATCAATGTGGGGCGAGGGGATCTCATTGATGAGAAGGAATTGGTTAGGTATTTGATGGAAGGAAAGATCGGGGGTGCTGGTCTGGATGTTTTTGAAAACGAGCCTGCAGTGCCCCAAGAGCTTTACACCATGGAGAATGTTGTGCTCACACCTCACAGTGCAGTTCACACTCCTGAGTCTATAAATGACCTGGCTCAGTTGATGATAGCTAATTTGGAGGCTTTCTTCTCAAATAAACCTCTGCTCTCACAAGTACTCTGAACAAAGATTGTAATTTCATAAATAATGGTTACAAGCAAAATGTATCTTGACTATTTTGGCCACAGGTACCATTTGCAATGTACAAACTTGCATTGGCTTACAAAAAAAGTACACTTGCGAAGTTTCTAGTTACATGAGTTTGGGTAGGGGTGTATACACATATTTGTTGTATTTAAAGTTGAAATTGGGGTTCAGTACGATGTTGGTAGGAGGTGACGAGAAGGAGCAAGGGAGGCTTGACCACTGACCGAGCCGACGGAGTGTTCGAAGATCTGGAGGAAAATGCTGCTGCTCTTGGGCATGTCAATACTTCCCAAAGTTCAAGATATATCTCTCTCCTCTCGCTCGTGATGGTGGTGGTTTTAGTGGATGAATGGAAAGGAGAACTATAAATAGATTAGTGGCATGAATGGAAGTAATTAATAGTTTAGTTAAGCTTGCCATGTTTGATTATTGCTAATGGTCCAGCAGCAGCAGCACTCCAACAGCCGGTAGATACGCAACAACGACCCATCGTAATGCGTGAGAGAGGGGATCATGGTGGGCGTGAGTGGGTGGGTGGGTGTAGAGGAAAGAGTAGCTAGGGTGCACCGATATTCCAGAATCGGTGTGCTATGTTGTACCGTGTCTGTGTCGGATACTTGTTAGACACCGCATGGGTGTTAGAACTTGCATCTCTTAGAATGATTCATCAAATTTGGCCAACTGTGGTGCATGAATGTCGTAAGTCTTGTCAATGGTGGCACATGAATTTCAAAGTGCATAAACCATAGTTGATTTTGTTAGTGTCAGGTGACTTATATATATATATATATATAAACGGGATATGAGTCATAGTGTTTTGTCACCACTTTTGGAAAAATTTTCTTAGGAGGTAAGTCGTGACTCGGACTCGGGCTCAGCCTCAAGGGCGCAAAGTGGCGCTTTGTTGGTGTCGCGTCCCAGTTTCGAAGAACCGAAAGTAGCCACGGACGTGATGCCGTACAAACCTAGAGTGTACTTGTACAAGGCAAGAAGATAGACAAGACATGGTATATCTCAGAAACAACGACAAAAAATCGAAATTAAGCAGACAAATTGAAGTCACAATGAATATAATGAAATTTTTTTCTTTATTGAATATGATAATTGAGAAAACAGATGAAAATTCAAGAACACCAGATCATATGCGGCCCGGAGTGTCCCCCTCCCACATGGTGGTTCCGAGTATTTTCGAAGGTGACATGAGCGTTCCAGAAGTTCATTTGTGAACTTGCTGGTTCCTGGGGGCAGATCGTCTATACGACGAATCTTGATTTGAGCAATGGTGGTTTTGACCACTCCAGCATGGATTTTTTTAGTACTTTTTTTGCTTCGTTCTTTCTCATTGTAGCGTCTGCGAACGTAAAGAGAAGAACATTTTTCTTGTTGCTTGTAGTAATCTTCTTTTTTCTCGAAGTCTGTTTATAACATGTTCTTGGTTCGTGCTTGGTTAGAATCGAGAAATATCATATGAGAAACTCTTGTGTGAATCTCTGATCTCGACGGCAACTTAGGTTCCAGTAGAGAGTGGACCTTCGGGTCTCGCTTGTAGCTTTGCTATAGCCCACGTTCTACCATCTTTGATCCGCCTAGGATCCTTCCTCATATATATATATATATATATATATATATATATATATATGTATGAGGAAGGATCTGCATCCTCGCAAATAGTGCATCCTTATCTATCCCCATGATAGCATCCATTGGATGTTGTTTAAGTCATCCAATCTTAACCGTTGAGTTAAACCATTCAACTCAACGGTTAAGATTAGATGACTTAAACAACATCCTACGGGAATGCAAAGATAGTGAAAATATCGATCCTCCCCCTCTCTCTCTCTCTCTCTCTCTCTCTATATATATATATATATATATATATATATATATATATAATTTGGGAACAAATGGTAAAATAATTTGGAATGACCCATTTGTCACAGGCGTCAGGTGGCCATCCCTCTCGCAAAGTGAGTTAACACTTCTAATCATAGAAAAAAGAAAAGAAAATAATATTAAAAAATTTAGTAAAAATTTAAATTATATTAAAATATTTTAAATATAATTTGAATATATTTTAATTAGAATTTGTTATAGAATTTGGATATATATTTGGTTAGATAATACCATGTAACTAGTTTAAATATAATTTGAATATTGAATATAATTTAGAATTTATTATATGTTAAGGTAGTTAGAAGGATTTAGTAAAATTTTTAACTATGTGAGGAGGTAGTTAGAAAGATTTATGAATTTTTTTTGTTAGTGGATGGATGTCATACATACGGCTTGGACGACTCATTTTTGAGCTGTTTCCAAGCCGCATTATAATAGTACTAGTAACGTGCACGTGCATTGCACGTGCGTAAAAAAATGTTAAAAAAATTTAAACATAAAATTATTATAAATATTGTCGTTACTAGGAATCGAACTAAGCAACTAAGAAAAATACCTCCCACCTTAACCAGTAGAGTTATAATTGTTTAGTTATAAATAAATAATATTAGGTAGTTAAATAATTAGTTATTTAAAAAAAAATAGTTAGTGGAGTATTTACAAACGGCATAGACGGTTCAATTTTGAGTCATTTCTAAGCCTCATAAAAAAAGTATATATATATATATATATATATATATATATATATATATATATATTAGTGAAACAAGAACATGTCCAAAAACAGGACACAGACACATAGAAGAGAGAGAGAGAGAGAGAGAGAGAGAGAGAGAGAAAGAAGAGTTATGTAGGTTTTAGATTATGATGAAAGTTTGAATCAGTGAATGAATAAATAATTTTTTATTTCTAAATAATTATATTTTAACCAAAAAAATGTTATACAAAAAGTTAATAATATTCTTGTTTATATATATATATATATATATATATATATATATATATATATATATATATATAAAGGGATATGAGCCATAGGGTCATATTTCTACATGAGCCAATACACATGTGGATCAATAGAAATGTAGTGTACTAATGCATATGGGTGTACATGGGATGTAGGAATCCATTTCTATTGGTCTACATGTGCATAGTTCATATAGGAATATGAGCCTATGTCTCATATCCCGTTTACCCATATATGGTAAACGGGATATGAGTCATAGTGCTCATATTCCTAAATGAGCTATGCAAATGTGGACCAATAGAAATATAGTGTATTAGTGTACAATGGTGCACATGAAATGCAGGAGTCTATTTCTATTGGTCCATATGTACATGACTTATGTGACATCCAATTATGTAAGTTTATGTGATATGGCATGAATGTCTATTATTCGTTATAGCATTAAGTAAAAGTTTAACTCTGTTATTTTGTTTTAAAAAATTGAAGCTATTTTGGAAAAGAAAATGCCCCCTCCCTTTTTATCTTTTTAGATTTGAATACTTAACGGAAGTGTATCGTGTCATTTAAGTTCAAATAATCCATTTTGTGGTGTCTTTAAGTGTTATGAAATCGTGTAAAATAAGAGTTAGTTATTTCCTGATTTATATTTTTTTAGAATTTGAAATGTAAAAGAATGTTTGTGAAAAAAAAAATGTTCGTGTAAAAAAAAAAATGTTATAATCTCTGGAAAATATAATTCACAGAAAATGGAATATATAGATAGGCCGCCAGAAGGAATACGAATGTTGAACTTATGCCGAGGAATAATGATATAGTGCCCCTCTATAGTCCTATGCAAGTGGTAATGGAGGGAATCTCTTTTGTCTACAATACTGGTTAGACGAGATCCCAAATTCTTCATAGAAGCTACCGCCATGCATCTAGTCCTCGACCATTAAATTAAGATTCAAGCAACTTCAATAGGGTTGTTGAGATTCTATTTAATTCGAGTCCAAATTAACACAATCAGCGGGACAACGCCCGACGTACTTTTGGAGAATTTGAGTTTTATAGTGCTGGAGTAGCTACAATTTTTTCAAATTCCAAATCACATTCGCTAAACAAAATATAAGATACATAGCATAGGTTATAAAATTGGTCTGCGTCCAATTTCAACGGAAAACATACGACAATTATTAGTAGTTTAATTTCTAAATGGCTCAGAGACTGGAGCCATAAACAAAGTCTCGGACCTCAGAAATCAACTTCTTCGCACTATCCGCGTCGAAGAGCTCATTCGAATGGTAACCCTCGTCGTCGAACCTCGCCACCACCTCCTCCGCTGCTTCCGCCTTCTCCAGCATCCTCACGAACTCCCTCTGCCGGTCGAACAGCGGGTCGCCTCCGCACGCGCTCACCATGCACCTCGGCAGCGCCGCGGTCCCCCCCTCCCCTCCTATCCCCTTCGCAGTCATCGGGTTGCAGTACTCGTGGTCCCTACTAGCCCCCGCCGGCAGCGCCATCCTCCACATCATCTCGTTCGCACGCAGCGGCAGCACCGCGTCCTCTTCCGACTCCTCCTCCGACTTAGTCCTCACCTCTCCTCCGAAGTAGGGCTGGATCATCACCACCCCGACGACCTTCAGCGGCTCGAGACCGAGACGGCGATCCGATGCACGCAGACCTGCATGCAAGGACAGAATCCGAAATTCAAACTTGGATGGACTGGAGTGTGCTGGAATAGTCTAACAATGGATAAATTATTGGATATCACCATCTGACATAATTTTTTTAAATATATATATATATATATATATATATACTAAAAAAAAAAAATAACAAAAAAGTATTTTGGGAGTGCCTGCATGGTAGGCTATGTTGCCTCCGGAGCTGCTCCCCGCGAGAAAACAACGCGAGAGGTCGCCACGAGAAGCAATCCAAGGGTCGGCAGAGTCGCGCAGCCAGTAGAGCGCGTCGACCGCGTCGTCGTAGGCGACGGGGAGACGGTGCTCCGGGGCCAGGCGGTAGTGGAGGGAGACGACGATCGCCGGGAGCTTCGCGGCTGTGCGTTCGCAGAACGCGTGGTAGAAGAGGAAGTCAGGGCTGAAGAGCACGAAGCCGCCGCCGTGGAAGTAGAGGATTACCGGGAGCTTGGTACTCTTCGGTACGGGCCGGTTGGGGAGGTAGAGGCGGAGCCAGGTGCCGTTGGCTGCGTCGAGAGGGACGTCTTTCACGAGGACTTCGGGACGTGGTGCGGTGCCGCGGGTAGGGGGGACGAGAGGGACGACTGGCCACCTGACCGTGCCGTCGGAGTTTTCGATGATCTGGAGGAATATGCTGCTGCTGCTGCTGCTCTTGGGCATGTCAATGCTTCCCATAGCTCTAACTAGTGGTGGTGGTGGAGGAATGGAGAGATCGTGACCTATAAATAGAGCTAAGTGCACGTAGTGGTAGAAAGGGACGTAATAATTTACTGAAGTGTGCTATTTGTGAATCGGCCACTTGTAGCAGTCTGGCCCTATGAGAGTCTCCTCAGGGGCAGCCCCACCGCCGGTAGGTGCGCAACAACGACCGGTCGCAATACCGGACAGAGTGGGATCCTGCGGGAGAGGAAGAAGCTAAGAAACACGGATATTCCGAAATCGGTGTCATACTGTTATTGTGCTTGTGTCGGGTACATTTATAAGACACGACACAGTTGTTGGAAGGATCTGATTGGGTGCAAGAGTATCCTTTGGCCAACTGGTAGTAAATCAGTGTATGTATTTTGGTCAATGGTGGCACCGGAATATGTTTGTGTAGAAGACCGGTCCTGGAATAGGTCTGACAAGCCATCAGGTCAATAGAGCCTTTGTGGTCTACCTCAACTCGTTTCTGTCAGTTGAACCTCCAATCCACTGTGTCCATATTTTGAATTTCTATTAGGAAAGTCTTGAATACCTCATGAAGAGGAACTCAAAATTCGAGCTCCACGACGGCGTCAGAACACGAGACTTCGTCGCACAATCCCACTCGCTATCAATTTTTTGATTTTTTTTTTTTTGGAATAAAAAATAAAGGACAACCAAATTTTGATCCGACGAGGACAATCCAACCCCTAGGCCGGTGCTGCTTGTGTATATATGCTCGAGACTTGATATATATCACTCTTTCTATAACGGCCCAATCGGTCTCTACTTTGTAGGTGGACATCCAGTCTAGAGGTTCGTTACTACTGTTACAATTTCACTATTTATTTTATTAAATAAAATGATAGTCAAATATTAGTATGTCACCACGATCGAGCAACATTGTCTCATAATCTCTCGATAATGCTCGAAATCTCCGACAAAACGAAATAGGGCTTACTTGGACGATCGACCAAATATCAGTATTTAGATCTGGATTTTATATCAGCTTACAATTTAAGCCATAATATCTTCAATAAAAAAAATTTGAATCATGATTTTTTAATATTATATTCTGAATATGGACATTAATAAAAGTGCAATGAAAATATGATAAAAAAAATACAGATCCAAAATTTACAATTTGACATATGAGAACTTAAACTCTAAATTGATACAAAATCCAGAATCTAAACACCATTTGTCGCAATATTAATTAGGTTTTGAATTATTAATGATATATTAATTGCAGTCGTTGACGACATGGAATCCACTACTCAGTTAACTTTCAAACTAATCTTTCTTTACCGGCTTTACATATGCACCACAACATTCATGTACATCATGTTCAAAAGACATTTTCCTTCCTATAAATAACCATCACCAATAAAAAAAATATAATATTTATACAAGTATATATTTTTTTATTCTAGAAAAATTAAATATGTACAAATAGGTGCACATTAAAGTGTGAGAATATTATTGATTCTATAACATGCTGCATGTAAGCATACTATGTATTTTTCGACTGTTAATACATGCATGATCAGGGTAAAAGAAGACCGGCTTTAAATCTGTTCTAGTAAATATAGGTACAGATTGATGATCGCTTCAACCGAAAGAAATGAAGTGAAATTATTCTGTAAACCTGTAACACCATGTGACAGTGATTAGATATTACTTTTCTCCAATTACAATATAATACATCACTAAATTAGAGTGAAAGAAAATATAAAATGATGTGCCATGACATGGTGAGGCCAGCCGACTGAATAATTTTTCCATGTACATGTCTGTTGTTGTTGCACCACTCCTAATCTTTCAATAACGTCATAGTGTCACAACACCACCTGCGTACTTTTATCATTTTTTTTTCACGCATATAAAAGGGATATTGATTCTTAGATCCAAAAGAAACAGAGAAAGAATCGAAAGAAAAGTGGGGGGACTCTTACTTGACACAGTGACACAAATAGCTATAACATCTTAATTATTCTTGTTCCATCATCGCTATAACATCTTAATTATTCTTGTGCCATGACATGGTAAGGCCAGCCGACTGAATAATTTCTCCATGTACAGGTCTGTTGTTGTTGTACCACTCCTAATCCTTCAACAACGTCACAATGTCACAACACCACCTGCAATTATTACTTTTATCACTTCTTTCCACGCATATAAAAGGGATACTGATGCTTAGATCCAAAAGAAACAGAGAAAGAATCGAAAGAAAAGTGGGGGGACTCTCACTTGACACAGTAACACAAATAGCTATAACATCTTAATTATTCTTGTGCCATGATATGGTGAGGCCACCAGACTGAATAATTTCTCCATGTACAAGTCTGTTGTTGTTGCACCACTCCTAATCCTTCAACAACGTCACAATGTCACAATACCACCTGCAATTATTACTTTTATCACTTATTTCCACGAATATAAAAGGGATATTGATGCTTAGATCCAAAAGAAACAGAGAAAGAATCGAAAGAAAAGTGGGGGGGACTCTCACTTGACACAGTGACACAAATAGCTATAACATCTTGTTAGTCCCGAAGTCAAATTAAAGTAGAGAAGGTCCACAAAGTAGAGACTCACACAAGAGTTCTTCTCTACAAAAGTTGGTGTACTGTGAGTCACTCGAGAGCGCCTCTACAGTAAAAATAACTCCACAACACCACAACACCTAGAACATGTTACAAACAGACAAAAGAGAAAGAGAAAAAGCAAACACTACAAGGAACAGAAAACTGTTCTTCTCTTTATGTTCGCAGATGCTACAACAAGAAGGAACGAGAACAAGAAAAGAAATACAAAGAATGGAACTCCTGTTGGGGTGATCAAAACCACCGGTGCTCAAGGCAAGCTTCGCACTATACGACGAACTGCCCCCAGGATCCAGCAAGTTCACACGAGAACTTCTGGAATGCTCTTGGTCACCTTTGGATCACTCGAAAAATACTTTGTGAAAGGGTGCTCACTATTGCTGCATAAGGCGCTCTTGCTCTTTAATTTTTTGGTTCAGTTGAAATTTCTCAACCCCTCAAATGAAAGAGGAGCACCTCTACATATAGAGAAAATTAGCACATATGCGGCACGAGAAAGCACGTGTCGCATATGCGCTGATGACCAGATACCAAGGCACATGCGCCGCCAAACGCCGAAAGTAGCCGCTGAGAGCAGAAAGCGCCGAAAGCAGCAGCGTGCACAGGAAACCACGCGCCGTTGTGCGCTGCCTGCGCTGCTCACGCCGCACGACACTGCCAACAACAGATTATGTCCCTTCCACATCAGGCCGCATATCACCAGGCCGTATAACACCAGGCCGCATAGCTCCTGGTCGCATAGCTCCTGGCTGCATAGCCCCTGGCCGCATAGCCCCTGGCCGCATAGCACCATGATGCATAGAGCCACGAAGCATGCGTCCGAGTAAGCAACCCTGCATGCAACTCATACATAAAATGAGCGCACGAGCGCCAACAAAGTGCCACTTTGCGCCCTTGAGCCCGAGTCCGAGTCCGAGTCCGAGTCGCTAAGCCCCTTCGGGGCTTAGCTCTTAAGAAAAATATTCCAAAGGTGGTAACAAAATAAAAATTATCATAAAGGGGTTCATACTTAATCCCTCTAGAAAAATTAACCCACATGGGCCACCACCCCATGTGCATTTACCAATACTAAGCAAAGCTATATATTGAGATATACACATTGGTGGTTTTTCAATGTGGAACTAAAAACTCCTAATGCAAAGTAAAAAATTCCAAAAATGCCCCACATATATCACAATATATGGTCGAGCGTCCCTTACAGTGACTGTCCATCATACATTAGGATAGATGTCACCCACGACTTGAATCTTCCTATATGGGTCAAACAACAGTACGATACCAGAATGGACTACGCCTTAAATTCTAAACCATGGATGTTGTCCTTCCCACTCGCATAATGACATCAGCTGTGCCTCCGGTCGCACTTTAAAGGTCCTTTGCTAACCTGGTTTTGGTGTATGTATCTTGGGTGTCTACAAGTTTACCCTCAAGAGACAGTCTATATCTCTTTCCATATACTTAGGTGAGTTCCTTTCAAGAGAGTTTAATATTTTCCAGCATTAAGCATTACGCTTCCGTACAGTGCTACGCTATTGTGACTTGTCTCGTAGCGAGGTTAACTACCTCATGTGGTGTCATCCACAGTATAATGAGATTACTAGCCTCTTAGTAGTGTTGTACTATATCCCAGCATAAAATCTTGCACTTCCGTGCGGTGTTATGCCCTATGACATGGCTCATAGCCGAGTTAACTACCTCTTGTGGTGTTACCCACTGTATCATGAGGTCACCGACCTCTTAGTAGTGTTGTGCTATAATTCTCTACCTTTTCAGCATAGGCTACTTGCCTATTTGCGGTGCTACTGCCGCTGTAACATGGCTCGCAACCGAGAATTTATATCTTTTATCTCATCGTGATGTCACACCACTGTAGCATGTGATACAAGTCCCTTGTAGTGCTGAACTACACGTGCTTCCTGCAGCACACGTTGGACATTCACTCAGCACGATAACTCATTAAGGCGTCGAAGCCAACCTTACACAGGAATTGTTCTATTAGAACAAAAAAGTAGACTACAGTGATTTTGGGTACGTATCCTACATTGTCCATAAGGACTACCCACTCTACCTGATATTTTTCAGTCAATGGTCCTCCCTTGAACCAAAAGCTAGATGCCTAGTAGATTTCTCTTTGAACTAATAGTATACAACTTAATGGTAGGATTACAAAGACATAATATGATAGGTACTTCAAGCCTATTTTACCTGTTGTATCTTCGACTAGCTGGCATTTGAGACCTTTAGTGAATAGATCTACCAGGTTCTCCTGACTTTGAACATCCACTACTGCAATGACTCCAGTCTTGATGAGATTGTTCACTGCTCTGTGCCGAAGCCATACAGTTCTCTTCTTTCCATTGAAGAGATTATTAGATGCTACTGCTGCAGCTTCCTGGTTATCGTAGTATATCGGTATAGCCGAAATCTGCACACCAACCATTAGAAGATCGTACATGAGCTCCCTAAACTATTCTAATTATCTGTTGCAGCTGCAAGTGCATAGAACTCAAACTCCGACGATGAGAGTGAGAGCATAGTCTGATTCTTCGACTTTCATAATATGACAACTCCTCCCATTGAGAAAATATATCCTCCTGTGGATCTTTTTCTCTCTTCTTCTGAGCACCAACTAGCATCATTGAAGCCTTCTACCACTGTTGGATCTCCGCTGTAGTAAAGTGCAAACTTCTGAGTCTTCTTGAGGTATCTCATCACCCTCTTTACAGCTTTTCGGTATTTAACACCTGGGTTACTCGTGAATGTAGTGTCCCACTCCGTGTTGGCACTATGTACAAGAGATATTGGTTTGCTGACTCAAAAAAAATCCTTTCTTGGAGAGTGTAGAAGCATGAAAAAACTCTCCATGCGTTCTAGTTTACAGTCAACAAATAAGCAAGAGACACATAAGTATATTGGACGCATAATACCCTCGAATAAATGATATCCCGAGATGCATACCGCCCTTTGATGCATTGTCCCTAAAGTCACATCAGAACATTATGACTCCGACAAAATAGACAGTCATCCTAACCGCCTTGAATCCTGCACCGATGATTAAAATCTGGGCTGACAGCTTCGTAATAATTACTTTTGGCAGTATGCAGTTGTTCAAATGCTACGAATGCAGAAGACGGCAAAAAATTATGCGTCTTTGGCCTAATGCATTCCATACTCCATGCGGTCCATGTGTCTCTGGCCTAATGCATTCCAAACTCCATGTGTTCTATGAGTCTCTGGCCCCATGCGTTCCAGACTTTATGCGTTCCATACATTTTTTGCCCATGCGTCCCAAACTTCATGCGATCTATGTGTCTCTGGCCCCATGCGTTCCAGACTCCAAGCGTCCCATGTGGCTCTGGCCTATGTGTTCCAGACTCCATGCATCCTATGCGGCTCGGGCTCGTACGTTCCAGACTCTATGCGGTCCATGCGTCTCTGGCCCCATGCGTTCCAGACTCCATGCGTCTCGTGCGTCTTTGGCCACACGTCTCCCAGATAACATATCGACCAAATCTTGTTGTTGTAACTGAGTGATTCTCTCCAACCAAATAGAGGCCACCTGTCCACTTGACCAAGTCACGCCTACAACAGATGAGAACCATCTAGATATTCAGCAACAAGAAAATCTTAACAAATGTCCACGTGACAGCTGAAGCCCGGATTCTTGTGCATAGTTGTAACTCCTTTCTGTTAGGAGAAGACAAGCGACATGGCATACGACAACAGTTGCAACCGTATTCTGTTGAAGGAGCCTTATGTGGCCACCAAACAGAGACCTATGTGGTACCCATAGCCCATCAGTACGATGGCTATAAATAGGAGCAACACGAACGTTCTAAAGGTCGGCTTTTTTTCTGCTTCAGAGGGAGACCGAACCAAGGTTGGCTGGCTGGTTATCTGCGGATTCATACTAAAACCAAGGAGAGAAGCTTCTACGTCCGGATCATCCATGGAGTAAAGAGAGTTGCTACACTCCTAACCCTCCATCGTTACCCCCAGATCAAAATAAATTTATACTTAGATTATCTCTTAGGACTCTTCTCTGTACTCTCTAGTTTGTTAATCAAATCAAGTTCTCTTAATTCTTCCTTTTGATTTAAATGGCAAACACGATGGCGACTCTGCTGGGGACCGAATTCTCCTCTGTTGAGAAATTTATGATATAATCCAATGCGGACAAGCTTGGCTCAATGCAAAATATGCTGGTAGTTCGCTTCGACTAGCAAGCGTTAGAGGAAATGCTCTATGAAGGAAGTGTGCATCCTTCGCCAAGGCAAGCCAAGCCGAAGAAGACCCGCAGAACGTGGGTAGAAAAGGCCACTGTGCCTCGCCCAACTGCAAAGAAGGCGATCTTCGCCTCTCAATCTGTTGCTGAGGAAGTCCACGTCTATGCGGCATCTTCGACTGGCGCAAGAACTGCTGAGCACTCAGAATCTGGCACAGAAAAATACTACGATGCCAGACGTCCTGGTACTGAGGCAACTTCTATGCGGACAAAGGGGAGGTTACATAAGACTTTCCATGCGACATCAACTCACAACCGCAGACGGCAAGCCGTATCCGGCCCCAATTGCAATAAAACCTCAGTTTTTGACTATATCTCATGCGACGCAGATCCTATGCGACCCACTGAGGTAAAAACCCAAAACTGGACTCTTCATACTATGCACTTGTTGTAGCTAAGCTAAAGAAATCTAGGGCAGTGCGAGCATGTCAAGCTCAAGAAACTGCTCATACGACCGACCGCCAACAGGCATCGCTAGTTATTACATGATCCTCTGACAGAAAGTTGTACAAGACTGACCCATGCGTCCAGCCCACAGGGACCAATGGACAGGGTCAGTCTCAAAAGTCTTCCACCAGTTCCTCGGGGCAAGTTCATGTACGAACCCCAGGCCATGGAGCAAACACAGCACCTGCGCATCCGTGTCCCCGGGATACCCGCACTCACAAAGATGATGCAAAGGTAAAACACCCTTCGCATGATTTGCGTGACATGATTACTCACAAATGCAAATCAAGAAAAACAACTGCGGCGTGCGATGTGCCCTATCCAAGACACAGATGCGCCAACATCATTATCAACTGTTGCTACAATAAAGTAGCAGTACTCACAGACAGGCAGTCGGCCTTCCAGCGACTGCACCGAAAAGCACCTACCCGACAAAAATCCGGAAATCAGGTACAAGTATCAGAGGTGAAGAGTTGTCCTTTGCCTTATGCTACTAAACTAGAAAGCTTCCTGCTACCATGGGAAGAACGCAGTCGGATACCTCTAGTCCGCCGCCCTCTACCATGGCATCACGAAGGCGATTACCTGGAAGGCTGACGATGGCACCCGCGGAAGGCGTCTTCCAAGGCACCCGCTCAAAGAAGAAGCTGTCAGCTCCTGGGGGTAGTTCATCCTCAGAACCCCTGGGGGTAGCCCAAGCTGGGGGTAGTGTCCCCCTGGACGTACGCGATGGGATAGTGAATCTCAAGGATCAGATGTTGGGTTCCCTAGAGCATCTAAGGATTGGGGTAGCAATCCTCTGGAATTGAAAGATGGTGCGATGATACCTTCCTCCCCTGAAGACCGTGACACACTTGGGGGTAATCACCCTCGAATAGTCAAAGCATCATCTGAAGCTGGGAGTAGCATCTCTTTTGAGTCTGAAGATGATACAACCTTACCCGTCTTTTCTGAAGACAGTGCGACTCAGGAACCAAAGACGGAAGGGCTCGACGATCGCCAATGTCTCGATGATCTTGAGGCAATGATGCACACCATTAGCGCCACAATGCAGACTCTGGACCAGGAAATACTGGAGATGAAGGCAAACATGGTCCTGCCACCCTCAGGGCCCATAGTAACTCTGCAAGCCGGGGATAGCATGTCACGTCCCAGTACCAAAATATCAGGAACTAGGCCACGTGTCACTGGCCAGCTGACACGTCACCAAGGGCTTAATCCACTTTGATGGACCCAAAGGGACGTGCTACGCTGTCCTAAAATACTACAAGTATAGAACAGGTAAAGCTATCTCATCCACAACAAAATGTCAGAAAAGCAAGTGCTGAAATATATATATAACTGAGTCTGATACAGTACACAACTGGTGAGATTACAAGCCTACTACAAAAACTGATAATAGCGCAGAAAAATCAGATAGACTAAGCAGTGTCTATCTGATCAAAACATCTCCATCTCTAGGTAGCAGCATCTAGGGTCAAGCCTACTCTGAGGGTGTCTCCTCGAGCTCCTCCTCGGTAGCACATCTGGCCTCCTGATCAGGCCCGTACACTGTGGGGTAGAAAGCCTCATCTAGATCTGGCAAGGAACCAGGTCCTCAGTGGGACGTAACAAGATACAGAAAAATGACATGCCATGTAATGTAATTACTGAATAAAGAAAATAAAATAAATACAGGGTGCTAACCATACTAAGTGAAAATGCAAGTAAAGATCCAGTAGTACGCATGGGAATGTGTGGCTAGACATACGCTTACGTAATTCACCAATCGTGGCGACTGGCTAGTATAGGTGTCGTATGCCCCCGACTCAGGGAACTCTGCAATCGACCATCTCCAAGGAGCATGGTGCGAAGGTTTAGAACATTTGTGGAGGGGGTGTCCCATACGTCAACTAGTTATCTTTCCCATCCCAATGAAACTAAATGTCAAGTCGTACATTTCCTGAGTTATTCTAATCCGTGATGCGGGTCACACGTACTGGTAGCTAACCAAATACGCAGCTCACATCCATATATGCAAATGCAACCATGTTGCGTGTTCTCGTGATAGGGTCTAGGAGAATATATTAGGATATTCTCTCAGCTGTTGGAGAGTCTGTAATATCATGTCAACATAACAGTTGACTGTACCCAAGGCAGTCTCAGGTGATCATGGTATATGAATTTTCAGAACAAAGTAGATATCAATAATTTAATTTAAACAATACTTGGCAAGGTATACTTGCCTACTCCCTGATAGTGTTGAAACCCTGATTTTACAGTCAGTTGTGAAGGTGCTGGTGACAGGGGGTCACTAGCTGTGCTGAAGTTGGTTTCTGTTAAAACAGATAGATTTCGTGAATATCCAGGCTGTAATATAAAACAACATATATATATATACATATATATAGTATAGATATATATTTAGTAGGCATAGATATAATATATATAATAGTATATATATATAGAATAGATAAATGCAGGCAATAATATATATAGTAGCAGGGTATATCCACTGCGATAAATAATATAGTATTTATCAGGGTGTATCCTCTGATATATAATAATATAGATAAATTGAAATGACAGGGCAGAATTTAAATACATATATATTCAGGGTATATCCACTGATAGATATATATTTAGGTAAATTTAAAAGACAGTGCAGAATTTTAATACGTATATATGTGCTGTATTAAATATTATTAGGGTCTATATACGACCACTGAATAATATATAATTAGGCTGTAATATCCAGCACAATATATTTACTATTAAATAAATTAAAATAACATTTGTAGAATTGAAATATAATATATATATATAATTAAGCTGTATTATCCAGCTGGTATTATATATAGTATATATAATATAGATAAAAATATTGCAGAAATGTAAATTTACATATTTATAATAAGCTGTATTATCCAGCTGGTATTTAATATATATACATATAGATAATATATATATATAGATATATATATATATATATATATATATATATATATATATATATATATATAATATAAGTGTAGGAATTTTTAAATGCAGAAAAAATAAATAAACCAAAATGCATAGTATATAATAGCATATTATATATACATATCATATAAATATATATATTAAAAAAATATAAGTACATAGATACCTATTTAGTAATTTTACATAATATAATATAGCATATAATATACATATATGTATATACATATACATATATACATATATAAGTATATATATGTATAGAATATATATAGATATATATATAATATATATACAGTATAATATCATACATATATATATAAAATGCTGAAAATATAAATACAGTATATATACTGTATAATTACAGTATATATTATATAATATTACATATATATTCAATATATTAATATATATATATATATTAATATATATATATATAATTAATATACATATATACATATATATGTATACATAGACATGTATTAGGATTTATTCATGTATTTTTGTATAGTATAGGTGTATTATACCTTACAGGTGGCAAGGGGGGTCCCACGCGGTGTCGCCGGCGGGAGGACAGCGGCGGAGCTGGCCGGAGGCGGCCGGAGGAGCAGCAACAGTAGCAGTGGCCACTGACAGCAGCAGCAGCAGCAGCTTGCGGGGGCGCTGGCCGGCGGAGGAGCGGCGGAGGTGGCTGGGCAGGCGGCGGGTTTGGAAGAGGGGAGGGTGGCGGTCAGGTTGGGGGTGGTGGCGGAGGTGCACGGCGGTGGTGGTGGCGGCTAGAGGCGTCGGGGGTGAGGGTGGCAGCAGCTTGGGTTAAGGGGTGGTGGTCGATGCGGGGGCTAGGGCGGCCGGTGGCGGCGTCGTGGGGAGGCGAGGTGGTGGTGGTAGGTAGAGGAGGTCGGGGCGAAGGGTTTGGGTAGGGTGGCGGTGGTCGGAGGTGGCGGAGGGAAGGGCTGTAAGGATTTGAATGGGGGGTTAGGGTTTATATAGGGTTTTGAGAGAGTGGCAATTCTGTAATTATGTGGAACTTCAGGGACATTTTGGTAATTTGGTATTTGGGATATTTCTACAGGATTTTTCTGGGTGTTTTGGGTGGGTCCCACTCACCTATGGTCTAGCCAATAGGATTTGGCCACCTAGCATGCAATTTTGCATATAAACCCCTAACTTTTCAATAATTGCATAAATGCATAAAATTTGTATTTTGCGTAATTTCGCAATTTACCTGATTTTAAATACTGATTTTCCGAAATTCTAAATTGTACAAAAATGAGGGAAATAGCTGGGGAAAAATGTTTTGGACAGTGTGGGGTGATTCTGGGCAGGTGCAGGGTCTGATATTGCAGGTGATACAGTCATCGTATTTATTATTTAATAAATACTGCGCACGGTGTTCACTAATTATTTAGAGGCTATTAGAGTCATAATTTTTCTACGATGTCAAAACGATAATTGTAATACAATTAGAGTAGAATATTATCGTATTTTTGTTTGGCAAAAACAGGTGCCTACTGGTCCTCAAATCTCTAGGGGTACAGAGATGGGTAAAGAGCAGAAAATTAAATAGGAAATAAATACATACGTTTGTAACGATATTTGTGCGACTAAAACGAAGCATCAAACGAGGTTTCTGGAAGTTGCACAAAATACAGAAAAAGTAGTCTGACTAGTCTAGAGCAGGAATGTGAAATTTGTTTAGGGTTAACAGCTAATGTGATGCCCTAATCAATTGTGTAATGAACATGTGCACAATCAATATAATATATAATAAATAAAAATTTTAAAAAAAATGGCACTAATTCTAATTAGTCAAAATTAATCCTAAATTACTGAAATCTGGTCGAGGGAGTTTATAATCTACCCTCCTTAGAATATTTCGTCCTCGAAATAAAAACAACCATATAATGAGAATGAAGAATTATTAAGGACATAAGATGATTAAGAAAGATTTGGTTTGAAATATTGGACATACCCTGGTTTGGAAATAGGTGGGGATAACGCTGACGAATATCCTCTTCTCGTTCCCAGGTGGATTCACCTGGTGCATGATGTCTCCATGCAACATGAACGAGAGGAATAGTCTGGCCTCGCAACACTTTCTCGCTACGGTCCAGAATCTTTACAGGCTCCTCCTGATAAGATAAGCTTGGCCCAATGGTGATCTCTGAGTAGTCTAGCACATGACTCGGGTCTGGAATGTACCTTCTCAGCTGAGATACGTGGAAGACGTCATGTACTCCCTCAAAAGTCTGAGGTAGAGCTAGTCTGTAAGCAACTTCTCCGACGCGATCTAGCACATCGAAGGGTCCAATGTACCTGGGACTTAGCTTCCCTCTTCCTCCAAATCTTATAGTTCCTCTAGTAGGTGAGATCTTTAAGAACACATGCTCCCCTACTTGGAATTCTAAAGGTCGGCGATGAATGTTGGCCCAGTGCTTCTGCCTGTCTTGTGCAGCTCGTAGGTGTCCCTGGATCTTCTTTACTTTCTCCACCGTACGAATAATCAGTTCTGGTCCCAAGATCTGTCTCTCGCCAACATCGCTCCAGCATACTGGGGAATGACATTTCCTTCCATACAAAGCTTCAAAGGGAGCTATTTGAATGCTCGCTTGATAGCTGTTGTTGTAGGAAAATTCCACCAGGTGTAGATGATCTTCCCATGATCCGCTGAAATCAAGCATGCAGGCTCTCAGCATATCTTTGAGTGTCTGGATGGTGCGTTCTGATTGGCTATCTGTTTGTGGGTGATACGAGGTGCTGAACTTGAGGCGGGTACCAAGACTTTCTTGCATACTTCGCCAAAAGTAAGATGTAAATCTTGTATCTCTGTCAGATACTATGCTGACTGGCACTCCATGCAGACGCACTATCTCCTTCATGTACATGTCCGCCAAGACTTCTGTAGATTGTCCAACTCTAAAAGGTAGGAAATGAGCAGCCTTTGTGAGTCTATCTACGATTACCCATACAGCATTACGACCACTAGGACTTCTTGGGAAGCCCGTAACAAAGTCCATCGTAATGTGTTCCCATTTCCACTCGGGTATTGGGAGGGGTTAAAGTAGACCGGCAGATCTCTGATGCTCAGCCTTGACTTGCTGACACACCAGGCATTTGGCCACAAAGCGTGCTATCTCCCGCTTCATTCCATGCCACCAGTAATATTGTCGCAGATCTCTGTACATCTTTGTGCCTCCTGGATGTATAGAGTATGTTGAGCTATGAGCTTCTGACATCAGCTCATTACGAAGTTCTCCATTTGGAACATAAAGACGATCACCACATCTTAGAGTCCCATCTTCGTGTATGCGACATCCTGTCTGAATTCCAGCCTCTGTTCTTTGTCGAAGCCTCTGAAATCTTGCATCTGTTGGTAGAGTAGTTTTGATTCTTTCTACCAAAGTTGATTGCAGCTGATAGTTTGATAATTGGCCGTCAAGTCCTGGCATAATGACCTCTATTCCCAAATTTTCTAGATCTCTCAGAAGACCTGGTTGGGTGATCATAAAGAATGCCGAGGGTCTTCTGCTTAGAGCATCTGCCACCATATTAGCTTTCCCTGGATGGTACTGTAGATCAATTTCGAAATCCGCCGTCACTTCGAGCCATCGTCTTTGTCTCAGATTTAGGTCCTTCTGGGTGTAGACGTACTTCAAACTTTTATGATCGGTGAATATCTCCACTCTTTCGCCATATAGATAGTGTCTCCATAGCTTCAGGGCGAAGATGACTGCGGCAAGCTCCAGATCGTGAGTGGGGTAATTCTTCTCATGAGTCCTCAACTGTCTTGAGGCATAAGCTACAACCTTCCCATGTTGCATTAAGACACAACCAAATCCTTTTCCGGATGCATCGCTATATATGACGAAACCTCCGGATCCAGATGGTATAGTCAATATGGGAGCTGTAGTCAGATGCTTCTTCAAGTCATCAAAAGCTGTATGGCAATCTTCAGTCTATATGAACTCCTGCTCCTTGCGGGTAAGACGAGTAATCGGCTCCGCGATTCTTGCAAAGTTTTCTATGAACCTCCGGTAATATCCGGCAAGTCCTAGAAAGCTTCTCACCTCTGAGACGTTGGTCGGGGTTGGCCACGTCTCAACAGATGAGATCTTTGCTGGGTCTACCGAGATGCCTTCTCCTGTGATAACGTGTCCAAGAAATGCGACACGGTCCAGGAAGAATTCACACTTGCTCATCTTAGCATAAAGGCTCTCCCGTCTCAGCGTCTCTAATACCAACCTTAAGTGCTCTTCATGCTCCTCGTGGCTTTTTGAATATACCAGAATGTCGTCGATGAAGACTACCACGAACTGGTCCAGATATTGGTGGAAGACTCTGTTCATCAGGTTCATGAATACGGCAGGTGCATTAGTTAGTCCAAAAGGCATCACCAGGAACTCGTAATGACCATAACGAGTCCTGAATGCTGATTTTGGAATATCTTCCCTGCGTACCTTAACCTGATGATAACCTGATCTCAAGTCTATCTTCGAGAATACCACGGCTCCTGTTAGTTGATCGAACAGGTCGTCAATTCTCGGCAAGGGGTACTTGTTTTTGATTGTCAGAGCGTTGAGGGCTCTGTAATCAATGCACATGCGATATGTTCCGTCCTTCTTTGGTACAAACAACACTGGTGCTCCCCAGGGTGATGCACTAGGACGAACAAATCCCTTGATCTGTAGTTCCTCTAGTTGAAGCTTCAGCTCGTCAAGCTCCTTCTTTGCCAGTCGGTATACATTGGAGGATACTGGTGCAGCTCCGGGTATCAGCTCAATAATGAACTCCACTTCTCTGTCAGGCGGTAGGCCTGGCAATTCTTCTGGAAATACGTCCTCGAACTCTGCTACAATTGAGGGAAGTGCTGTCTCCATCGCCATGTAAGCTCTAGGAGTCTGGCCTACTCCTTGCTCGATGGTTCCACGGACATATTCGAACTCTGGGTGATCTGGGGGTCTAAAGATAACACTACCCTTTCGGCAGTCTAGGACAGCATTATTCTGGCTTAGCCAGTCCATGCCTAAGACAACATCAAAATTTGGCATTGAAAGTACCAAAAATCGCGTTCTTAGTCCTCTACTACAAACAACTACTGGACAGGTTTCGATAATGTTGGTAACTGGAACAATACCTTCTCCAGTAAGTATTTTCCAACACTTGGGTAGCGGGGAAGTGGATAGCTTGTTCATGGCTACGAAACTACTGGATATGAAAGACAAAGTAGCCCCAGAATCGAATAATACAGTTACAGGTAATGATGCAACTAAAATGGTACCTGTTATAGTTTCCCCTTCAGGTTCTTCTGCAATAGCAGCTAACGCAAAGGCTTGTCCCTGCCTTTGTCCTCCGGCTTGTTGTCTGGCCTTGAACTGGGTCTCCTGAGTAGGCAGAGGTGCTCCTCTCTGATATCCTCCTGATG